>JAPEIT010000015.1:25467806-25979481 GCA_026229545.1 Pistacia atlantica | reverse complement strand
AATTGATACATCACTTGGATTCACCTGCTCGAGTTCCACACCATCTTCTAAGGATAATTCTTCTCTCTGCACAGATTCAGAGATTGTGCGAACCCCAAGATTCCAATAGATTTCAAGCAACTCAGTCCTAGGTAAAGAAGGTGAGCTGGACTGAGGGTACCAGACAAATAATGAGCGAGAGGATTGTTCAAATGAATCCTTAATTTGAAGATCGTCAGGAATAAAAACATCTTGCTTGTTGAGCAACAAAATTCTATCTGAGCCTGAATCTACAGGCACCTTCACCAAGCTGTCAGCAAGAAGTTTTTGTTTCTTCGTACTCCAACCCACAACACAACGCCAAAATGCATAACACTCATCCTTTGACGGTTGGTATCCTGAGCTTTCCCAACCCTTCCAAAGCTTGAAATAATCATCAACCGAAGGATTGGATTGAACACTGAATGCTTTGGTGAAGAAGCTCAGCAACTTCCGCTCATATTGTTTATCTAATACAGTCAACTGAGAACTGAACAGACCATCTTTATCATGTAAAACACACTTTTCAGGGTTAACCCACTGTCCATTCTCACTTCCATCTGGAATCCAAATCCGTTTTGCAGCTTCATTATTAGCCTCCCACTTCATTTCTCCCAAGTATTCATATATTCGAACTATAGTGGCAAAGTCAGAGTGAGAATTCAGGTTGTCCGCAAGCAGCGAACATCCCTTCTCAACATCAACAATTACTCCTATTGCCTTAAGCTCTTCACGGTAAGATTTGATTTCAGAACCATAAAACTCTTCATCAATGAAGGGTCCATCTCTCTGGTTCAAATACAATTCCCACATGGAATCGAACAAGCAGCATCTATTTGGGCTATAATAATTAGCTGCATCGTAAGTCTTCAACCATTTTTGAGAAACTTTTTTGGTAAAAAGACTCGGGCCAAAGAATTTTTCTTCTCATTGGATATCCGGATGCATTTAAGCAATGCAAGAACATTTGCAGGAGTGAGGCTGCTGGGATTCACGAAACTACAAAGACCATCAGCTACAAACTTCACACCCTTTTCAAGTTTCACAATGACTCCCATACGCTTCAGCTCTTCTCTGTATTCATGAATGGCTTTGCCATAGCAACTGTCACGGTCATCTATAAAAGGAAGCATGGCGATAGGAGATATAGACTCCCATTCAGGACAAAAGAGAATGCATTCTCGTGGAGATCTAACAGGATCAACACAATACTGAGTCCGCAGCCATTTTTCATCACGGATGCACTTCATAAAATCAGGAGGAAATTTACGAGACATTCCCTCCAGCTTTCTGTAACACGAGAGAAAGGACAGAACATTGTTTTCTGAAATGGACGATGAACGGGCCTTTTGCTGAAAAATGCTGGCAAATTTTTTCACGGCCACCTCAAAATCCACCAACACCCCTAATTGCTTCAACTCATTTACCCAAGAGGATGTGCTACTTCCATGGAATTTTAGATCAAGTATTGGGAAATCATTGAAAACCTGTAGAAGACAACCCCATTCAGGATCTAACAGAAAACATTCACGTGGAGACTTGTAACCAGCAGTTGTCTTCAAGCATTTCGTACTTTGAAGTGCTTGAACAAGTAGGTTATAAACAGAGGAATTTGAATGGCGGATGCATTTCAGAACCAAAAGCACAGCCTCATCTGCAAGTGAAGTCAGGTGCAGAGGCGATTTTAAGTGCTGAATGACAAGCGCATAATGTTGATCGAAGCCAAGTACAACACCAAGCTGTTGGAGCTCCTTTTTGAAACAAAGGATTTCCTCACCATAGTAAGCTTGATCAATGAAGGGAATGTTACTGATTTGTGATGCTACTTTCCACTCCTGATCAAATAAAACAGACCCAACGGGTGACTTGTAACCGTGGTTGCGTCTTTAGCCAACTTCCTCTTCTGATACTACTAATTAAACTCTCAGGTGGAAGGTAATTATCCCCCAGAAATTTTACAAAATTCAGTATTGACAAGACATTGCTTCTAGTAACATTGGAGGAAGCCGCCAGCGACATGAGACGCTCCCCAATAAATTGACATGCTTCTGAATATTCAAACATTACTCCAATAGCCTTCAGCTCCTCCTTGTAATTGTGTATACTATCACCATAAAAACTCTGGTCGACCAAGGGAATGTCAACAAGCACAGATCCATTCTGCAGAATAGTTCCCAATGATGATGTCAGAAAAAATGACTCCGATGGCGGTTTATAACTAGGAGAACCATTCATAGTGACTTTCAGCCAGCCACCCTCCTTTATGCATGTCAACAACTTCTGTGGGATATTATTTTTCAGGTTCTTAATCCAATCTAAGAGCAAGAATGCGTTTTGCTTGGTGAGTGGGGAATACACAGCTGGAATCCCTGCATCGGGAGGAGATATATCGGGGATATCACAAGCTCCAACATTTGATTTCAGGAACTCTAAGAATTGTTTTCCATGGGTACTCTGCCCAGCATAACAGTAAGGACGCAAGTAATCTTCCCCCAACTCAATATAGCTTTGTTGTCTCCATGGATTTGAACCAATCAGATTCACCCAGTTGCTTCCATTGGCAGGAACAAGGACCCCTTTCCTTTTTGTGCTCACATTCCCGTAGTTATCAACGAGTGGCATAATTCGACACAAATCTTCAACATTCTCTGGTGATATATGATTCTCTAAAGAGTGATATAAGAAATGAGCAAAGGCAACAACAAGCTTCCGGTCACTATTGAGATAATCAATAAGAACACATGCATAATCATACGCACTCACAAGAACAACCTTCACGCAGTCTGTCAGCCATGTCAATAAATCTTGCCTTCTTATAACATGATCGAATAGCATAATGAGTTTTCTTTGGCATAAAAATACGATTGGCAACAAATATGAATTCCTTGTTCCAATCAATCAACCATGACAGATCCTTCTGCAAGTATTTTGATAGACAAACTACACTCTTACAGCCAGGCTTCGCTAGGCTACTAATACTGCACAAAGCCACATTCCCATTCAGATCAACATATTTGATCAAGGATATATTTCCAATGTTGGTTGAGCTGAAATTGGATGACCAATTATCAGCTAGGAAAATGAGAAGTTCCAAATAAACATCCTCAGACACTCCCAATACAAGATTCGAACTCTGGATACACTTTGCATACCATTCGTTGTTAACTGATCCCACACCTAAGAAATCCAGTACCTCATTATACTCTTCCTTGTCGAATGCAGAATTCAGAATATATATACCATGGGATGAGAGATTATTCAAGCTTACGCCTTGACCCATTGCCTTGTCCAAAATTTTCCAGAAAGCGGGCATCAGCCTTCCCACTTCACGGGGTTTGTAGAAGTATTTCTGCTCCAAGTTTGACTCACTCGGAACAATGTTCTCCTCAACCAGCTTTGCTTTAATTGATTCTCTTACAGCATTCAGCTCTTGATAGGAAGAGCTTTTAACCGGCAAGAAGTTGAACATTGGGGGAGGCAAATTAGATACTGGAGCATTTTCTGTTTTGACCAGTGATTCTATTGCTTTAACAAAAGCAAAGGGCACACAGTCAAGAATCCCTTCATTCCATTTGTTATCAAATAGTATTGCTTCCCTCGATGAAGCAAGAAGGAAATCTGCTTGAATTATGAAGGGAAAGTTTGTAATCATCTCTGTTGGAAGAAAAGCATAGACTCCGGGAGAGGTTGTTCCTTTCTTGAGACGGTTCCCAAAAGGAAAAGCCAAAGTGACCGCCCATTCTTCTATGTCCATTCTCCTTTCCACTCTGCTTTCCTCCTTGACAGGAAATTTCTGCCTCCACATATAATAGCTGCATTCTTCAAATTTGTTCCCACTTGCAGACAGATGGAGTGTATAGGACTTAGCATCAATATTCTTCCTTGTCACAAAGTTAGTCTCACTGTTGATAGCAATGGCACTAACAGTATTGAGCTCGGGATTCTCATTATGTTCCCTGACAGAAAGTTGCTTGATTTTCGTAAGGAACAACAGAATTTCAGGATGAACACTCGAAAGCTGTTCCTTCACAGTTTTGACTTTGTCAGGCTTCAGGGGCAGGATTATAACAGTGGTTGGGAGGGTGGAAGCCGAACCATATATTTGCTTGATGTCAGAAAGAGTTGGCTTCTCCTCAACCCATTCAGGAACCATGTATGCAATGTTGCAGTGCGGGCAGGGCTCTTCAGTGAATCGAATCTGATAGCCATTGCTGAATATGTAAGGCCGAGCGGTGATCATAAATACACTCTTGAATCCGATTCCTGAAATGCAAGTTACCAGCAGAATATAAGATGCATTGGATATTATAGAAAATGACATCACTTCATAATCCTGTTTCCTAGGAACACTAAAAAAGGAAACAAGACTAGTCTTGAAGAATATTTTTTGTGTTTCTCAAATCACATGATATAGCATCAGGAAAATGGAATGAGTAATGAGTGCATGGTAGAAATACCTTTCTCCCCAATTTGGCCATGTTTTCTGTTGCCTTCTTTAGTGGAGAGACCAGCACTGCAAATGGACTCCATGTTCTCAGCAGAAAACCCCTTCTCATTATTAAATACAAGCAATGAAGCTGGAGCTCCGGTGCCAGTTATATCACAAGAGGTTAAAACAAACTCAAGTGATGGATCAACACCCTCAGGATACTCGTTGTCTTCGGCATTCTGTCCACCAAAATCAACATCACTTTTGTTACTTATCAAACTCATCACCATACTGGAATAACATACTGGAATAATAATAATATATGTATGTTATGTATAGGGTAATGAAACCTGGATGAGCTCCATAAGAAAATGCACATCTTTGGCGTAGAGTTCAGCAGAAAGGAGTTTAACAGTTTTGTGTAACATCTTAAACACAACTCTATTCTGCTCCTCCCGTCCGATCCAGAAGTTATTTCTTCGAATATCCTCAATGTGTTCTTTGGGCGTCGCCATCTGTCAAATAAACTAAGCTTTTGGCTTGCTAAAATGGAGAGAAAATATAAAAACAAGTGCAGTTGAGAATGAATGAGTGAGAGAGAGAGTTTGATTGAACTAAGCAAAAAATGTTTGTTGGTGATTCATGCTGAGTGAAGTAATGGAGGGAGTGTCTGTAGACTGCAGAATGCTTAAACAAATGACAACTTCTTGGAGAAGGGTATGATAATAATAGTTTAAGTAAACGTCAAAAAGTAAACCCAGAATGAGAATGAAAAGTCTTTGTACGGAATGACCCACTTTAAACGGTGATTCCGTCTCACCAAACTCTGCATCTTTCTCGTCCAGCTTTTTGGCTTTTGGCTTTTCATTAGTGGAAGGGAATGTGGACTGGAGCGATGAATACAGCAGACGCTTAGCCTCGAACTGCGATTCCATTTGTCTGACATGTTGAAGAGAAAAAGTATAATCAACGAGGAAAACATATATATATATATATATATATATATACAGTAAAAAGATTATGGTGGATGCTTTAGGCGGTTAGGCCCCTTCTCTCTTTGTCATATATGCTTTTCTTCCTTTCATATGTTGATAGTATCTCATGCGTTTATCAAATTCAAATTAATACATTCTTCAGAAATTGGGGTGGTTGGATTGGATCCCTTGATTTCCGGCATAGCCTATTCTGTATTCAACATCAATCAAACTCTACTCTAGCAAGCTGATTTTGGGAGCAATAATATGAGTTAGGGACTTTTTTTCCACCCAAACAATGGTTTAACTATATTTTTTCATTTAACTTTTAAAATTTTTAAAATTATTTTATTTTCTTATCTAAATTTATATTTTGATCTTTAATTCCGATATTGTTGTGACCTGCACCACCATCATTCTTTTCTTTTCCAATCATCAATTACCAAAACTCCTTAAACCTTACTCTCGTCGATCCCGTCAATTGCTAGTAATCGAACAATTAGGGATTTGCGCAAACTACCTTTCCTGAAAGTCAAATTCTGATTAATCCCGAGTTGCCAACCACCAAAAAACTTATCGGTATTTCCTCTTCAAAAGCCCCAACAACGAGTTTATTCTCTATTCGATATCGAATTTTAGGTAATAAAGTGATATTTTAAAAGTCTGTGGATGAAAAAGTGTCATTAAACCATTATTTCGGTGGAAAAAGTCGTTAACTTGCAATAATATATACAAGTTGCCATGAATCTCATTTGTACACATAGGCGCATTAGTGGCGGACCAAGAAAAGAGGAAAAATATTATCCTTACAAAGACTCATAAAAAGAGGGCTACAAAGTGACATCATCCAGAAGAAAAAAATAAAGAAAAAGTGGAGAGAGAGAGAGAGATCATGAAAATAAAGGGTGGGGATTATCTTTGTATGCCTCTCTTTGTATGTGTCTTTGTAAAACTAGTATTGCTGAGAAAAGAATGAGTTAAAGTTTTTTACTTTGTGAGAAGTGAGAGCTTTACATTATTTATGTCTCCATCATTTTAATAGTATATTCTACTAGCTGCTTATAAGGTGTTCAATGGACCTCGAAAATTAGTTAAAGTGCATGCAAGCTGACTGGAATTTCTCGGTTTTCAAAAATATAATTATATTCTACTCGGCTAAGTGTGTCCAAGTCTTTGAAAGGGATTTTGATTTTTATCGGGGAGATATGCAATTCAGCTTACACACACCTCAACTAATCCTTCGAGGCCTTGAAGTTGACAGTAGGATAAATTCCCTCAATGATCACCCCTATTAACAATCTAGGTGGATCTAACCAGGGCCTCTTGAAGAATATACAGAGTCTTAGTTGACTATTGGATCACCCAATCGTTTTACACTAGTTGAATATAATTATTAACAGAAACAATATTGTAACAATTTTTATTGAGAAATATTTAGAAATGGTCTAATAAAATATTAGCAGCCACAAATAATATCAAACTTTCTATAAATTTCAGCCTCTCAAAACAAGAATTTGGTACCCATCAGTGCTTAAAACAGGGCAGTCTCTTAAGGAGTTTTATTTATCACATCATCATACAAGCTCACTGTATATGTACTCTGATTTTAAGCACTGTGATAAAGAAGCTTATTTACTCTTCACCGACCTTTTTACCAGAGAAATCTTTGATGCATCTCCACTAATTTCCTCAAAAACTATCAGTGAGTTGTGTTTTGACTTCAACCAAGATCTGGGAACATGGTACCTGAAAATGGAAAATATGAGAAACTATCAGCAAGGAAAGAAAATTGTAGTTCACAAGAATGTCAATTGAGTTTTGGTTCAGAAGTTTTGTACCATTTTTGAGTGGGACTGTCACAACCCAATTGGCATTTTGCTGGCCTATATGTACCAGTGTAATTGCAGCCTCCGCAGTTGCCTTCAGCATTAGCAGTCCAGTATCTTCCAATGCTCTGTGTGTTGATCCATACTTGACCTTTTGTCATGCTTCCCATGTCCAAAGCCAGAGGCTCATCTCCTACTGGTGCATCAAAATAAGCCTGCAAGTTCAAGTATTAGCACATAAATGTATTGTCAAGTGGAGCTCATAGCGTGTCCTCTTGACTCAAACCTGGATATCATATTTTCAGGTCTGGGGTACTAACTCAGGACATACTCTAGACTCCACTATTTGAGATGGGTAAGAGACAAATCCGAATCTCATTCGGCGAGGTGGGTAGGGGTATTTCCAGTGACACTTATCTATTGAATAAAGATGGAACATTTTGATATCAGGATAATGTAAGCATCCTCAAAATTTCTCAATTTTCCTTACCTTATACCATGTCAATGGCTGCTGTTTCGGTGGTGCTAAGGATAATGGTGTCCAATCAACTAACTGAAATGAATTCCATAAACTGACTGCTTCTCCTCTAAGTCCAATCTGTACAATAGAAGTACTTCTAAGCAGAAAGTTCATTGAATAAAAGTGAAACGTTATTAAAAGGGATAGAAGTGAAATTCACAGACCTTGTATGACCATTTCTGCCAGGACAAATCAATCTTTCCCTGATTAAGTCCATGGAGAACAACCGGTCCTAGGACTCCTGCTGGATATGACTCAAAATGTGGACCAATATTCTTCAAAAACAGCAACAAGAAAAGTTTAATTTCGGCCAAATTGCATTCAACAAGAATTAGTCTTTATTCAAAATGAGGATTGGAGAACTAACTGGTAATCCAACTGCTACACTCAGCAGTGAAATCTGGTTAACTCCAGCATGAAGGTTAACATTTCCGGTAAAAGTAAATCTTCTGTTTTCTCTTGTCCCAGAAGCAGAGCCTAATAATTTTTAGAGCAATAAATTTTGTTAACTTCTGACAGAAACCAAAATAATGATATATGCTGAAGAACAAGCAATTAAACAGTGTAACCTGAAAGCTGTCCATTCACAAATACATGCAAAGCATGGCCTCTTGATCCTACGGTAAGAGTGGGATACTGATCGCCGCGTTAAAAATGATTCAGATGATCCTATATCGACGCTGGAAACATCATGAAATTGGAAAAGTTTCAGTGATAAATTTGTCAACAGTATATTTTGATTGAAATTTTATTATTATTCTATCTTACTTGGTCGAATACCAAAGATAGTCACTGGTATCTCTGGTGATATTTAGCTGCTCCAAGAGACCACTCACTGTAATTGTTGAATCATCTTCAGCTGAAAATATATCTTCATTGAATGTCTCCCATGAGACGAACTTAACATTTGTGGGCAACATTTGCGCATTGGATGCTTTACTTCTGACCTGCAATGGTAGAATGTGTCAGTGAAACAATTATATTTCGAACTGAATTAAATTCACTGAGCATATTGAATTAAGGATAAAGATTGGCTCACAATCCAATCTTACAAACTTTCTTTAACAACTTTGACGTGACAGTTCGTAATTAATCAACCAATAAATGGGCAGGCAGGACCTATTTGTGAACTGACCAATTGCGAACCGTCATATCAGGATTGTAAGAGAAAGTTTGTAAATGTAGTATTACCCTTGAATTAAAGGTATGAATTTCGCCAACTAAAATAAAAGCATTCATTGTCGAAAAAATCATCAAATTTTCCTTACATTGGCAGTGTTGAAGACAGCGTTCTTGCAATCAGGAAGAATGCTGATAGACCATGGAGGAAGTTTGAAGTGCTTATTATTAAAAGTCACCGTTGCAGTTGACTCTGAATTGAAATTTGATAGAAAAGCAGCACAGCCTCCTGATTTCGAAGAGAATACATGTGCCTAAATGAAGCAGAAAATGTTCAGTGTCAGGAACAAAATTCATGCTTAATGAAGTTGTTCATCCAATCTTATTATAGAAAAGATGGAAAACCTGTTCATAATTCCCCAAGGACACGATATAAGGATCTGCAGAAAGCAAAGCTTTTTCGCATAACTTAACAGCCTTATGGAGTTCCTTTAAATGTCCATACTTTGGTTCTCTGATCAACCCTATCATATATACAGTCAGAAGTCAATAAACTATCTTACTCATACATTATTAAGCTTTCAGATTCCGGGTACTGGAAAAAAAGGGCTCAAATTTCTTACCATATTCATCAATGGGAGCATCATAGTCATAGCTGGTGGTAATAAAAGGGCCTCCAGCAGTTCT
This sequence comes from Pistacia atlantica, assembly GCA_026229545.1. Lineage (NCBI taxonomy): Eukaryota > Viridiplantae > Streptophyta > Magnoliopsida > Sapindales > Anacardiaceae > Pistacia > Pistacia atlantica. The sequence goes on along the minus strand of JAPEIT010000015.1, from coordinate 25,969,908 downwards.
TCCAAAGTTTGTTCCTCCATGATACTACAAAAAGAAAGCATCTTGTAGCTGACTCAATCAAGAATAATAAAAAAACGATAGCTACTGAAGAAAAACATAAAAAGCTTAACCTTTACTTGATGCAAAGTTCACATCACAATCACATATTTTCCTTTTGGTTTCTGGGGAATCAAGAAAAGCATAAAGGGATTTTCTCTTTTATGTATGACAATCAAAAAACTTGAAACTGACCATGTAATAATTAACAAAAGAGCCTCCCTTCAGAATGAATCGAGCAACTGCAAATGCTATATCTTCAACTGGCCGCTGATAAATCGGCCCGCCAAACTCAGTGAACCTACAAAATATGTTCTAGAGTGTTATTAAACTTATTTGGGCACAAAGCAATTTATATAGTAACTGTAGTTGCAAAATTTTACCAGCCAGTCCAATTCTCAGTCCATAATTTTGGTTTAAAGGGTTTGTTTGGAGAGAAACTATCACAGTAAAAACCATTGCATGTATTTATCTGTCACCAGATTTAAAACAAGATAGGTTAAATTTTTCTTTCATTATATATAAGTGAAGCTAAAATGGGACCAAAAAAAAAAATATATTTAGGAAATAATTTGCTTACAACAGGATCTGGGGCATCAAATTCCTTGCACATAACCCATGGGACTCCAGTGTTCAATCCAATGGCCATCTTTGCAGCCCAGTTTATATAAGCTTCACCAGCACTTCCAAATGCCAATCTGTCAGGCTCATACTCATTCTCAATCTGTATTCATGGTAAAACAAAATAGACCGTAAATCAGATTAACAGTATTCTACATGAAATTTAATTTAACAGTAGATGTTAAAAGGGTTAGTATGCCAGAATTTACAGGGAAACCAAAGATAAAGAACCAAAAACAATACCTGTGAGAGAATGATGGGACCACCTTGAGACTCGAATAGCTTTTCATCCTTCATCATTTGGACAATCTTCTGGGTGAATTCTTGCATTGCTCTCTGCAAAACCAGGACTGTGAAATACTTGAAACTAGACTGTAACATTGAGCTTTCATTGGTTATCTTATCCTTATGTATTCATTATATATATATATATATACTTTCTTACACACAACACAAACCTTGAAAGGTTCATTATCTGTTCTAAAGCTAATGCCTGGCACAAACTTCAACCATACTGGAAACCCTCTGGAAAAAAAATGGAACAAAGAAAAATGAAAAACTTGGGATGCAGAAGATAAAGATATTACTGGTAAGGTTTTAGAGATTATGAGAAGATGGTTGTCACCCAAAATTCCATTCTGCGCATATGTAAGGCCCTATTCGGAGATGTACATATAAGCCTACTTTCTGAACCAGCTTGATGAACTGAACCAAGTCATTTCTCCCCCCAAAATCATACTAAAATCCGCAAACCAGAAAAGAGAAAACTAGAATCTTAAGATAGTTACAGGAGAATAATAACATACATAACCGAAAATGATTTTGAGTATGTACTCAACAAAAAGCAAGAAAAGAAGCAAATTACATTGCCAGGAGAAGGTTCATGAACATTCCAAAACACATAAGTGTCTATAACATCCAAACCTCCATCTTTGGCTTTCTTTATAAGATCTTCCCACATCTGCATTATATGCATAACGTTTCATTAGAACCAATAAGTTCATATTTCTTGGAAAATGTGAAATGGGAAAGTTAGTAAATAAAACTTGCATACAGTTTGAGAGCTTCTGGGATAGTGTATGGAGCCAGAGAAGAGAATTCTCTTCTGTTTATTGATGATAAGAGCCTTCTTGTCATAGTTGACATTGCAGTGTGTCACCTGGAGACTTAGAGACAACACTAAGAAGAAGAATAAGAAGAACAGCAAGAAACAGTTGGAAGAAGCTGAGTTAGCAGCTTCCATTTTGAAGGTGAACAATCTATATGAAATGAAGTGTGGGAAGAGCAAAGAATGTGAACAAAATTGGAAAGTAAAGACTGAAATATGGTTTTATAGTGCAGTAAAACAGTGCCCTTTTTGTCTTGAACTGTTTCTCACTATATCATTAATTTAATCTCTTGCATGGTGAAGACAACATTGGATGCTTTGAACAATGGGGTTATTTTTTTTTTTCAAAGGAGTAGAAAAACACAAATTAGCAAAGACTTGGCAAATTGCCAATAGAACTGCCCAATTTTCTTGACTTTCTTGGCTCTATAATTGAACCTTTGTGCTACTGTTTTTTCTCTTCTTTTGTTCTGTTCTGTTTTTGTTTTGTATGGTAGAACTAGAAATATGCAATTGGTTAATTAAATATGTTTGTTCCTTCTCTTTCAAGTAACCAAATGAAAATGATGAACTGATGAAGTTGAGATAGATTTTGACCTCTAACAATATATCTCACCAAATGTAAAGTGGACGGTGATCAAATATATACATATAATCACAAAAAAAAAAAAAAAATGGCATAAAAATGCATGTGATGTGATGTGATGTAACATAGGGGTGTTCGGTTCTGGATACCTTGCATTTTTAGAAGGAACTGGAACCGACGGTTCCAAGTTTTTTATTAACCCCTCTAATCTTTAATTTTATTTTATATTAGTCTCGGTTCCTAGTTCCTGGTTCTGATTCGATTCCTAACTATAGGAACTGGAACCGCACAATAATGGTTCCAAAAATTTGGAAACTAGAACTTACCCGTTGACGGTCGGTTTTGGGTAGGAACTGGAACCAAACCCCGGTACCCGGCAGTTTCGGTTTCACCCGGTTCTTTTGAACAACCCTAATGTAGCCAACAATGGGTTAACCGAATGGTAAATGCTTGGGACTAAGGGGTTCGCTCCCCGTAGCTTCAGGTTCGAATCACAAGAACAGTTGTTAATATTATTTGATACGGATGGTAACGTTTGTCCTATTTTGGAAGCCTTTGTTTGGGGTCAGAAAATTAGTCGAGATGTGCGTAAGCTAACCCGAACGCCCCGATAACCAAAAAAAAGGCATGTGATGTGAAGCAAAAACCATCAATCAATTTGCTTAAGGTAAACTTAATATGTCTAAGAAATAGAATGATAGAGAGGGGAAATTGAAAGGTGAGTAATGTATGTGAGCATGGAATTCATGATCTCAACTGACAAAAAATTATGCAATTGCAACAAATATATGGTTATTGAGATTGTGTGAGAAATTGGGTGCTTCAGGTTCGAAAATAATTTTTAAAAATTAAAATATTATTCAAATTTTTTAGTTATATGTTAATGTTTTTAATATTTAAAAAAAGTGTTAATTATTTTTCTAACTTTACACTAATTTTTAGATTGTATTGGGAAATGTTTTCAAAAACATTGCAACTCATTTCTAACAAATGTATTTTCAAATGATTTTTTTTATTCAGTTTTTTTTTTTTTTTCATCCTAACTATATTAAGAGAAAATTATTGACTTTATTTATGAACCCATTTCTCATTCAAAGAAGAAATAGATAATTGCAATGATACCTAATTTCATTTTAGCTAGTTAAATCAAGGAATAAGACTATATTTACTAATATACTAATACTACTTATCGAATGGATATCCCAATTGACGTGAAGTGCGATGTGATCAAGATAGAGACTACCCACGTCACACTTTACGTCAATTGAGATGTCCATTTGGTATACATAATCAGTAAGTTTAGTATTTCCCTTAACAATATATCTCACCAAATGTAAAGTGGACGGTGATAAAAGATATATGGAAAATAATACAGCCACCGACGATAATGCACCGAATAACGTGACAAAAATTCTAACTGGTGATTAATTTTAACTTAATATTAATCAACGGTCAGGATTTTGTTACGTCATTCGGTGCATAAATTCGGTGTACTACTTCGGTGATTGTAGCATTACTCAAGATATATATATTATAAAATCAGAAAAAATGGCATAAAAATGCATGTGATGTGAAGCAAAAACCGTCAATTAATTTGCTTTAATTTGTTGGGATATTATGGCTCGTTTTTAAATTTATTCTCACGTGAAATTATATGTCTTTAAGAAAACTATTAAAGAATACAATTATAAATATGAATATAATTTAGGAGTCTTATTAGGAGTTAGAATATGAATTTTAATTAGTAAAAGAATATTTTATATACTACTTATAAATATAAAGGTAAGGAACCAATTCAAGGTTATGAGAGAATATAAAAACACAGGGTATTCAATGTAAATGTTATTAAACACCGTAGGGAGAGCGTCTTAAAAACTAAGGGATCGTTTCCACTCTAAATACTGGGTTGAGCATGGTTAGAAACTAGGATTGTTTCCGCTCTGTTAATTATACCGGGTTTATAGTGCTACGTAACTCTTGTATATCATGTTCATGAAACTACAATTGGAATTTCTCTTATTCCATTGGATGAAAATTGGGTTATGACAAATTACGTAAATATCGTGTCTCTTTGTGTAGTGTAATTTTATTCTTATATTATTAATCTCGAATGTATTTTTTCTGGTACGCAATGTCGTAACATAATTTTCATGCATTTGCTTTAAGGTATAACTTATTATGTCTAAGAAATGGAATGAGAGAGAGAAAGGGTGAGTTTGAATGTGATGGAGAAATCGAAAGGTGAGTAATGTATGTGGGCATGTAACTCATGATCTCAACCGACAAAATTATGTAATTGCAACAAATGTGGCTATGGCCTATGGTGGTTGTGTGGGACATTGGGTGCTTTAGGGTTGTTTGATTTGTGATCCGAAAATAATTTTGAAAAATTAAAATAGTATTCAAGTTTTTGAGTTATATGTTAATGTTTTAAATATTTAAAATAAATGTTAATTATTTTTCTAATTTTACAATAATTTTTAGATTGTATTCTGTGTTTTAAAAATCAGACCAGACCGGCCGATCCTACCAGACCGACCGAGACCCGATAGTTTCTCCGGTCCGGTTCAGGTCTTAAGGGTTTTTTGTAATATTGCAAAAGTATAAGAGTTAATTGGTAATTTTAAAGGGGTGCTTTTGGAGATATTTCAAAAGTTTTAGGGATTAATTAATCATTTTTTAAGGCATTTTTGAAATTAAATAAAAATTTTAGGGACTAATTAAACTTTTTAGGGGAATTTTTATAATATATTAAAATTTAAGAGATTAATATGTAATTTTTAAAAAATAAAATTATTACATCATCGGTCCAACCGACCGATTGGACCGGTTGACCCGTGACCCAGGTTACCCTTCGGTCCGGGTTTTAAAATAATGATTGTATCGTGAAATGTTTTCAAAAACATTTGGACTCATTTCCAAAACAAAATACTGTATTTAAATTTTATTCCTTTTTTTTTTTTAATTCATTTAAAAACTATATTAAGAGAAAATTATTGACTTTATTTATAAACTCATTTCTCATTCAAAGAAGAAACATATAATTGCAATGATACCCAATTTCATTTTAGCTATTTAAATCAAGGAATAAGACTACATTTACCGATTATGCTTATCAAATGGATATCCCAACTTAACTTGGAGTACAATGTGATCAAGATAGACTACCCACGTTGCACTTCCATGTCAATCGGGATATCCATTCGTATACAGAACCGGTAAGTTTAGTATTTCCCTAAATCAAGATAAAGAACAAAATTTGTTGAAATTGACCCCAAACCCATTTTTATTAACTGATTGATTTCATATAACGATCACAAAAATGTTGGTTGCAAGGTCATAAAATGCTGATTGGGATTCTAGTGAGATATTAAGTTTTACCATACCAATAATATCATAATGTGAATCAAAGCAATAAACTAAATAATTGAACCTTCACTCAAAAAATTTAGTGACACTTCCTCCCCAGAACAAGTTAACTACAGATAAAAGTTTGTGTATAAGACCTTAGATCCAACATCTGTTAAAATTACAGAGATCAGTATAATCAACATACAACAGGCTATAGAATTCAACTTCTCCGAAAAAATTGAACAAGACTCGCATTTGAAGCGATTGTATAGTCAACTCTAACGAGGAACAAAACCTATCCAAAATTATGACTGGAACCATCTTCTAAGCTGTTTAGAACCTTGCTTACCACCGTCGGTTTTGTTAGAACTCTGCTGTGAAAACTTCGACCTGTATTGTTCAATCAGGATGTCAAGTTTATCTACTACATCTCGCCCCGGTGGGTTTTTACTCTTTTTTGGCCTTTTTTGTTTTATTGATTTATCTCCCTTGTGTCTTTCTGTTTGGTATTCCTGCTTCCTCTTACCTTGACGGAAATTTGCTTTCTCGGAAGAATTTGATTTGTGTCGATCATTGGCTGTCATTTTACCTTTGTCTGAATTTCCAGCATCAGGCTTTCGGCCATCTTGGCGATCCTTTTGTTTCCTTTCTGAGCCTTTTGTCTTCCCTTCCAATTTCTCTCTCAAAGGAACTTCTGCCTTTGCACTAGTTGGATTGCGCTTTTGCTTCTTGCCAGCTCTATGCTTTCCAGTAGTAGCTTCATCAGGAATGCTATTGGCCACTTCATCCTCTTCACCATGGTCTGAATCCTTCGCAGCTCTATTGTCACCATTGGATTTCCGTTTTCTAGATGTCTCCATTTTGTTCGGGGTGGCATCCAGAGAGTGGGATTCATCATTTTGCTGCGGTCGACCTTGTATCTTAGCTTTCCGTAGCTTCAATGTTTGAATATTATCAACAGCAAACTCCACAATTGGACGATATTCGGGACCAAAAGTTTCTACAAGTTGCCAGAGAACATTTTAAGATTAAATGTAATAGAGTTCCTGCATTTTGATAAAAACTTTCCGGCATAGCACCAGCATCCTCAAAAAGAATGGTAAACCAAGCAGAAATATAACAAAACATGCATATGTTAAAATGGCCACCAGTCAACATACATAAGAAGAATTTGGGGACATAGTAAAATTTTAAAATACACTACCAGGATTATTATTAAGAACCCTCAAGGCCACAAGTGCATGTTGATGCTCAGTAAACTCAACAAAGCAACTCCTCGTGAGTAATTCTTTGTATCAACCTTTCCCTTCTTCATATTTTTCAAGAACTTAATCTGCATACCAGTATTCAAAAAATTAAAAAAAATGATCTTATGGTATATAAACATAATATTTAACAGAAAATGTATAGCAAAAAAGAGATGAAGGTACCAAACCTGTCGAATTATAGGTTTTTGCTTTGTAGCTCGTGAGATAACAGCATCAATAAAAAGTTTTTTAAGTTCTTTTTCAGTCATTGACTTTGGCAAATTGTATATAACCAGTCTTGTCCTTGAAACATGAAAATTAGGAGATTGAAGCTTAGTCATCTTTTTCTCATGCAACCTACAATGCACCCAAAAAGCATTTCAAATTTTCATGAGGGAATTTGAAATTATAATCAGCACCACTCAATGACAGGAATGTTGACTGAGAATGATATAGTTGTTTTTGTTCTTCACAGCACTAAGAATGCAAAACTAAATCTGGCAAATAAACAACCACACCACATGTAACATTTTTCTCCATTGAGAATTAAACTATTTAACTTATTTTTTACAGGAAAGGATTTGAAACAAACTAACACAACTTTTATAGAGAAACAAAAAAATCCAAAACAAGAGGAAGGAAATATAAATATAAAAAATGAATTTAACTGAATTTATGTAACTCATGTATTAAATTATTGGAGAAAAGACTTACGTTTGCCGTTTTGACATATCACTACCTGAGACGCCTTCAGCAGCTGGAGTCCCCTCAAGGATTAAGCCTTCCTATTAAAATTTGGAAAAGGGAGAAAAAAGAGTCATTTCATGTTGAGACAAGCCCTGCATCATAAAATTGATACTGCAAGAACAGCATGAATTTGAAAATTCAGGTAAAAAGAGAAAGGGATTAAGGATACTAACTTTTGCCAGGTAAAGATTCCGGTGGTCATGATCCTCGCTTTTGGTCTTCTCCAATTGTTTATCATGAGCTGATTTCTTATCCAAAGCTTTCAGTACTGTCAGTTGCCTGCCTTTCAGAAAAATTCCCAAGCCAGAATCAGCATTTGCTGCTGAAACCGCAGCCGTTGCGGCATCTATTGTTTTGAATTTGAGGAAACCAGTCCCTCTTGGTCGCCTGCAGGAAGCACAAGGAAATCATTGGTTTAACTTAAAGAATACAAAACATAGAAACACATCAAACTGAAAATCGAATTCTTACTTAGTGACTTGATGAAGAACTGGGAAAAAAGATTGCACTTCCCCAAATCCAGAAAACCTTTGTTTCACTTCCTTCATTTTCAACATCAAAAGGAAGGTTGCTTATGAAAATTGTTCTTTGTAAATCATCTTCTTCGTCCATCTTGTTAAGAGGTTTTGATTTGCTTTTGCCAGAGTTTTCGGGTTCAGATGCCTCTGATACTTTTTTGGACTCATTGGATAACTTACTTGACACATGAATAGGTTCATCAGAGCCCGGCTCCTCATTTTCCCCAGGCAGTGCAGAATCATCACCAATAGGAGGAACAGAGTCTGCAGACGACGAAGTGATCTTCTGAAGTACTTTCTTTAGAATATCTGCTTCCTCATCAAAATCAACTTCAGAAGGCTTGTCTTCATTCTCAGATGAATTCAAATCATCGTCCTCCACATCATCATCACTACCAGTGTCGCTGTCCTCATCTCCTTCATTCTGCTGCCCTGTAAGAGGATATATACCTCAATCATTTGCTAACATATTAATGAATTCCAAAAACAGCAGTAAATTTCCAATAGTGGTCTCTGGTTTAATAAATAGCAGTGTCTCCTAAGCAAGCAGTGCACTTCGACCATACGTGCAATTCAACCACACAGATCAACAAGATTTGTGAAAGTCTTTCAGTCATGAGACTCCATTCTTTATCTTTTTTTTATTTTTTGGGTTCAGATACCTGTTATCCAAATTTAATTGCAAACCCACTGGCACCATCTATGCGACACCTTCTTGGTTTAACCAATAATCTCATCATTATAATTCCATCCTTTGTAAAGACAACTCAAAACTTTTTATTCGATACACAACAATTTGTCAATAAAAAAATATACATAAAAAAAAAATAAAAAAAATAAAAAAGGAGTTAACATAACCATTCTTCAAGTTTAGTTGATACAGACAAGCAATAGAAAGTAACCAAGAATTTAGTTAAAGGCCATAATTACCATCTTCAGATGCAACAGCAACTGCACCACTACTGTAGATTTTCTTTGGAACAGCCCAGTCAACAGCTATTGGTCTTTTACCAAACATTTGCCCATTGAACTTTTGAATGGCCTGATATAACAGATAGAAATAAGATGGAAGTATGTTGACCCTCCAAAAACCTTAATATTTCAGTACCAAGACTAAAACATAGTTCAGAAGCATACACTTTCTGCATCCCGTTTACATGTGAATTTCACAAATGCAAAACCCTTAGATAACCTGCATAAAAGCAAAAAAAAATTGTGAAGTGGAATAATATGACATTTATATTTATATATGAAGACAATTCTGGAAAATTAGAATACCCAGTATTAGGATTTTGGGGAATAAATACATCCCACACAAACCCCACTGATGAAAACTTCTCTTTGATCTCATTTGCTTTAGCCTGGTATTAATTATCAGCAAACTAGTTCAGAAGCCAAGCACCTCTAATAAGAACTTTGAGAAAGCAAGAAGACTATTACTAAGAACAACCTTAAAAGGGATATTTCTGACAATAATTTTCCACTTCTGAGTCTTGGAGCCCTAAACCACAACAAAACAAAAAAACAAAATTATTGGAATTTCACGTAATAATTGAATAGCATATCAACCAAACCTTAAGCAAAATATAAAGTAATGCAATTTTAAAATCACCCTTGAAATAACACATATATCATTTGGAGAATCAGAGCAACATTACATTGGCAGCAACCTAATTTTCATTTCTTTACCTCTCCACCAAGCTGACGTGCCCAAACGATTCCTCCCTTTATCTCTTTTTGGTGTAACTTGGCAACAGATGCACAAGCTGATTTAACACTCATATAAAGTACCGCTGAAGCATCCATTTTGCATCCATCCTGTGCAAGACCTGGAAGAATGTCAGAAGGGGCCCATTTATCAGAGGAATCCTAGAAAGACAAAGTACACTAGTTCCAGTTCATTTTGCAATGTTCAAACTGGAAACCATTTTAACTGATGTTTCACCAAAAGGTCTACAAGACTACAATCTAACATGATAGGACACATCAACTTCATAGATCCCAGTTAAATTAATAAGATTATTGAGATAGCATTTAAGAATCCATGCTCAGAACCAATTAAGCATATTAGAATGGTACATCAATATGCCAGACACAAGCATATAGACTATCAGAAATGCAAGATAAATACTGCACTTCCATTTGTTGACATAATACATCATCACAGCTAGTAATAAATCCCTCAAATAATTTATTTTCATGTTCTTAGACAACATAAAAAACAGGGACTGTTCTCTGCCCTTTCCCAAAACATCAACATGGTTCCACATGTTAAGCAGTAAAAGAAATTAGGTGAATCAAATTGAGAAAGACACAGACATTATGCAAAGTAGTGAATGTGAAAGAAATTAAAATCTTCAACACAAAATTGATTATATAATTCTTTCAAATGTAAAGCATAACCATTCCTTAATCAATATCTGGCCTAGGTTCAAATATCATCTAAATGACGCTTACACATGCAAAAGGCATGTGAAGTACATAAAGAGAGATGTTTAAATTGTCTAAGTTTCTCTTCCAAACACCCACCCCCACCCTTGCCCCCAAATTAAGAACAAAAATAGATATAAAGAAATCACTAACCATTTTTTTCAAGCTCTTCCTTTGGAAGAGGATAAGTTATAGAACAGACCACGTCAACACTTCTGGCAAGACGGTGGACAGTTTCTGCCATATCAGTGTTAAGAAGACCACCAAATATGACAGTCCTGGCAACCCTGCATAGCATCACATGGAAGAGAAGGAAATAGTCAAGTGGCAATCTTTCAAAACTCGAACATTGTAATTGACATTCCTTGATATAATTGTATTATGAGCAGAACTTTTTAACTTCTACCAAAAAGTAAACCTCTACCTCTTAGAAAATTTAAACGGAAAAAATTTCATGGAAGAAAACTATTGGTGAAACAACTACGACTTGGAACTGATGATATTTTAATTTAATTCAACACTAAGGCCACAGACCATGAAATCAAAATTAAAAATTAAAAAAAAAAAAAAACTAGTCACCTCTGCTTCTCTGAACAGTTCTCCTTATCTGCTAGGTCAATGGAAAGTTTTGCTGCTTTTCTAGGTTTCATGGTTTTGTCTGGAAATTTCATTCAAAAAAAAAAATTGCAAAAAATTAAAGGAAGAAATATGAGCAAACCACAAACTTTGATAAAAGGTAAATGGTTTAAGACCTGTATCAAGCAAGTTTGAAGAAAGCTTCTCTGCCTCAGAGGTTGAACCATCTTTATCTTTCTTTGTCTCCGCTATATCATCTGATTGAACCACTAGTTCATTGAGGAAAAATGTGGGACAAATTTTACCAAAAAATTGAAGTCTTTAGTAAAATATGAAATATCAAGACACAATATACCAAAAAGTATAAAACCAATGTGAATGATAACAACCTTGAGCTGCTTTTGAGCGGCGTTGCTCCAACGAGGCACGATGCATGGCATGTTTAACTCCAATTTTCCGACCTCCAACAGATGAACCATTCTTCATCTCAATGGCACAGTTAGCATCCTCCATAACAGCACTGCAAATGGATGCGTTTACAACACATGAGAAAAGAATGAAAAAAAGTAAGCCTTAAAAGCATATCAACTTTATATATTTTCCTAACACCACATCAAGTAACAGCAAAATTGAACAACTGACAATAATAAAAAGTAAAAACTACAACTGCCATGTTACCCAGGCAGCTAAGGGATTGTGTAATTTTCCATCTGGAATCAAACTAATACTTACTGAAGTACATCTCCAATCAAGTTTGAAGGGAAAATCAGTAAAAGTTCCTAACAAATTAGAAAGAAGCGAACCTCCAAATCGTCAAATTTGTTTATCCAACAGCAGAAATATCAAATCAGGTTTGCAATTTTTATAACCATCCCCCAAATGGAGGCAAGGCAACAGTACCCATGAGAAACCAACAGAAATTTCACGTAAATACCAGAAGCAAGAAACTGCATGGATGCACAAGTGTGTACAGATGCATAAGGTATAAGCAATCATGAACTCACCCCAAGCAGTCATAATTCAAAAAAAAAAAAAAAAAAATCTATTTCAAATGAATATCAGTTACTCAATAGAGGATTCAGACAAAAGAAAATTAGCAATATCTTCAGTGCTTCCCATAGCATTGTTATGAAACTAAAGCTTCTAATTCAAAAAAGGAAACAAGATAGTTCAAAATCATCACACAGCATTGTTATGAAACTAAAGCTTCTAATTCAAAAAAGGAAACAAGATAGTTCAAAATCATAAATGAATGACAATTTATGATGCTTTATAGATAAACTGTGATGAACTGCTCAACCGTAAAGAAAGAGTATCAAAGAGAAAAGTGCACTTAAATCTCAATCAAAGAAAAAAAAAATATATAACTAACTTACAATTGAACATAACCAAATCCTCGGTGTTCATTTGAGCCTGTGAACATTAAAAAGGAGAAATGTATTAATTTAAACAACCGCACATGCCATGGGCTAAAAGAATTGGACAAACTTTAGAAAACATCACTTGTTAACCCCAAATCCATCACCCCATCACTAAGCCGAATGCAGAGTTGAAAACACTTTGTGAACTTAATTGAAGTTCTTAAAAGCTACAATTGAATGCGTAAAAACGCAATCACTTTAAATAATCTACTATCAAGTTCCTAAAATAAGATATTTCCACATTATATTTACAAATTGTAGCTCACTAAGCTTACACTTTCAGTTCTAAACTACAACCAAATAATAAGATATCAGGTCCACATCAACTTACCTTTCTTTGTAACCATAAAGCATCTCCTGATTGGTCCGACATCACTAAACGTCTCTTCTAGCTAAGTAACAACATAATCAAAGCAGATTATTCAACAAAAAAAAGAAAAAAAACACTTCTAATAAGTAAAAGAGCTCCGTCATGCGCAACATTCAATGCTGTATTTAGGTTTTTAAAATATAACAAAACGAATTTAACTAAAACATGATTAACAAAAGACTTAAAAAATTTCTTATTTTTATTATACTGAGCTTTCTCGGGAACCAAACAGGTCGATAATTATATTAAAAAGGTACCTGAGAATTGGTGAAGGAGTAAGGCAAGTTGTTAACGAACACAGTGGGAAGGACTGTGTTCGCTCTTTTGGCCTCCTTCTCTGTTTTTCTTGTTCTTTCCCATCGTTCAGTTTGGAAAACCAGAAAGTGAAGAACCTAAAATCTCTAAAACCTCACATCTTTTATACGAAGTTGGAAACTTGGGTTATGGGTTGGGCTTGATTTTGTCCACTTAAGACACGCCCATTTATCTTACTAAGAGAGCCAGCCCAGGCCCATTAAGTTGGTCCAAGACCAGACCATACATAATTGGAATTTTGAAAACAATTTAGGAAGTGCTTTTGGGTGTGTTTGGTAGAGTATTTAGAATAGTATTTTTGAAAAATTTGAGTTAGATTGGTATTACGAAAATAGGATTTGAATATGAAAATGTGTTTGGTAAATTTTTGAAAAATATTTTTGAAAATATTTAGATTATTTTTTTAATCCCCTTACATTTATTAATTTAGTTAAACACCCTCTAGAATTAAAAGTTTTAAAATTAACAAAAATACCCCCACCCACCCATTAAATGCGACAGCCAACCATCACCATCGGACAGTGGCTGTAAGTCGTCAGAATGGCACACGATCAACTAGATCTAACTGGTAGTGCTAGTTGGTAGTGCGCCGATTTGGCCAAAAACGACTAGATCTATGGCCAAAGATTTGCCATCATTTCGACCAAATCTAGCTAGATCTGGCCATCAACAGCTAGAACTTTTGTTGGGAAAAGGCCACATTGGCGCACTATGGCCACATCCAATCGATCACACCTTTTTGACATATTTCAACCACCTTACGATGATGGTGGCCGGTTGTCGAGAATACGTGGGTAGGTGGGGGTGATTTTATCAATTTATAAACTTTCATTATTATGGGTGTTTAGTTAAATTAACAAACCTAGGGGTTGAAAAAAATCTAAATATTTTAAGTTGAATAGAATAGGATTTGATTTTGAGAATATTGAAACAAATATGTATTTTGGATAGGATTGAGAATAGGGAAACAAAACAACCTTTTTTTTCAATAATCGGGGATGTTTGGGCCAACTTATGCGCACTAGGAAATGTTTTTTATTTCCCACCAAAACAAGAAATAACATTATAATTTCTAAATATACTCTTCCTCTATTTTATATTTTTGTTTTAAATTTTTAACACTTAATCTTACATAAACCCTAATCCCTAAATTTTCATAACCAAATTTTGAATTTTCATAATCTTTGAAACGTTTCATTTTATTTTAAATATTTGTTTGTTTGATGAAAATATAATACTAAAACTATGGAAAACATAACAAGGTGAATCTGAATTAAAAAAAAATGGGGGAAAAAATGTGTAAAGAAAAACCTTATTAAGCTTGATTTGGGAAAAAGGGTGTAAAAGAAAAAACCTAATTACAATTTAATGGTCGAAATTGACATGATCCATTATAAATAAACCACCTCCAACTTTCATCTTATATCCATTAGATTTCAATGAATCAATGGCCATAAATTTGAATTCTAATTTAAATAATAAATTTTGAATTAAAAAAAATCTCATCCCAATACTATAACCTATTTTTTATTGGAATGATCTTTCAAGGGTAACAAAATTGATCCATTATTGGACACAACTTTCTTGGCATGAACTATTCACAACTTCTTATGAAAAATGAGTAGTCTTACTTTAACTTTATACTTTATTTGTTAAAGAAGATGGTCCATCAAAACTTATTGAAAAAGGGAAAAGCATTATAGTTTTAATCCATCAAAACTTCCATTTTTTCCCTTCAACGGTACATATATGTGGTTGGACTTCCTTTTTCCTTGAATTAGTTTTTGGGAATGAGTTCTACCCAAAGTCTTTTTTATAGTATCAGAGTCACTCATCAAACCATTTTTTGAAAATTTTATCAAAACAAAAATTAGAGTTTGATTCTAAGGTACCAAAACCCGTTGCCTTACCACTTGGCCATGCCCGATTTCAATTTCTATTCAATGCTAATAAACACTAATATTCCACGCCCGACTGTTCGTCAATTCCAGTGCAAATCCCTTTATTATAATATTATAGCCACGTTTGTTTGAACTCTCTTCTCGAGCTAGCATTGCCCAATAAAAAAAAACCTAATCTTTCAAGAAAAACATGTACCTAACACTTAAATCTTTGGTTGGCCAAGTAATAAAAAAGATGGTCCAAAATTATCATAACTTTATTTCTAGATGTTTGCATTAGCTCAACTTGTTGAAAAAGGGAAAAGCATTATAGTTTTAATCCTTCAAATCTCCATTTTTTCCCTTGAACGGTACATATATGTGGTTGGGCTTAGGGGTGGGATAAATAATCCGAAAACCGAATCTAATCGAACCGAAAATTAGGTTTTTTTACAAATCGGTTCGGTTTTCGTTTTGTGAAATTCAAAAAACCTTTTTAAACCGGTTTTATCCTAAATATAAAAGCAAAAAAATTATTGTATATAAAATAATAAATATTTGAATTTAGGGACTTAAATGAAACATTGAAGAATTTTAAGGATTAAAGGATAATTTGAAAACCGGTTAACAAGTAACCGAACCGAAAATTCAGTTCGGTTTACATTCGGTTTGGATAAACCGATTCGGTTAACTGGATTATCCCACCCCTAGTTGGGCTTCCTTTTTTTTGAATTAGTTTTTGAAAATGAGTTCTACCCAAATCTGTTTATTATAGTATCAAAGCCACTCATCAAACCATTTTTTGAAAATTTTGTCCACTTGGCCATGCCTCATTTCAATTTCTATTCCATACTAATAAACGCTAATAATGATAGTGATTGTTGTCAATTCCAGTGCAAATCCCTTTATTATAATATTATAGTCAGGGGCGGATCTAGAGTATATTGAAGTCCATCCTCAAATTTTTTTTCTTTTTATGACAATTTCAACTAAAAACATATAATATGAGTATTATATGCTATTATATTTTATTTTGGCCCACCCTAACAAAAATTTTTGGATCCGCTATTGATCATCACCACGTTTGTTTGAGCTATCTCCTCACTGAGCTAGCATTGCCCCCAAAAAAAACCTAATCTATCAAGAAAAACATGTACCTAATACTTAAATCTCTGGTTGACAAAGTAATAAAATGCTGAATTTTCTAAACAACATAGTAAACGTACCCTGCAAGCATATGTGTAATTTTCAAAAGGTGGGAACAAAAGTCAAGCATTCATAATTGAAAAATAATATGAAAACTTCAATTATCTAAAGTTATCAAGAACAAATCAATTAATAAGAGAAAGTAAAAATCAGGAAGAAGGGAGGATCACCACCATGAGTGACATAAAGCATACAAGGATTCAAACAAATGGGATATGGATGCACATAGCAGAGAAAGGCCAAGGACCTCTTGTTCTTCTCATTCATGGCTTTCCTCAGCTTTGGTCTTGCTGGAATTACCAGATTAATCACTTGGCTGCACATGGCTTTCATGTTGGTTGCTCCAGATATGCGAGGCTATGGCGACTCTGATTGCCCTCAGAACCCCGCATCTTATACAGTTTTCCACCTTGTTGGAGATTTGATTGGCCTGTTAGACAAGCTTGGAGAAGAACAGGTAATTAAGAGATGATTTAATATCTCTTACTATAAACCCTGGTGTTCTTTTATTGCTTTCGTTATTATTCTGTTTGTTTAGCTTTCTCGAGAAACAGTACAGTTTTTGTTGATACTGAACCAGCTGTATTGCTGCATGAAACACATTTTTGGAAACAGAAGCATCGGTGATAGGCCACATGAAAACATGTTTTCACTATGCATCTTAAGATGCTCACAGCATCATTCCTGAATATGGTGTATACTTCTCTTATCCTTGACAGATTGTCTATCTATTATGACTTATTCGGAGTGGTCCTTCTTAATATTTGGACCTGAGTCGGGTTAGATTCGGATGAACCCTAGAGGCATTTGTGGCCGGGTCATGACTGGGGTACAACACTTGCTTCATACCTTTGCCTCTTCAGACCTGATAGAGTTAAAGCATGCGTTAGCCTATGTGTCCCATACCAGGCCACGCTCCCCACAGCTCAACCCAATTGAATTTTTCGCCAATATATTTGGTGAAGGGTTCTCCATTACTCAGTTTCAGGAGCCAGGAAAAGCTGAAAAATCATTCTCCAAATACGACTCTTTAACAATATTGAAGAAGTTCTTACTTCTGGATGGTCCTGATCATTTATCTGCTCCTCCTGGTGTTGATGTAATAGACTTTCTCGAGACTCCATCTTCATTAACTAACTGGGTTAGCATTGAAGAACTGCAACTCTCTGCTAATAAATTCAACACAACTGGTTTCACCGGCGCCTTGAACCTACTACCGCGCTTTGGCCATGTAAGTTAATTTGCTTTTTGATAGAATCCAAGGTGGGTTTGAATCAGAGGATTACTCCCTCTTATAAACCAGTAGGTTTGAGTCTGTCTAGTTGGTGTAGGACTCCAACACCCCCCCTCACGGTCAAGCCCATATGTTGGGTCATGCATGTAGTGTTGGCTCTAACTCCTCATCCGCTAGTCAATCACTCAGCCCAACTAAGCCAAACTTTGATATCATCATAGAATTTGAGATGGGTCGACTTCTTACTAATAAAGCCTTATTGAAGGGGAGGATTACCCTGTCTTATAAACCAATAGGCTTAAACATGTCTAGTCGGTGTAGGACTCTAACACTCCCCCTCACGGTCGAGCCCATATGTTAGGTCATGCCTATAGTGTTGGCTCTAACTCCTCACCCGCTGGTCAAACACTTAACTCAACTAGGCCTAATTTTGTAATCATCATAGAATTTTAGGTGGATTTGACTTCTTACTAATAAAGTCTTGTTGAATGGAAGGATTACCTCGTCTTATAAACCAATAGTCTTGAGCGTGCTTAGTCGGTATAAAACTCCGACACTTTTCTAGTTCTAAATTGTTAAACTGCATGAATTGATTCAGGAATTGGGAACTAACAGGAGGATGGCAAGGAGCCAAAATCAGAGTGCCTACAAAATTCATCACGGGTGACAAAAATCCAGGCTATCAATCATTTGGGATAAAAGATTACATACAGGGAGAACGAATTTAAGGCCCTTGTACCTGACATTGAAATAGTCCATAATCCAGGATGGACATCATTTTATACACCAAGAGAAAGCTGAGCAAGTTACTGATGAAATTCTGTCCTTTTTTCACAGAGAAAATTTATCACTTTCTATGACCAATAATTTCACTTGTAGAAAGTTAAATTCATGAATGCATGAATGTTAGGTTTGAATGCAGCTTTTTATCAGGCCAATCATTCTGAGTTTTTATTGTGCTGAGCTTTTGTTGTGGTCCTTGAGAAAGAAATTAATAAAGGGAATTGCATTTTGAGGAATTATGATAATGGTACTTACAAGTGTGAGGAGCTTTTATAGATCTTCAATATATTGGTGAAAGTTCAAGCTAATAAGAATGTATTATGTCAAATGAATATGATATACATGTATACCTTTGTTTACTTATTGTATGTATAGTTGTTTTCGACAAATGTACGTCAAGTATGTATAAAAGTTGAAACTCTTTTGAGCAACAGATGTGCATACGATCAACTAATAAAAACGTGTTAAGTCAATGCACCTCGCATAAACATGTATCCCTCGGTGATAAATTGTACATTCATCTGTTGTAACGGATATGCATACAATAAGCTAATGAGGATGCGTGTGTGAACCAATCACCACTAGATAGTTTGATGGTAAAAAAGCAAAGGGGTCTAACATGGATCCCTAAGTTCGAGTCTTCCTAAATACTAATAGATGGTCATTGAGGGAGTCTGCCCAAACACTAAGTAAGGGAGGCCACTAAAGGGATTTCCCGATCGTTTGCTTTAGGGTCCGAGTGATTAGTTCATATGTACATAAAAAAAATAATAATAAAATAATTGAATCAATGGCAATGGGTTTAACTTATTCTTCATAAAACTTGATGGGGTAGGTGCTTATGACTAGTCATATATTCATATATAAAAAGACATAAACTAGCTACTCCAACCTAAATATTAAACAAATATTATAATTAGGGCGAAATATTCACATCCCTTGTGTTCCAAAAAATTCATTAAACCTCCCCTAATTTTAATTAATGGAATAATTATAGCGTTGCGGATCTTTTTTTTTTTTTTTCTGTTTTAAATCATGAAAACATGTTTATAACATACCAAAATAAGGACATAGAAATTGATATGAATAGTCGCAAATACCCCAACCTAGTTCGAAGCATTACATGATAAGTTGTTATTAAGTAGATTAATCAAACTCATTCGTGAGTAGTCCATATGGTTAAAACGAATTAGGGGATAATATAGATAAGCATATAGTCTCAGGTTCGATTCCCTTCTAAGTATCCACAATTTTTAAGTGGTGGACTGCTGTGCAATTCTTTTCCGATGATTAGTTAGGTGTGCGTAAGTTAATCCGAACACCTTAGTTACAAAAAAAAAAAAAAAAAAAAGGTAGGTCGATCATATTCAAAAGGGTATATTTGAATTAAAAAGAGGGAATCGTAGTGAGATTTTGAATGGAATTTCACTTTCCAATTATTCAACCAAAATTTCAAATAAAGAAATAAATTGCAAGCTGACACAAACCAAACTTAGGAATCATAGACAAGAGCACCATGTTTGGTTTTTTATGCATTAAAGTGAAAGTAGAAATGCCCAAGATTAAGGTTAGGTTAAAAGAGAGCTCAAAAGTGTCCAAAGGGTACAATAATTGTCATCATAATTTAAGTTGCATCAACTCATGAGATTCCATGTAATAGTAAAACTACTCTTATAGTTTCTAAAAGAGAAAATGATATTTTCGCATCCGAGGTTTAGCGAAGTTCCAAATTGATATCTTTGATTGTATGTATTCCAGATTGTTTTCATCCTTAAACTAACGTCTCCCTTTATTTTTACTGATTTTCAACTTTTCACTCTAGCGTAACGCATGTTAGTATGCTTAAAGTGCGTCAGCACTTGTTTTGGTAGAAGATATGCTCATGTTAACAAAAACGGCTCACAGTAGCATCCAAACAAACGGTTTTTGGCTTTTTTTGCCGATTCCGAAGTGTAAAATCACTTCCGAGACCACCTGTTTAACTCTTCGCAATGTCTTCTGTAAAACTAATACCTTCACTTACTGACCTCACTCACCGTTTCCAACCACCTCCAACAGTCATTAATGGTATTAATTTAAGGGTAGAAATTTAGAATAAATATAATTAAGGGTATCAACTTGGGATTTTGTTAAACCTTGGGTGGGAATATGTCGTTTGCTCTTTCTGAAATAACAAACATTTCCCTATTGTCGATTAACCGTTAAAACTTAAACTATTATAAGTTAATCAATATTTAATCGAATTGCCTTTATGCCGTTTATTTTAACATATAAAACTAGACCGATACTTCGTTTTTGTTATCTAAAAAAATTAGAGGAAACTTCAAATTTAGTTAAACATCAGGGGGTTAATTAAAATTATAACAACCGAACAAAACTTGCACAGACAACCAAACACAAAGACAAGAAACTCTCTTAGACTTATGAGTCCCTCCTGGCTCCACATCCATTATCCAATGGGACCCAGCCACGTCAGCACTTATATCATCAGGTCATGGATTTGGAACCGGGGAATTTATTGTATTTATAAATGGTCTGATTTTTTAAAGGCTGGAAGAGGCCCCACTTCCCTCACCAGAAAATAAATTTAATATTTTTAAATTAAAATTATTTCACTAATATTTGAAAATGCAACGTGTCAATATCTCATTGACTGTTAAAATTATAGAGTTTTCCGCGTACTTGTCAACTACAAAATCTCAACGTGTCAATTTCTCATTGGACTATTAATATAAATTTTTTTTTATGAATAATTGCATAAAAATAATTATTTTGGAAAACTATTAAAAAAACATATAATTATTAAAAAAATTGAGATTATAAAAAAAAATCTTTATTTTGGGATTTTTAATGGTCTCTAAAACATACATATAATTTATTTTATATTTAAGCAATACTACATCCTAACAAATATAAATAATAATTATTATTTAACTATTTTATAATACGTGAAGAAAATAAATACTCAATGGTCAATTATGACTATTTGGTATATTACTTAAGAGATCTTAAATTTGATCTATCCGGATTATCAATAAAGATAGCTATTGAAGGGATTTATTCGATTATCAACTTTAGGACTTCAGAAAATTAGTTAAAGTATACAAAAACTGTCCGAACGCTCTCGATCACCAAAAAAATAAAATAAAATAAAATGAATAAATTCAATTGGTATAAGAATAAAGTATTTCATAAATTTCTTTGTTAATTGTGTCTTTGACCCAAAAAAATATAACATATTTTTTAAAAGAAATTTTAAATTTATTTACTTGTCAACTTGGAAATCCATGTTTTTAATAAATTAATAAAATAATTAAATATGAAAAACCGACTCATCTAAATAAATAAGATTACAGTTGGCAAATTCGATTTATAAAAATAATTAATTTATTGAATGAGTTGATGATAAAGAATAATACAGAGAATTAATAATTAGTTTATTGAATAAAACATATTATTTTTTCGGCTTCTAGAGTCCAACGTGCCGGCCCGGGCTTAGCTTATATTATTTATTAATTACAGTTTGGTATAAAAGGGCTCAACCAATGAATATCCTTTGCGTTTTAAAATCTAATTATTAATTAATTTAATTTAATTAATTAAAACTGTTTTTGATTTGGCCACTAGTTATTCTAAATGGGCACTCCACTCCTTATGATTTTTAATAATAATTTAATATTTATTTTAATGGCATGTCACGCAAGCTACTACTGACTTAATTTTATAATTAAAAATAATAATTAAATCTATTGGCATGAAACATGGTACAAAAACATTGGTTAAGATATAAAATTTTTTTTGTACATTTTTTTTCCCTAAAATGGAATAGTATTCCTGCGTCATTTCTTTCCAAACAATTCGTCAAAGGTTGAGATTAATGAATAATACTATACGTATAATATTCTTATATAATATTCTTCTTATAATATTATGTGATAAAAGATGATTAGATAAAAGTTTAATTTTAAATTTAAAATCAACCAATTATATTTTTTCCATATAATATTATATGTGTAGTATTACTCTAAGATTAATAGATGCAATACTTATATGAAACTAGGGGTGTTCAAAATAATCGATTGGAACTGAAATCAGTGGATACCTAGGGTTTGGATTAAAGATTCCACCTACCCATACGTTTGGTTAGCGATTAATAAATACAATACTTATATGAAACTATGGGTGTTTAAAAGAATCGGTTGAAACCAAAACCGATGGATACCTAGGGTTTGGTTTCAGTTCCTACCTGAAATCGACTATTACTGTGTGGTTAGAACCAAGACTAATATAAAATAAAATTAAAGATTAGGGGGTTAATAAAAACTTTTGTAGAAAAAGTAATGTGAATACATTTATATTTATATTTCATAACATTTAAAGTAAGTTGGTTTGACTTTTGAGAATCTACCTTTACAAAGTAATGAAGTTTGTAATTTTGAATTTATAATTTGTAATTTTATTTTTGTTAACAAGTACCGGGGGAAGGGGGTATTTGTAAGTTTTTAAGGGTTTTTTTTACCATTTTAAAAACTTTTGGGGGGTCATGAATTTTATAAGGATACCCTAGAACCGGAATCGTTGTTATAGGTTCCGGTTCTAGTTCCAAATTTCAAGGAATCATTGGTTGTGATTCTAATTTCTTCAAAATATGTAATACTCGGAATCGAACACCCCTATATGAAACGGTATTACCAAATTATTATATTAATGTAACAAGAATTTCAATCACCATTACTATAACAGTCAACTAGGACTTTTAAGTGTATTACTCAAAAGATTTTGAGTTTAATTAATCTGAGTTACTAATAGGGGTGGACCATTGAGGGAATTTATTCAGCTGTCAACTTTAGAGTCCTAGAGGATTAGTTGAGATATGCGCAAGATGGTCCAGACTCGAGTCATAAAAAAAAAAATGTCAAGTTGAAATCGATAATAAATATTATTTAAAAGAAAATTTAGTATTTATGTGAGGATATTTGACTAATCTTAATTGGACAATCGCACCAAGGTCAACAAAGCTATATATAGTATGAAAACCTTCCAAATTTATGGCATGTTACATTTTAGATTAAGGTCTTAATTATGAAGATTAATAATTGTTTTAGAAGACTCTGATTTTGAAGTCCTAACTTACCCATATTGGTTGTCCAGATGATTAGCGAATTAGAGATAGCATGGAATAGATGCACGGTCTCAGGTTCAATTCCCCATTTGAGCATTCAAGATTTAAATAGAGGATCGTAGCGATGAGTTGTTATGCTAATCTCCCCTGAGAATTAGTCGTAAGCTAGTGTTCGTCCTAACTTTATAATTGATTTATTTGTAACAAAATCAAATTCTGTAATCAAAATAACTGAGTTTCAAATAGGTTGTTATGCTAGTCTCCCGTGTATATAGTTTGAAAACCTTCCAAAGTTATGGCACATTGCATTTTATATTAAGGTCTTAGTTATGAAGATTAATAATTGTTTTAGAAGACTCTAATGTTGAAGTCCTAACTTACCCAACCTTTCGTTGCCCAGATGATTATGGCGAATTAGAGATAGTATGGAATAGACGCACGGTTTCAAGTTCGATTCTCTATTTGAGCATCTACGATTTAAATGGGGAGCCGTAACGATGGTTGTTGTTCCAGTCTCCCCGAAGATTAGTCGTAAACTTTGTAATAAAATCAAAGTTTTATAATCAAAATAATTGAGTTTCAAATGGAAGGGAAGTTAGACACCAACCATATGCCCTACAATTAATTAATTTAGTATATGAATTAATTAATAAATTAACATATTGCCTAGTAAAAATAATTAATTAAATAAATAAATAGAACAAAGTTCAAAGTAAACACTATAGCCTCAGCCGTTTGTGTGTCAGTGGATCAGATCAGAAACCACCTACGGAATCATACGTCTGAGATTCAATCTTACAATTTCACGCCTTTCACCCAATCATAATCCCTCCTTTTATTATTTTATTAATAATTTTACTTTCATTAGATTGCCTTTTCACGAACCTCAAGACCACGTGTCGTCTCTGGCGTACGTATTCATTTAGCCCCTACGTCAAGTCGTCCGCTTCCTCTGCAGTTTATTTATTTTATTTATTTTTTTCTGTTCGATTTCTGTTTGCCCCTGATTTTCCGTTTAATTACTCAATCCTCCCACTTCCTTTAAATTTCAGCTAATGAGGTTGGTAATCGTTAGCTAGCAAACATTATTTTGGTTTTTCAAGCTATAATTATTGCAATTGTTTTATCTTGCAAGCTAGACAATGTGTTTAACAAAAATGGAAAACGCGGTTTCCCTTTTTATAAGTCACTAGAATGATTGAATATTGTAATTGAAACGTTTAATTTGTTGATTCTCGGATACGAAGATATCAAATCGGATATATAAAACTGGAATGCCGAGTAACCAACGAATAAGCTTACACTAACTATTCAATTGAAACACCACTAGGTGATCTGATAGTAAAAGAGTAAAAATGGTTTCATGAGCTCTTGAGTTCGAGTCTCTACAAACGTTAATAGGGGTGGTCATTAAGGGGTTAACCCGGTCGTCAACTTGAGGGTAAAAAATGATTAGTTGAAGTATGCGTAAGCTGACTTGGACACTTCTGATCACCCAAAAAAAAAAAAAGGAGGTCAATTTGGGATCTAATTTGAGATTTTCCTGGGGAGGTATTGGAGAGTAACCAACGAAGATATCAAATTGGATACATAAAATTGGGATGTTGAGTAACCAACGAATAAGCTCACACTAACTCTTCAATTGAACCACCACTAGGTAATATGATAGTAAAATAGCAAAATGAGGTTTTATAAGCTCCTGAGTTCGAATTCCCACATACACTAATAGGGGTGGTCATTGACGGACTAACGTAGTTGTCAATTTCAGGGTCTCGGAGGATTAGTTGAAGTATGCATAAGTTGACCTGGACACTTCCGATCACCCAAAAAAAAGGGAAAAAAAACAATTTGGGATCCAATTTGAGATTTTCCTTGGGAGGTATTGGAAAGTAACCAATGAAGATATCAAATTGGATACATAAAACTGGATGTCGAGTAACCAATGAATAAGCTCACACTAACTCTTCAATTGAACCACCACTAGTTGATTTGATGATAAAAGAGTAAAAAAATGTTTCATGAGCTCCTGAGTTCAAGTCCTATAGACGCTAATAACGGTGGTCATTGAGGGGCTAACCCGATCGTCAACTTTAGGGTCTCGGAAGATTAGTTGAAGTATGCGTAAATTGACTTGGACACCTTCGGTCGCCAAAAAAAAAAAAAAAAAAAAAAGGGTCAATTTGGGATCCAATTTGAGATTTTCCTTGGGAGGAGTTGGAGAGTAACCAACAAAGATATTAAATTGGATACATAAAACTAAGGGATGCTGAGTTAACCAATGAATAAGCTCACACTAACTCTTCAATTGAACCACCACTAGGTGATCAGATAGTAAAAGAGCAAAAAAAGAAGGTTTTATGAGTTCCTGAGTTCGAGTCCCCACAAATGCTAATGGGGGTGGTCATTGAGGGGCTAATCCGGTCGTTAACTTCAGAGTCTCAGATGATTAGTTAAAGTATATGTAAGCTGGCTTGGACACCTCCGATCACGAAAAAAAAGGATCAATTTGGGATCCAAATTAAGATTTTCCTTGGGAGGTATTGGAGAGAAACTAGAATGGAATAATATCGATTCATATAGATACAAATCTGGCTCCAGAGAATTAATAAAATTTAACGTTCGAGTTGGTATATAGCCCATAACTTACTATTTACTAATAACATACTAACAAGCAAGAATCGATCCCATTTGTGTTATTATTATGAGTAATACTATGCTTATTCACCATCTTATTAATTATCTTTGTAAATATAACGCATAGTACGGGTATTATACGCATAGTACGGGTACCATGTGCAATTTTAACAAAGGTAATAACGCGGTTAGTACAACTCGTGAGTAAGCATAATATTTTTCTATTATTATTATTATTATTTTTACATAATTTTTCAGCTTAAGATATGGTAAATACAATTTGGAATTTAAAATCACTAAAACATGTGTGTCATCCTTCAACTTTATTTATTTAATATTTGGGTTGGTATAATATTTGGGATAAAAATATGATTAATTAAAAATAATACTAACTTATTTACTCTTAATTTATTTATATAAATTTTTGCTTAAAGAATGACCTCCAAAATGGACCTACTCCTTCAATACTTTAATCACTATCCAATAACAATATGAAAAAGACATGAAAATTTATAATAATAATTATTATTATTATTTTTTCTGATCATCAAATTATAAAACTGGGCAATGTAATAAGGGGTCCACAAACCCAGTTTTGTTCAATGATTTTATCATGCAAAATCAAGATGATCCATCATATGATGATCATCATCATCAGGACCGTCCAATTTACCTCCCATTATGTCATCAAAGAGAAGTTGATGATGGTCTGTGTTAGTCAGAAAATTGAAAAGCTTTGAGAAATTTTCTTGGAGTTTTTCTCGGGAAAACTAGGCATATTGAGTCATAACTTCATCAAATTTGGAAAGTATTCTCATTTAAATTGAACTCCTTTTTATAAAATGGATGTTTGTTTGGGAACTTTTCATATTATTTTTGGGCAATTTCAATTCATAAATTCACCTTATTTTAAAACCTTTTCTTTGCAATAATTTATCAAATATATCTACACCATATACTTTTAATTATGTTAAAAAAAAAAAAAAAAATTGTCAAAAGATACCCTAAACACACTCTAATCATGGTTTAAATTATTGACTTATAACAAGTAAGCCAATAATTTTTATGTTGTTCTATAATTTTGATAGAAAGTTAATTGATTACAAATCAACTAAATAATTTTGAGAAAAATTATTTTAAATATAGACGTTAGAAGTTGTATTTGTCTCACATCACTAATTTGATATATATAAATGTTGGTTGAACTCTCTTCTCTCTACACCCCTTTGGTTCACCTATTATTATCCTTATCCTATTCGATTATCATATTCCTAAAAACCCAAAAATGTATTTATTTTAATTTTCTCAAAATCCAATTCTACTTTATTCAATTCACAAAGCATTAATAATTATTTTTCTAGTAAAGATAACCAACTTAACTTTTTCCTAAAATATTATTATAAAAAATATCAGAATAGTGAACCAAATAAAGCCGTAGCTTTTGGGAGTGAGTTCTATCAAAGCCTGTTTTACCCAAGCTCATTTATCATGGTATCAAAGTCACGTTTGTTTTGAAGACCCAACCCAAGCTTGTTTATCATAAGTATCAAAGCCATTTTTGTTTGGGGCAATGGTGAGTTTGGCCCTAGTCGTGCATGTCAAGCATGAGGAAGGGTGTTAGAAGTATGGTATTAGAGCAACGTTTGTTTGGGGTAATGGTGGGTTTGAACCTAGCCGTGCACGTAGAGTGTGAGAGAGAGTGTTAAAAGTTGAGTTTGGACCCTAGTTGTGCACGCCGAGCATGAGGGAGGGTGTTAGAGGTTGTATTTATCCCTTACATCGCCAAATTAGTAGGTTGTCCTCCTCCCTTGACTAACTCTTGAGAGTGAGTTCTATCCAAACCTGTTTATCAATAGAAAAATCATAACAATTGTCAAAATTAATGCTAAAAAATAATTAATAATATGAGATTCCCATTTTTTTAATTTAGATAAATACCAAATTATTTTCCTTTTTCCTTTTATTTTTAATTTTTTTATTTTAACATCACCTAAAGGTCTTGACTATTTCAAAAAGGTGAAGCCACTATTTGGAAATTGGAATCTTAACCCCCACTAACATAGATAGCCACTTTAGGGATGCCTATTGCCTTTCATATTGTAACTATAAAAAGGATGAAAATGAAAGGAAAATAAAGCTAAAATCACTAATTTCTTTTGCCCAAGGAAAAAGAACATCACATTATTAGTGGGTTAGGCAAAGCAATGCCTTCCAATGCTACATTTCTAATCGTACATCCTTGTCACCCCCAACAAATTTTTTCTAACCATTACTTTCTTTTTTCAAATATTAAAAAATAAATATCATATTTTTTAAATATATATTTTTTTATTTTAATGAAGATCGTAAAATATGTACAATAGTTGGATATATAATTTTCCTCTAATGTAAACATCTACAAACGAACCACCCTTGAGTGGCTGGGTGGGGTGATAGAGATTCTTAGGTCTATTACTCAAGAAGTTTCAAGTTTGATTCCCCTTGTTTCTTAATAGGGCGATCATAAGAGGGTTTACTGGATTGTAAACTTGAGGATCCCGAAGGATTAGTCAAGGTGGGCAAAAGCTAGCCCAAACACTCCCAATTATTCAAAAAAAAAAAAAAAGCATCTATTATATAATTTGTATCATCATTTACTATTAGTTAACACTAAAAGATAAATCTTTCGTGTTTTATGAGAAAGTTTGGCTAAAAATTTGTCTTTTAATATTAGCTAATGGAAATGATGGTTTAGATTTTAAAATGTCCAATACAAATCTTTATTACAATAATTAGATTTTTTTAAGTACCATTAAAAAAAATTAGGGTTTTAAAATACACTTTGATATAAAATGGTAATATTTGTTTGAGATAGCAAAATGGGAATTATGATAATAGGGGGTGATGAGCAAAAAAATAAAACTACAGGGACATGGAGAAAAAAGCATAAGGGTCTATATGTAATATTGATCATTAGTTAAAAGAAAAAGACAAAAACAGTGATATGGGCACCTAATGTTGCTGGTGGTGCGCCTTTCATATTTAAAACAACAAATAAATAATATAAAATAAATCAGAAAAAAACAAAGAAATAAAATAAAATAAATAGAATAATAGTTATATGGTGGATATTGCATTGCAGGCAAAAACCAAAACAAGAGAACCAGAGACCTTCCATGATATGCTTTTGAGGTTTGAGATAGAGAGAGAGTTATTTTGAGTTGAGGATGATGAGAGAGACAGCCAAGCCATAGAGAGAGAGAGAGAGAGAAGGAAGAATTTTTAAGATTAAAGAAGAAGAGGTTTAAGAGAGGGTTTTAGGTCCACCAACTGGTGGTTAGAAGATTGAACTCTTAACCAAACATATCTCTTCATCACCACACACAAATCATC
This sequence comes from Pistacia atlantica, assembly GCA_026229545.1. Lineage (NCBI taxonomy): Eukaryota > Viridiplantae > Streptophyta > Magnoliopsida > Sapindales > Anacardiaceae > Pistacia > Pistacia atlantica. The sequence goes on along the minus strand of JAPEIT010000015.1, from coordinate 25,940,351 downwards.
AGCTAACAACACCAAGGAAGAAGAAGAAGAAGCAGAAGCAGGTTGAGCAACAACTAGTTCATACTACAGCTGGGTTTGAAGGAAGAACCAGGAAAAGCTAAGCTCATGATAAAAAGATTGAATAGTATTTCAAAAGAGAGAAACTTTATCATCACTCTCTTTTAGAGAAAAGCAAGAACTGTGTTCGTGTGAATCTTTCACGTGGGGATTGATGGAAAGGGAATAAATGATTAGAGAAAACGATCAAAAGTGAAAATTGAATTATTATTACTACTGTTATTATTACTTAGCTTGTTCTTGGAACCCATAAACAACACACACACACACAAAAAAAGTTTTTATTTTTCTTCTTCTTCTTTGTTGTTGTTGTAGTATTATGTTCAATATTTTCAATGAAAAGTAAAGGGTTGTGTTGTTGTTGTACTGGGTTCTTGGGATCAGAAAGCGTTTTGTTTTGTGAAGATTGTGTTATCAGTGGATCTGGTGGTGTCTTCAAGCTTTTCTGTTCCCCCCAACACCCACAACTGTTGCTTGTTTCCAGGTAATTTTTTATTCTTATTCTCTTGACTTTTTCTTCATTATCTTTGCTTGCTGTTCATGGATAGCTCTTTTTTATTTATTTTTCTTCATCTCTCTCTTCCTTGCTGATGATGATAGGTGATCATAAGAAAGTAAACTTCACTATTTTTTTTTTTTTTTTATTTTTTTCAAAATCCTTTAGGATTTACTTACAGATTAGAGATTTGTCTTTGTCTCTCTTATTTCGTTGGAGGGATGTTTTATTCTTTTTTAATGGTTTGCTTTCAACTTTTTCCTTGTTTCTTCTTCATAATTCTGTTTTAAGGGGATTTCTGGGTTTGTTTCCTGTTTTAATTTGGTTCAGTTGATGAAGAAATAAGATTCACTGAAAACTATTAGCTGTGTGTGCTCAAATTAACTAAAGAAATCATTTTTGTCACTAAGTTGTTGGATATTTCTCTCAGTAGATGCATACAAAGATTTATAACTGTAAGCTTGAGAATATGAGCTCTTTGAAGCCACTGGTATAATCTTCTTTTCATGATAATGGATATCTGGGGTTTTGTTCGTATCAGTTTGAGCTAATTTGTTTTGATGAATTGCTCCTTCTGTGTAAGAAATTTGTAATGGTTCGTTTAAGCTTTTGTATAAATGGAAGATAAGTTGTTAAAGCAAAATCAGATCTTAAAAGGGTTTTTTTATTTGTGACGGGAAATCATTTTAATTTCCGTTTTCAGCTCCCATAGTTAGCCTCTAATCTGAGTTGGAACACTGTTGCAGGAACCTTTTGAGATAATACAAATATGGCAACTTATTACACTAGTTCAAATAATCAAAGGGAGGCTGCTCCGATGATCTATTTAAGGGATTCTTTGCCGGTTTCTTACTCAGAGGCACCGGTTCTTCCTGGTAATGTGATGATGTACATGAATTCAGGGTCATACCCGGATTCGCTAGCTGGAAGTTCTCAACAGCAAAATAATTGCATTGATATTCAGTCAGTGGAAACTTCAGAATCAACCCCACATCAACAAGAAATCTTCTCAAATCTTGGTGGGTCACGAATTGGGGAGCATGAGTTCAACGCATGGAGGGACAGTAGAAATGAGATGTTAGTTATGCACCCAATGGGTGGTCCGACCAATATTCTTCAAGGTGGACAGAATTTGCAGGGTCAAGGATTATCCCTTAGCTTGGGGACACAAATTCCATCTGGAATCCAAATGCCTTCCATCCCCTACAGAAATCCTAATTCGGGCTTTGCTTCATTCTTGAGTTCCAATTCATCGATTACAGGTGAGGGTAGCAGGAATGGCTCTTCTAGAGATGGACAAGCAAGAAATGTTGAATATTTGCCACCTGCTTTCTCTGGAGGTAACCAAGAGAACAAAGGTGATGTATCTCCTTATGGGATGTCAAGTGTTGCAAGGGCCGTCCCCAATTCCAGGTACCTCAAGGCGGCACAACAACTTTTAGATGAAGTTGTTAATGTTCGAAAAGCTCTGAAACAGCCTGATGGTGAGAAAAGCCAAAGCACACATGAGCAGCGGATGAAAAGTTCCAAGGAGGGTGATGGGGGTTCAAGTAATGCACCATCAAATCCTCAAGAATCTGCTGGAAACCCACCGAATGAGCTTTCACATGCTGAAAAACAAGAACTGCAAAACAAGTTGACAAAGCTTTTGTCCATGTTGGATGAGGTAAGATCAATATATAGTTCTCCAAGCCTTTTGCTATGGCAACAATCATCATCTTTTCAACCAAATCCTTTAAGAAAGTTGGAAAGCTGATATTTTTGACACTGGAATTAAATTAAAAAGAGTAAAATAAACTCGGTGCGCAGATTGATCAGAGAAGAAAGAAACATAAGATACATGGTTGCCTATAAGTAGTGTTGTTAATTACTGATGCTGTCGAGGAAGCAGAAACCGCCATTTATTATAGCCAATACTATGGAATTGTCCCTAAGATTGTTGATGGTTGCCTGAGTTTCTGACTAGGAGCTTCTTGCACTAGATGGAACCTAGCTTAGCTAGTCTTTACTGGTAGTGCTCTGAGAAGGTAGTCAAAGACTTCCTCTTAATAGGGCCAATACTTCTATGACTTCTATCAGAAATGTTAATATTTTGTGCTTTGAATGTGATTTTGTTTTGGTCCATTTTTATTAGGTGTATTGGTGCGATTAAGCTACCACATCTCATGTAATTTTATTTCTCTATCCATTGGTTTTGTGCTCTAATTTTTATGAGATCTTATAATGGTTATCCTATTGTGATAGGTTGATAGAAGGTACAAGCAGTACTATCACCAGATGCAGATTGTGGTATCTTCGTTTGATGTGATTGCGGGATGTGGGGCTGCTAAACCATACACCGCATTGGCTCTGCAGACTATATCCCGCCACTTCCGGTGCTTGCGTGATGCTATCACCGGCCAAATTCAGGCAACCCGTAGAAGCCTTGGAGAGCAAGATACTTCAGAAAACGGTAGAGGTGTTGGAATAACTCGCCTCCGATATGTGGATCAGCAGCTCAGGCAACAGCGAGCACTTCAGCAACTTGGTATGATGCAACAACATGCGTGGAGGCCACAGAGGGGGTTGCCTGAAAGCTCTGTTTCGATTCTTCGTGCCTGGCTGTTTGAACATTTCCTTCATCCGTAATCCCCGACCTTAAACTTTACTCTTATTTCCTTTTTCATAATTTGCTTGTTCCTGCATAGATCTCTTACTACTTCTATGTACTGATTGCTGTGTTTGATGTCTGCCAGTTACCCGAAGGATTCCGATAAAATCATGCTGGCAAGACAGACTGGCTTGACTAGAAGTCAGGTAAAACAAATTAATCATCTTATTATCAGTATTCAAGGCAGACTTGAGACATTGTCATGATAATTTCATTAGTCTGACAGTATTTATCATGCGTATCATTGGAAGATATCGCAAAACTGTACATCTGATCTTCATGTTTTACGTTGTAACTTGACGAAATATGTTGTCTTGCTCAGGTTTCAAATTGGTTTATAAATGCACGGGTTCGTCTTTGGAAGCCTATGGTTGAAGAGATGTATAAAGAAGAATTTGCTGAAGCAGAGATGGATTCTAATTCTTCTTCTGAAAATGCAGCCAAAGCAAATAAAGGTGATATGATGACCTCCGAGGACAGGGAAGAAGATTTGCAACAAAGTGGGAGTTCAACAGCAACTGAGAGATGCAGTACTGGACAAATGACAGAGTCCAAATCCGATCATGTTCCCGATGTTGAAATGGCAAGCGCCAGTTTCCATAACCGGACATGTGGAGGAGCTGAAACGGAGTATGGGTTACTAAAACTGAGGGATGAACAAAGGTCCGGTGTTGATGAATGTAGTCTCTTTCAGGACCCAATGGTTCATTCAGATGGGGGCAACGATAGGTACATGGCAGCAGCTGCTGCTGCTTACCACATGTCAGAGTTGGGCCGGTTCGGGAGCGGAAGCGGGGTGTCTCTCACATTAGGATTACAACACTGCGAGGGTGGTAACCTACCGATGTCTGGTGGAACCCATCATAGTTTCGTTGCCATGAGAGGAGATGATATATACAATGCTGCAGCATCTTCTGTAGGGGCCGAAACAGCAGATTATGAATGTGTAAATAACGGGAACCGGCAGTCCAGGTTCAGTTCTTCCCATTTGTTACACGATTTCGTAGCTTGAAAAGTGATTGCTTTGCATGCTCACACGGATGGATCTCAAATTCATTCTTATGGTAAGAAGAAAAACTCAGGCTTTTGACCGTTCGTTTAGGTTCGTCGATCTTTGCTTTTGTGAATGGTAAACCAAAAGATTTGTAGTCTTCTGGATATGAAGACGTAGAACACAGTTGTAATATATCAAGAAATTGGTTGGTTAGCATATTTGTAAAGATAAGATACATAATTTTTGTTCAATATGTGGGAGGAAAAGGTGTACAACTAGCTATAACTTTGGTATTGGATTAAAAAAAAAAAAAAAAGATGTCCTGATTTGAAATAAAGTTGGTAAGGATTGGCTTTTTGTCATTTTGATGGTTTGATTATAACCTCTAAGATACCTATAATTGTCTTTTGGTTGGTGTTCATTGTTGCCAAGTCAATTTCACAATCAGCAACAGCAACAGAGAGAAGGAGACAGATTCCATTGGCGTGTTATAATAAAATACTTAAGAAAGTTTTGAAGCTTTCTCTTCAAGTGTGTGACTACTAGAGCTATACTATCTTCTTCCTCTCTTACCTAATTAGTTAAAATAAGCAATGTTTTTTTGCTTGTTTTTCACATCTCTATTATTAATCAAGGTAGTTAGTTTTATACTTTTTACCTTCTCCGTCGCTTCATCTGTCGCCTTCAAGAGGGTGCCGTTTCCGTGCTCTCTAAGAAAATAATGCCAGAGGTGAACTGAAGGAGGAAGGAGGAACTCTCTCAAAAATAAGAAACTTCCCACTTGGAAGTATTTTTATGAAGTACTTCCATGGCAGTATTCACATGACTTGTCTTAGGCTTTGTGGAAATTGCAGGGATTTTTCCTGGAGCATAGCCCTTATTTTAAAGGACAAAGGACAGGAAAGTGAAGGCTTTGCTATGTTTATATTTAAAAAGGTTCAGGACTTCAGGGTCCCAAATAGTAAAAGCTAATAACATGTCAACTATGAATGCTGATATTATGAAAATCTTCCATTTCAATTTGGAAACTCCAGTTTTATGTAGGTTCCCTAATCCATATCCTTCAAATTGGCAAGTTAAAGATTCGACATTAAACCAGGTCTAACTAAAGCATAATCTTCCACCCAGTTCTAAAGAATATAAAAAAGGAAAGAGTTAATCACACTCACACCCCCTAAAGTTTACCTTTTTCAACAAGTGGATTTAAAAGATGTTTAGGTCAACATGTAGACCCCAAACGTTAGTAGCAGTTAGGGTAAAGTTAATATATTAAGGGTAACAATAGCCAGGCACATAATTTTATATTCAAATTAGCAGAAACCATTTTGCATAAAGGATGTTAAAGAAGAAAAGGAAAATAAAAGAAATCCCTACTAAGCAAAGCAAATTTCCAAAATGAATAACTTTATATTTCCCATTTCTATGTAGTAAAGTTTGTACCTTCTCTGTGTATAGATACTGTTGATTCTGACAACAAACAATGCTGAAAATGTCTGAAACAAGACGTTTTAACTTAGCAGTTTACTAACAAAAGCAGCAGAACATCCTCAAGCTTCCAATGAGTTATCTAACAGATTTTCGGACTGATAAATAAAAATGATCATTTCAAAATCTTATTTTGTTGTATGAAACTTGCTTACCTAGCTTTCCAAATTCTAAATTTAGATGGAGTATAGATTCTGATTGTTAGTCTACCTGATGTTTAATCCTACAATGCCAGCATCTACCTGAAAGATATAAAAAACTGAAGTTAGAAACCGTATCTGGGAACTGAATACGGCTAAGGATAAATTGAGAGTACTAACCTTCTGTATAGAATTCTTATATCTTCCCTTAAGAGTGGACTTTCCAAAAAGGGATCATCACAATTATTCACATCGACAGTCTCCAATTCAAAGTTCCTATAACTGCAGAACTCATTCCACTCAAACCACATCCTTGAAATCAATTCTTTCTTGAAGCAAGTGGTATGATCTTTCTCTTCATGAGTATCAGCAGACACCAATCTATATGCATATACTTTCTTTTTCTGGCCTGGTCGGAATGCACGGCCTATTGCTTGGCGGGTCACTGATGGATTAAGATGAGTATCCAGAATGATAATGCGGGATGCCCCCACCAATGAGATTCCTTCACCACAAGCCTTGATTGATCCAAAGAAAACTCTTGAGTGAGGGGAGCTGTTAAAGCGCTCCATGGAACACTCTCTATCCTCAGCACTTGAATCACCTGAGATCACAAAAATTTCACGCCCTGGACTCCAGCCCTTAATTTTCACAACCAATCTCTCTAAAAATTTCAAGGGCTGAAGGTACTGACCAAACACAAGTAACTTTTCTCCAGTGGACTCACATAAGTTCAACATATTAAAAAAGAATTTAGCTTTGACACCTTCTCCTAAATCTAGTTTCACTAAAATCTCATCCATCTTATCATCTGTAGGGACACTATTTTCAGGAAGGGAATTCAATTCCGGATGCAGAAAAACAGAACTTCCAACAGCAGACATCTTAAATATCTTGCCCTCTCTGCCCAAAGTATTCAACTTAGGAAGCTCACTCTTCTGTCTGGAGCTCAGGTTCAGTACTACAGTGAAATCAACAAGTCCAGGAAGCTCATCCAAGACATCACCTTTATAATAATGAAGGACCTTACTGGTCATCTCACGTAGATCTTGTATGACACTCACTTTCCTTTTGAAATCATCTTCCTTGAGAAGTGAGTGCTCTACTGACTCACAGAAAGCTGTGTCCGCACCTGCTTTGGATAGCTTCCTTGCAGGTATTCTACTCATTATGCGATTCACAACAGCTCGAGAGGTATCCAGTCTGAGAAATTTTGGACGAACTAGATTCAAAATGTTGAACACCTCTTTCACATGATTTTGGTAGAGGGTTCCTGAAAGTACAACTTTGCGAGGTGTCTGCACTCTGGCAAGGGATTGCAATACATCTGTATTGTCATTCCTTGGAGTATGCCCTTCATCCAAAATTAGAATTGAAGGCTGTTTGAGCAGTATCTCTCGACAAGTGGCTGCTGTCTTGCTGGTTTCAGAGTCGCAAACAATAGTGGAAAACTGTTTGTACCCTAAGAAAAGAATACTCTTCTGCTCCACCCACTTTTTCAACACTTCCAATTGCTGAGCCCGGCTATCAGCTTTCACAGTGTAAAAATCAAAAAGCGGGAAATCTTCAATTTGCCATGTCTTAAACTCCTTTTTCCATGTAGATAAGATTCCTTTAGGAAGCACTACCAGTGGTCTAGCCTGTGGGTATTTGCCTAAGAAACTTTGGATGAAACTAATAATCATAAAGGTCTTTCCAGATCCAGGAGCATGAGCCATGATGCAGCCACCAGGATTATCTGTCAACAGATTATTACAAAGAAAATTAAAGCCTTCCACTTGATGGAGTTTCATTTGCTTCATATGTCTTGGATGAGTAGCAATGCCAGTCTCCAAGAAAGCATCTTCAGACAACTTAACTCCAGCTGTACTGCTTGAATCTCTGCCTTTGGCATTTCGTGAATCATACACGTAAGTTCTACTGCTCCTTTTGACCTATTAACAAACAAAAAATCAAAACCCAAGGGAATATAATTTCCAGCAGGGATACTAAGCTAATAAGGCATCAAAGTGAAAAATTTAAACGAGCTAAATGATAAACAAAAATAACTTTACCTTACTAAACTGGACCTCAATTATGGTGTTAATTGCTCTCTCAATAATTCCACAAATGCGACAAACATAGCCAAGGTCATCCTTTAGGATGAATGAATGATCACAGTCTTCTCCATCTTCACTATTGTGTCCCTTGCCTGAATTATCTTCGACCGCATCCTACCAGAAGCAGCATAAAATCACAGTAAATATTGCAGCAACTTCGCAAGTTAAGCATGAATGGTCAGGATAATGAAAATATATAATTGGGAAGATATCGTTCAATAAAGTGAGTCAAAGAATCAAACAATATAAGTAGATTTAAGAAGATAGCATAACCTAAATATCCCTACACAATTATAATTCTAGAAGACTGCATACCTCCCAAATTCCTCTCAACTAACAACCATCAACAGTAATAATGTCTATGATCAATAGTAATAATGAGTTCTTAGTCATCTCTACAGAAAATTCTAAGCCTACTTCCCAGGACATTTGCACAACAGAATAGCATAAAAATGAAAAGAGTTTATGCAAACTATCCTTAACCAAGAACAAAAATAAGAAGTCCTCTAATTGCAAAATGATCATAAAATAGAAACAGATAAAACATAATCAAAACTGACAAGACAGAGTACCTTGGAAAGCTCTAATGACATATACATTTGCTGCCAAATTTCCCCTAGATCATCACCTTCAATCTCTGTTTGGTTATCATCATCTTCTTCAACACCAACATAAACACCCCTATCTTTCTCGACAGCAATTTCACCATCCACACTTACTTTATCTTCTATTTGCATTGTTTCCTCCGCATAAGCACTAACCTAAATTTGGTAATCACAAGATCAGAGTTTCAGATAGACATTGGATCAATAAAATATATTAACGAAAACCAAGCACAATCAAACATATAAATGTACACTCACGATTCTCATAGTTACTTCTTCAAAAAGTTAAAATAAATAGTGAAAACAAAAGTTACCTTATTCTCTTCTACACCAACACCCTTCTCTTTCTCAGCATCACTTTTACCATCCAAACTTACTTTTTCTTCCACCTGAATGGTTCTCTCCGCATAGCCCCGAACCTAAATTTTATAATCACAAATCAGAGCTTCATATGGGATATAAGAGACATTGGACCAATAAAGTATATTAACTACAACCAAGGAATGGTGCTTCCTTATCCTTCAACAAGCACAAACAAAAATATACTTTCACACTTGCCATTCTCATATTCAATTCTTTAAAAGTTAAAATCATAAAGTGAAATTCAAACGTTACCTTATTCTCTTCTACATGAACATCCTCATAATTCTCAATATCACTTTCAACAGCCAAACTTACTCTTTCTTCCACTTGAATGGTTCTCTCCGCATAGCCCCTAACCTAAATTTGGTAATCACACAGACACACTTTCAGAATGTAGATGATATTGGAACAATGAAATATGTAAAATAAAATCAATGAACTAGTGCCCACTTAATAAGCACTAACAGACATATAACTTTTCTGAGTTACGAGATTTACATTTGCAAGAGATATTTACCTCAGTGTCCTCGGTATGATATTGTCCATCAGAAGGCTGCATCAAGACAACCTCAGAAAGAGGATTAGAGGGTCTCCTTTCTCCCTCATCTTCATCACTTGAAAGAATTACTACTGACGGAACATCAGCAACAGCCGCACACTCATCCTCCAAATCAATGACATTAGGACGAGCTTGCTGGATTGTCAACTTTGACGCTGGTTTGCTTAAGTTCTTTTCAGCATTTTCAAACATTTGCGAGAGCAAAGGATTGTTTCTGAAAAGCTGACCCCATACCCGAGCCTTCAGCTCCATAAGACCTTTTATGTCTTTTGTGACACTTCCGAAACAACCAGAGTCTAAATTCTTCAAACCAGCAAAGGCAAATTGACCCGAATAACTGTTAACGTTCTGAGAAATCTTTGGTGTCTCCTCTTTCGCTTCATCTTCTGTAGTAAAAGGGGAAGCCGTTAAACTGGAATCTTTTGCATCTCCAGACATTTTCATTCTTTTGTGTCCCTTGGAATATGACTCTATCAACAAAATTATAAATTATATTAGAAGAATTAACCATCAACATAGTTGAAAACTACCGTGACACTCACTGTAAAAGAACAAACAATCAGAAACAAGCAACAATAAACATAAAAATAGCAACTGAAGCATATGAAAACAATGAGCCCAATCAAACAGAGCATCAACATGCATATCATAAAACACACAAGCACAAAATACAAAATAAAGCACGGGTTCATGCTACAGTACCTGTACCGCTACCGGTTACTGTTACATATAGTTTTTGCTACTTAAGTAACGGATGTTTTGATCATGGGAAAAAGGTAAGTTTACACAGCTTACCGTAACAAATCCTAACGACAAAAATGGTTAACACGAAGTTCACACACACACACGCATTGTACGCAACAAAAACTTGCATCAACAAAATCCAGATAACATAAAAAAAGAGATGAAGAGAGTACCGGACACGGAAGCTAGCGGAGAAACCGTCAGTGGCGGCTTCATTTCTAAACAAACTCAACCAACCTTCAATAACGTACTACACAAACAAGAGCAATAAGCAAGTTAATCATTCAAGAATCAAATAAAGTCGTAAAAGCTATTTGTTTTTGGTATACGGTTTCGATATATGCAGAGAAACTCAAAAGCGGGGTCTGCTTGTTTCAGAAGAGGAAGCTGCAGAGACGCTGGACTCGGTGGGAAATGGAATGGTACTGCCTACTGAGTCTGACAGAGAGAGAGAAAAAAGGACAAAAAGGATGTTCTTTTTGGGACGCAAATAATTATTACTTTCCATTGAGTCCAGCCCTTGCCATTAAGACAATTTTTGTTTTTTTTCTTTTTCCCAATAATATTATTCACATGTTTTTTCAATGCAACGGTAGCAGAATGCGATGAAAATTAGATTAGTTTTATAAGTAATACGTGAGTATTTAAAATTTTAAATAATTATTTGATTAAAGTATTTATAAGTAATTGATAAAGTGTTTTGTAAAATATGATTTATAAGGTATATTTTATTATAAAATGACTAAAAATAATACTACATTAAATAAGAGTATACTATAGAATTTTAAAATTAAATAAGAATAATGTAATAATATACTTGATCAAACTAGTTTATAAACAGAGTGCTTATAAGCCAAACAAAAAAAAAACTCCCTCCAAACTTTTTTTTTTTGGCTAATAAGCTCAGAAAAGTTATAAACAAATATCAACTTAATTTTAGAGTTTATAAACTAGTTTGACCAGCTTATACTTAGAGGGTGTTTGTCTAAGCTTATAAGCTGGTCAAATTTGCTTATAAGCTTCTAAAATTAAGCTCTCTTGTTTGTTTATAATTTTTTTGAGCTTATAAGTTGAGTTTATAAGCCAAAAAAATAAGTTGAGGGAGAGGTAATTTTTTTTTTCAGCTTATAAGCTAGTTTGACCAAGTATATTACCACATTATCCTTGTTTAATTTTAAAATTCTATAGTATGTCATTGTTTAATATAGTACATTTTTTAGTAATTTTATAATAAAATGTACTTATAAGCCACATTTTATCAAACACATTAATTACTTATCAGTCACTTATAAGTACTTTAACCAAACACGTAATTGCTTAAAATTTCAAATGCTTATAAGTTAAGTAATTGTTGCTTATAAACTAATTTTCATAAACTCAGACAAACACTCCCTTAGATAAACAATCTTTTAGACTAAAACTAAGAAATGGTCATTCCTTCATGAAAAAATGACAGTTATTAATGGAGGAATAGTTGTTCTTTGGATTAGGAACACCATTCCATCTCCAAGGAACAATCATTTCCGTCCTATGGAATGATCGTTCTTTATACGATGAACAAAAACGGTTGTTTATGTCTAGTTAAAATTATAAATTGACGTAATAATACCAATTCAGTGTCGCATTAAGTTTAGAAAGTTTAAAAGATTCGTTTGTCAACCGTAATATTATCCCAAACATAATCCTGTATAGGCACTGTGAGGAGCAAAACTGTCTGATCCCTTACACTGTAACACACAGGTCCGTAGAGGTGCGGTTCGTTTGTCTGAATGGTGCTAGTGTACTCCATCATGGAGGATAGATAATCCTGGCCCATAAATACACTGCAAGCATTCAATTAGAAAGTACCACAATTCTATACTCAGATAGCAATGTTCATTCTTCACAGAGGAGGTTGAAGAAAGAAAAGTGAAAAGGAAAGGAAAGGAAATCCAAATGATAATTCTGAGCTGAACAAATTTACATTTCCTGTTTCTCTAGTCCTGTACACAAAAGTTAATGCTTTCATAACGTAGACGGAATACATATTTTCTAAATGGCATTCTACTCACTGCTTCAGTTCCAAATGCTGGAATCTACCTGAAAAAATATACCAGAAAGGAGTTATAAGGCGGAACATAGATAATCATACTAGGGAACTCTGACTGGGGTTAAGGATAAATTGAGTACTGACCTTCTGTACAGATCTCTAACATCTTCCCTTAATAGTGGAGTTTCCAGGAAGAGATCACCACAGTCAGACACATCAACTGTCTCCATTTCAAAATTTCTGTAACCGCAATATTCATTCCACTCAAACCACATTCTTGAGATCAGTTCCTTCTTGAAGCAAGTGGTATGATCTTTCTCTTCATGGGTATCAGCACAGACTAATCTATATGCATACACTTTCTTTGTTTGGCCTGGTCGAAATGCACGGCCTATTGCTTGGCGAGTCACTGATGGATTAAGATGAACATCGAGAATAATAATGCGGGATGCACCAACCAGTGAGATTCCCTCTCCACAAGCCTTAATCGATCCAAAGAAAACTTTGGAATGAGGAGAATTGTTGAACCGCTCCATAGACCACTCTCGCTGCTCAGCAGTTGATTCACCTGAGATCACAAAGACTTCTCGCCCTAGACTCCATCCCTTAATTTTCACTACTAATCTCTCTAAAAATTTCAAGGGTTGAAGGTACTGACCAAAGACAAGTAACCTCTCACCAGCAGAATCACACAAGTTTAACAGGCTAAGAAAAAATTTAGCTTTGACTCCATCTTTCACATCTAGTTTTTCTAAAACCTCATCCATCTTATCATCTGCTGGGACACTATTCTCAGGAAGGGACTTTAATTTTGGATGCAGAAGTACAGAACTCCCAACAGCAGAAAGCTTGAACTTTCCACCCTTCCCACCCAACATCTTTAACTTTGAAACTTCAATCTTCTGTTTGGAACTCAAATTCAATACCACAGTGAAATCAACAAGTCCAGGTAGCTCATCCAAGAAATCTCCCTTATAATAATGTAGGACCTTGCTGGTCATTTCACGAAGATCTTGTATGACAGTGACTTTCCTTTTGAAATCATCATCCTTCAGAAGACAATGCTCCACCAACTCATAGAAAGCAGCATGTGCACCAGCTTTGAATTGCTTCCTCAAACCTGGAATATGTACTCTACTCATTATGCGCTTTACCACAAACCTTGAGGTATCCAGTTTCAGAAATTTTGGACGCACCAGATTCAAAATATTGAACACTTCTTTCACGTGATTCTGGTACAGGGTTCCAGAAAGAACAACTTTTCGAGGTGTCTGTACTTTAGCAAGGGATTGCAATACGTCGGTATTCTCATTCCTTGGAGTGTGCCCTTCATCCAAAATCAGAATTGAAGGTTGCTTGAGCAGTATCTCTTGACAAGTGGCTGCTGTCTTACTGTTTTCAGAGTCGCAAACAATAGCAGAGAACTGTTTGTACCCTAAGAAAAGAATACTCTTCTGCTCCACCCACTTTTTCAACACCTCCAATTGCTGAGCCCGACTGTCAGCTTTCACAGTATAAAAATCTAAGAGTGGAACATCTTCTATTTGCCATGTCTGAAACTCTTTCTTCCATGTTGTCAAAATTCCTTTAGGAAGCACCACCAGTGGTCTAGCCTGTGGATACTTAGCTAAGAAGCTCTGCATAAAGCTGATTATCATAAACGTCTTTCCAGATCCAGGAGCATGAGCCAAAATGCAGCCACCAGGATTATCAGTCACCAGATTGCTTCGAAGAAAATTAAATCCTTCTACTTGATGAGGTTTCATTTGTTTCATATGTCTTGGATGAGCATAAATGTCAGTCACCATCAAGTCATTTTCAGACAACTTAACTCCATCAATGTTGCTTGCATCTCTGCCTTTGCCATTCCAAGGATCATACATGTACGTTCTGGTGCTCCTTTTCACCTAAATTTAACAAAAGAAAAATCAAAATCTAAGGCAGCAAGCAAGGACAACTACTAAACAAGCCATCAAGCCTAATCATTTGCATAAATTAATTCCAAAGAGATGCAAATGCAACATCAAATAGAACTTAAGAACTTAGTCATTCTATGCTAGTCAGGTTGTATGCTTAACAAAACTAACTTCTAAATTAAAGCTATTGTAACCCAAAATCGTAACAGTTAGTTTTGCATTTCACACACTCTCTGGTATATATTTTAAAGCAATACTACTCTTACAAAGACAAAAACAAAGAGGTCATACAAAGACAATTTCCACCCTTCATCTTCATGATTTCTCTCCCTCTTTTTCCGTTTTTTATTTGTTTTTTCCTTCCTGGTGATGTCACTTTGTAGCTCTCTTTGTATTGTCTTTGTAAGGATAGCATTTTTCTATATTTTATAAGCCCATATGGCCATTCAATGTATAGGGATTTAAAAATGTTAGGAGATCGCACAGCAAAAAACATACATTCGAGATAAATAACAAAGGAATAGAATCACACCACACAAGAAGACACCATATTTACGTGGTTCGACATAACCTGCCTACATCCATGGATGAGAGAAATCTACTATAGTTTCCTGAATACGATATACAATAGTACATAACACTATAAACCTGGTACATAAAACAGCGAGGAAACAATCTCAGTTTCTAACCACGCTCAACCCGTACCTAGAGCGGAAACAATCCCAGTTTCTAAGACACTCTCCCATGGTGTTTAATAACCCTTACATCAAATACCCCGTGTTCTCACATTCTCTCATTCTCTCATAACCTTAAATTGGTTCTCACCCCTATATTGATAGGTAGTATATGAGATATTCTTTTTCTAATAAGATTCATATTTCAATTCCTATTAGGACTCCTAAATTATATTCCTATTTCCAATTGTATTCTTTACCAAATAGATTTCCTAAAAACATACAATTTCACATGGAAACAAATAGGAAAGCGAGCCACAATATCCCAACAAAAAATGCACAAGCAATATTGTGGCCAACATATGAAAAAACATCAGATTTATTACCCTCTTACCCCTATAAGTTCCAATATTATTAAAATTGTAGGCAGAGCTAATACGGTCATTTTGATATAAGAAGAAGAAAATTTACTCAGTCACCAACTCAATTGAAAACAATTCAGTCAACTACCTTGGTTAAGAAAAACTCGGGCTTTTTCTTAATATATTAATATAGAAGTTTCCAAATTAACAAGCACCCAAAGACTACAATAAAATCAAGCTAAAGCTCAGAGAACAAAATGTAAATAATTGGGGCAGCAGAGAATAAAGGGATGTGTAGTTGTCATGTCTCCCAAGTAGTCCTATAAAATAGAGAAGAAGAATAGGTGAGGTTATTTCCAACCCAATCCGTCACTTCTACACATTAACAAATGTATTAAGCCAAAGCTAAACAAGAAAGGCACTTGAATGCATTGACTCAACTCAGTGTTATTATCAAAATCAAGTGCAATAGCTTATGAAAAATGTTCTCAACGCTCTAAAGGCACTTACCCAACCAAAAATCAAGTGTTTCCCACACTCAACATCAACATTTATAGGAAGAATCACCATATACATATTTGCATAGATAATTGCTAACAAAAAATTAAAAAAAATAATAATAAATAAGAGAGGTGGAGGTGCATTGAACATAATGAATAAACAACAATACTCTTACCTTATTGAACTGGACCTCAATTATGCTCTCAATTCCTCGGTCAATCACTCCACAAATACGACAAACATAGCCAAGATCATCCTTCAAGATAAATGAATGATCACAGTCGTCTCCATCTTTTTCCATGTGTTCATTGGCTGAATTATCTTCAACCACATCCTACCAAAAGCAGCAAAATCATGATAAATATTGCAATAACTTAGGAACTTATGGGTGAATGGTTAGGACAATAAAAGAATTATAAGTTGGAAAGATCTTATTCAATGCAGGTTACTTAAAAAATTAAATAACATATAAATTTTTAAGAATTTAGCATAACCTACATGTCCTTGTACAATCAAAATTTTTAGTGCAAAATGAACGTAACAGAAATGAATAAATAAAGGATAAATAAAATGAAAAAGAACACAGTACCTTAGAACATTCTAATGCCATTGACATCTCCTGCCAAATATCCCCCAAACCATCATCTTCAGCCATGGTCTTATCATCATCATCCTCTTCGACACCAACATAAACACCCTGATCTTTGTTGATGGCAATTTCACCAATTAAACTTTCTTCTTTCATTTGATTTATCTTCTGTGTGTCGCCCCCAACCTTAATTGTGTTCTCAACATAGCCCCTAACCTTAATTCGGTAACAACACAAGCACTTTCAGAGATGATATAAAAGACGTCGGAACAGTAAAATACACTAAATTTGACAATTAAATATCAAGGAATAGTACCCCTTATTGAACACACAAACATATTATTTTATGCTCATCTCAGTCACTTCTTTGCATGGTAAAAACAAAAAAACATTGATATTTACATGTCTCCTCTTTTGGAGAGTGATTACCCATTACATTCAATGCTCACAGTTGATTATCAAAGTATTGAGTGATACATCCTTGTCAGCATTACGATTCCAAAGAAATCCAAGATTAGACTTGTTAGAGAAACATACCATTATGTCCTTTGTTAAAAAATGTCCTGCAGGAGGCTGCGTCAAGACAACCTCACGAAAAGGATTATAAGGCCTCTTGTCTTCCTCATCTTCATCGTCTGAAAGAACTACGACTAATGGATGAGCTACAGCCGCTGTGTCATCTTCCAAATCAATGAAATTTCGAATAGGCTTTTGATTTGCCAACTTTGTAGCCTGCTTACTTGGGTTCTCAGCATTCACAAATATATTTGAAAGTAAAGGATTTTTGGCACAAAGAGCACCCCATGTTCGAACCTTCCGATCTATGAGGTCCTTTATGTCTTTTGTTACACTCCCAAATTTACCAGAATCTAAGTTATCAAGCAAATTTGAGATGGCAAATGGATCAGAATAATCGACAATATTCTGTGAAACCTTTGCCTTCTTCTCTTCTGTTTCATTTTTCACAGATGCGGAGGAAGTAGTACAACCATAAGTGTTCGCATCACTCAATAATTTAATTCTTTTATGTCCCTTTGAATACGACTCTATCAAAACAAATGAAATAATACATAAATCAAACAGAAAATGAGCAACTGCATTACAATTAGAAAAATATAAATAAAAAATCAACCATGCTAGACAAATAAAAAATCTTAAAAGCAACCACTACACATTAAATTACACCAAACCAAGGAGAAAAAAAAAAGGAAAACATAATTTGAGATAATTATAAATGTTTTCTTTGTCAAAACATAAAAGTCAAGAATTGGGTGTTTTCAGAATTCAAAGTGAGGAAACCAATGAACCCTAGAGACCAAGCACATATTGTATTTCTTTTACATCTTTGAAGAAGCAATAAACAGGTCAATACTTTAGTCCCTTCCTTACCAGTTCGTAGGCTGATAGTCAATTCAACACTTCACAAAAGAACACGAACATATAACTAGATTATTCTTAAAACTTGTCTTTCGACCACAATACAAACATATACATTAACAATTTCATGGCTTCACAACTATAACGTGAATTAGCCAATCATATAGAGATATTCAAACAATCAAAACAAATATCCAAATAACTTACATGTAAGCCGTGAAAAAAACAATGTGTACAATCAAACAGTCACAAATGAAACCGACAAAGCATTCTATAAACATAAAAGAGGCCTACCGTTTGGAGAGGCGTAATTTAATGGAAGAACCATCATTGCAGACTCCATAGCTGAGCAGAATCAACAATAAACTAAACAAAGAAAATAACATAATCAAACCCTAAAAACCTCATAAAACTAACAAAAAATTAGAAGAAAATTATCGGCATTGAATTTAGGTCAAATAGACGACTTACATTTCAGCGAAACGACGTCTCCTTCTTCCGTTAATGGCAGCTACATAGAGATGTTGACCGTCACTGTCTCGTGTTCTTTTTGCCGTTTTAGTTATAGGCCAGACGACGATGAGTGAGAGTGGAGTCGGACTCTAGAAGGTATCGCGGAGAAATTCTCCTGTGGATCACAATTTTACTGCGTTAGGGTGAGATGGCAGAAAATAATTGGACAAATTATGCAAAGCGAAGTTTACCGAAAAATATTTGACACGTTGTAAAGAGAAGTTAATAAATAATAAGAAAGAAATTGAAAAAGCGTATCGCCGTCAAGCTCACGCGCGGAACGGAGTCCGTACTCTGGAGTTTTTTTGTTTGTTTGTAATCCGATGTGGTAAATAAGGGCAATCCTACCCATTCATATATGGGATTCCAAGCCCCGACCCAACATAATGCAATTCTATAAAGAAATGTTCTGAAAACTAGACAAGACCGGACAGTCGGTCGGATTGGTCCAACCCGTCCACCGACCTCTTTTTCGGTTCAAAATTTCAATTTTACTATTACATCCAAAATCCCTAATTTAATCATCGTGAATGAGGAGCTAATAAATGTCAAAGTTAAATGGTTTTTATAGAGTGGAGGGCGGTGGTTCAAGAGGTAGTCTTGGATTGAAATTTTGATGCCATAATAAGTCAAAATTTGGTCAAAAAATTCAACTCAATATGGGAGTCATGACCAGTGTCGGGATTATAGGGGTTTTGTAGAATGAAGGTCAGTGGTTTAGGTGATAGTGTTTGATTGAATGTTGGAGGTCGGAATCGGCTAAAATTTGGCCTAAAAAAATCAATCCAAAACGACGATATTTGTAAGTCACGCCGATGAACAGAGGGTTGCCAAGTTCGAAGGTTAGAGAGGTTTTGTAGAGTGGAAGGATGGTAGTTCAGGTGGTGGTGTTGGATTAAACTTTAGCAGTCATAGTCAACCAATTTGGCCGAAAAAGTCAAAACTCAAACTAATCATAGGGGTGTATTTTTTATATTTCAAACCTATAGGGACTGAAAAGTTTTCAAGGGTGTGTTTGTAAGCATTCAAACTTTGTAAACAATCGGTTAAACCGGCTATTTAACTGGTCAAACCATGAAGCAGGGACATGAGTAGTTCCAGCAGTATATTGTGTTCGATTTCTATAGTTAGGAACCAGAACCGAAACCAATAACCAGGAACTGAAACTAATATAAAATAAAATTAAAGATTATGGGGGTTAATAAAAACTTTTGTAGAAAAAATAATGTGAATACATTTATGTTTATATCTCATAATATTTAAAGTAAGTTGGTTTGATTTTTGAAAATCTACCTTTATAAAGTAATGGAGCTTGTAATTTTGAATTTATAATTTGTAATTTTATTTTTGTTAACAAGTACTAGGTGGTGGGGTATTTGTAAGTTTTTAAGGGTTTTTTTGTTATTTTAAAAACTTTTAAAGGGTCATAAATTTTACAATATGTACCTAACAAACCGATCAGTGTTACTGTTCGATTCTAGACCTAGGAATCGGAACCATCAATTCCAGTTCTATTTCTAAATTTCAAAGAACCATCAGCTCTGATTTCAGT
The DNA here is from genome assembly GCA_026229545.1 of Pistacia atlantica. Lineage (NCBI taxonomy): Eukaryota > Viridiplantae > Streptophyta > Magnoliopsida > Sapindales > Anacardiaceae > Pistacia > Pistacia atlantica. The sequence continues at coordinate 25,920,646 of JAPEIT010000015.1, read as the reverse complement.
TCCTTCAAAAAAATATAGGGTATGCAAAACCAAACACCTTGTAATTAGCCACCAAAATCATGCAGAAGAGGTTGGCAGGCGCGGTTGGACTTCCTCCGCGACTTCCGCTGGCTACAGAGAAGTCTGTCAGTGGCACTGTAATTTCCCTTTTTGTCTCGTGCTTACTTTGGAAGTTTGGAGTGATGGTGACGGAGAGGAAACGTCTCAAGACTCAACAAATAATCGCGGGGAGATTCTTCGACCCATCGTAGTTAGTATAAGTCCGACGAGCTGGCAAAATATGATTGGTAGAAAAGATGTTAAGAGGAAATAATGGAGATGTGAAACGTGGCGTCACCGTCATACTCACGCTAAGAATAGAAAGGTGGGGCCGATCCCACGAGTGACGAGTCCGTACCTGCCGCGGCTTTGTTTGATTGTTTGGTAATAGTGTAATCCGATTTGATGTTTAAAATGTAATCCGATCTAGGGAGTGGATCATCCTGCTCCCCACTTATTTTATAAACTCTTTTAATTAAACAAGAGGAAAGAAAAGAAAAAATATTAATGTAATTAATTATACAATTTGTCTCAAACAAAAAGATGTTGGATTTGTATGCATTTTTTTTTTTTTGTGACTCTTAACTAATCCCTCGGGAACCTAAAGTTGATAGTTGGATAAATCCCGTCAATAATGATCTTTATTAACAACCCAGATAGATCAAACTCAGAATCTCTTAAGTAATACACAAGAGTCATAATTAATCATATACAATTATGGACATCTTAAATAAAAAAATAATAATTGAATCCCATCTTCTACTTTAAACTAAGAGTATTAAGGGTCGTTTATTATAGTTTATTCAAATAGAGTTTTACTAGAATAGAATTTATGAGAGTTCAAGTTTTACAAAAAAATTTGATAATTGTTGGGATAGAAAAATCAAAAAAGAGCTTTATGGTATTTTTGAAAATTTCGCACTTTCAATGAACTCAAAGGGGCTTATGGAAAACCACCATAGTCCAACGATCAACTGGAACTATTGGATGTATTATTTAAAAGTTATTGAGTTTGATTTACTTGAGTTGTTAATAGATGTGACTACTGAGAGGATTTACTCGAATATCAATTTCAAGGCCCTGAATGAATAGTTGAGATGCGCATAAACTAGATCAGACACTCTCGATCACCAAAAAAAAGGGGCTTATGGGAAGTAGCCCAGATTTTGTCTTTCCCAAAAGACGCAAAATAACGTGTTTTAAATAGTTTTAAAAGAATATTTATAAACTTTAAATAATTTATTCTAGCAAAATATGCCCAATTAAGCATGGTTAGGGCTTTGTTTGAGACAATTTATTCAAGTCTGAGTTCATTGAAGTATAGGTCATTAGTAGAAAGTGGAAGATTTATTTATTTATTTATTTTTTGGGGTTATTTAGATTAAATAAAATTAAAGAGATTTTAAGCATTAATTTTTCCAAAAAAAGTTTTAATATATAATAATAGATATAGGTCAAATTTATGAAATAAAATAGAATTTTTTTTAAATTTTAACACTTTAAATAAGATAAAAAAAAGCTCACGGGAAGGACTAATAATTTGAGCATTTTTCACTAATAGTAAAATCTTTTAAGCACTTTTAAAATGCAATAAATCAGCTAAAAATATTTAGTAATACACTAATAAATATACTATTTTGACCCTAAATTAGTGTAACCAAACATGATATAAATATTTTAATCCGTTAATTTAAAATATATAAATTTGTTTATGTATATTTCTTTTTTTTAGATCTTAAAAAAAATAAAAAAAATATTAATTTATTATTAAGCTTAGCCTGCCCTTTTTGGGTCAACGACCTCTTAGATTCTCCACCATCCAACACGTCCCGTGTTCGATTCCCCACGGCCCCCACAATTTCGTCTCTGTTAAATACTATTTATTCGCACTAATAAAATTTCATATTCTGATTCTAATTTACTTCTCTCTCTTTGACTCGCTCTGTTCAGTTTCCCCCTCTATCTCTCTCTCCCTGTGTCTGTCTCTCTACCTTGAGTCCCAATGGCTTCAGAGGGACACTTATCTCCAATAAAGGTACCGACAAAACCCTCCCACTTTTATTTTAACTGGATTACAGGGTTTTGTATTTTCGTATCTTCGGGTTTTGATTTTTGTTTTGTTTAGGGCGCCAAAGTGCTTATGGTTGGAGCTGGTGGTATCGGCTGCGAGCTGCTTAAGACTCTCGCTCTCTCCGGCTTTCAAGATATTCATATTGTTAGTGCTTTCGCTTTTGTTTTTAATTTTGAAGAAATTTATGTATGGGTTTTGTTTTTGGTTTACTTGTGCTTTACTAGGGTTTCTAGCTGGGTGATTATGTGTAATTTTTATTTTGTAATTTCATTTGCTGGGGTTTAGTTAGTTGGTGCTTAAAGTGTCGAATTTGTTATATTTGGGTACTGGTGTGAACAGGGAAAATGGAAAGATTCCACCTTGAGGAGTTAGTTAGTTTTGCGCTTGAGTTTGTTTAGTGGGTTCAAATGAATTTCTTAGACTCTGGTTGTGGAACAATTTTGAAGGTGGTGTGGATGTTGATGGTGATTTGGATTCTGATGGTAAAATATCAAATTTGATTTGATGTTAGTGGGTATTGGCAGTAAAGCATAGCTGTTGTTGGTATCGATAACTGATTATGTTATATTTTCTTTACGGAGTTTGAGTTCACCCTTGATATTAAATTTTACAATTAAGAAATCTGACGTTTTTGTTGGATTCTTTGCATATAAATATGGATAAAGCAGGTAAACCCTGTGTAATGCCTTTTTTTTGGGCATTATTTTCCTTAATTATCCAGGGGCATCTAGTTGGTGTTTATCCTATTACCATTTTTTTCTTACCTCTGTCCTTGATAATTGGTAGCATGTTTATTATTGTTCGTTTTTGGAACTTAAATTAAAATCATTTATTTGCTACAATTAGTATAGGATATTTCCATATTTCTTTTGTCGCTTAATCTATGAAAGTTTTTGTTCGAGTTTCGGAAATTCCTTCAGTTTTTGCAACATGTGCTGGCATGTGTTATTGGTATATAATAATTTTTTCTGTAATCATCTGTTTGCAGATTGACATGGATACCATCGAAGTCAGTAACCTGAATAGGCAATTTTTATTTCGTCAATCACATGTTGGCCAGTCTAAGGCCAAGGTAGAACCGCAGTGAGAGTCTTTCTTTTAATGCTTGCTGAAGCACTATTTAAATTGTTCATAACTCTCTCATCAATATTTAAACCAGGTTGCTCGCGATGCTGTCTTAAATTTTAGGCCTGGCATGAGCATTACACCACATCATGCCAATGTTAAGGATCCTGAGTTCAATGTTGATTTCTTCAAGCAATTTAACGTTGTTCTGAATGGACTAGACAATCTAGATGCAAGGCGGCATGTGAACCGCCTCTGCTTGGCAGCTGATGTTCCTTTGGTCGAAAGTGGGACTACAGGCTTCCTGGGACAGGTAATAAAGATGATATTTAGTCTTTGGCAACAATCTATATCCTTAAAGGGGTTTATTAAAAGACTGCATCTAATTATACATTTTCTTTTTTATACCCACTTCTTGGAACTGTGGATTTACTGCAATTGATTTTGCTTTCATTTTTGTATAACAGAAGTTTCAACCACCTGATATTTTAACAGCCAAATAAAATTTAGTTAAACAACTTCCAACCAGATTGGGAATTACCTTTTATTTTCTTCTCCTAGTACATCACATGTTTTTTAAACTTGCAAAGGTTAAGTAATTTTTTATTGATGAGATCTTTGTGACTTCAAATTGTTATGAAAATTTTGTCTCCTTCAAGAAAGCTGGCATTCAATGTGATGTGTGGGTATGGACTTCTAAGAATTATTTCGACTTAGAGACATTTATTTATTATTGTTATTCATGCTTGGTAGTTGATACCCGAGCATCTAAAATATTGAGTTTCACCTATTGGTTGAAAAGAAAATCTGCTTTTGTTTATTACTTTCTAATGTTACAAATCCATGTTCCTTCCTCTCTCTGCCTGTTTGACAAGATATTCATGCTTTTAATTTGGTTATGTTGATTTGTTCGACATTTCTGATGGTCATGATCATGATCCTTGGTTCTTACCAATTTCATGGAACCAGGTCACAGTGCATATAAAAGGAAAAACCGAATGTTATGAATGTCAGCCCAAACCTGCACCGAAAACCTATCCTGTCTGTACAATAACAAGCACTCCATCAAAGGTGCGTGCTTTTCTTTTTGCAAGGATGTGAAGTTTAGTTTTGTGTTGGAAAATGGAATATTTGGTTGACTGTGGCTTGTTATGATTATAATGTTATTACTAGTGGTTAATTGTTATTACTAATTTAATGGGAAAGAAAGTGGGTTTTGTTATGTTAAGATTGCTCTTAAGATATTATAGATCTTATTCATCAAAATTTGCTCAGGTTCTTCTTGACTGTTGACAAAATATTTATTTGGTTAATGGTGTCTATGTTGAAATTGCAGTTTGTTCACTGTATTGTATGGGCTAAGGACCTGCTTTTTGCTAAGTTGTTTGGAGACAAGAATCAGGAAAATGATTTAAATGTGCGCTCCAGTGATGCTACTAACTCATCAGAACAAGCAAAAGATGTATTTGAACGAAGAAAGGATGAAGATATTGGCCAATATGGAAGAAGAATATATGACCATGTGTTTGGTTATAACATTGAATTAGCTTTGTCTAATGAAGAGACTTGGAATAAAAGGAAAAGACCAAGGCCTATATATAGTAAGGATTTCCTGTTTGAAGAACTGAATCATCAGAACGGAAATGTGGATAACAGTTGCCTTAACTGATGCTTTTTCATCTGTGTCTGCCATGGCGTCTTTGGGTCTGAAGAATCCACAGGATAAATGGTCCCTTCTGGAAAGTACAAGAGTTTTTCTTGAGGCTTTGAAACAATTTTTTCTGAAGAGAGAAAAGGTTTGTCTTGATCTCATGCTTTTAAACCAATGTTTGGAAAAACCTTTGAATTTCTTGATTAACTAGTTTTCCTTTTCCCGTTCAAAGCTAAATATTGTATATATAACATATTTTTGTGCAGGAGATTGGAAACCTGAGTTTCGATAAAGATGATCAGTTAGCAGTAGAATTTGTTACAGCTGCTGCAAATATTCGGGCTGCTTCTTTTGGCATTCCTTTGCATAGCCTTTTTGAAGCCAAAGGCATTGCTGGTAATATTGTGCATGCTGTTGCAACAACAAATGCTATTATAGCTGGGTTGATTGTGATTGAAGCAATCAAGGTGCTACAGAAGGATACTGATAACTATCGGTGTGGCTCATATCTGTTTAGGTTTTGTTTTATGTTAATGTGATTCGTAGTCTGCTGAACATCTATCTTTATTCTCTGTACAATGATAAGTTAGTAAAGAAATTTAACTGAGACTATTCTTTTACTTGTTTGAAATACTTGAAAAAGATAACTGCTACCAATGGTCTGTTTCTGTACTCTGTTCTGCAAAATTCATTTGCTTGATGATATTAATATTGCCTTTTGTATCTATATCTAAGATTAGCAACTGCTGAATGTGCTGAAGTCTTATTTGGAACTTATATGCAGGATGACGTATTGTCTAGAACATGTTAGCAGAAAGATGCTCCTTATGCCAGTGGAACCTTATGAACCAAACAAGTCCTGCTATGTTTGCTCTGAGGTCTAGTTTATTTCCTTTTAACACTATTGTGGAAATCTCTTTATATGTTTTTCTCAGTCATGATGGTAATCTGCTGCTTAAAACAGACACCACTATTGCTTGAGATTAATACTCATCGCTCAAAGTTGCGGGATTTTGTGGAAAAAATTGTTAAGGCCAAGCTTGGCATGAACTTTCCATTGATTATGCATGGTTCAAACCTTCTTTATGAAGTTGGTGATGATCTTGATGAAGATATGGTAGCAAATTATGCTGCCAACCTTGAGAAGGTAAATTTTGTCTTTTTCCTAGGAATGACTTTACTCCTTTAATGTTGCAACCATGCATTTTTCTTTGTATCTCTTCCGCTCTCCTTCATTTTTTAGTTTAAATCAATTTTTGTTCTTGCCTCAGGTGCTATCTGAACTTCCTTCTCCAGTTAATAGTGGGACGAGGCTCACTGTAGAGGATCTTCAACAGGAGTTGGTTTGCAGTATCAATATCAAACATAGGTTTGTATTTACTTTAATAAGGCAAATTTCAAAGCCAAGCATAATACATTCTATTGACTGCTGCTGAAATTTTGCAGAATGCTGCTTAATTTCCATTCGTTTTGGGGATGGGGAGTGTTCATTCCCTTACAAATCTGTTCGTAAAGTTTTATAAGTGCATGCATGTTTTGTAATATCTCATATCAAGGCCTTTGGTATAGTGGCTGGAAAAATACACTCATGTGAGTGATCTTTAGCTTGTATAATCATTGCTTTGGGGTTTGGTTCCTCTGTTTTCTTTCAAGAGGGATTAGGGTAAATTTACAAGTGTGTTGTTGATCAGATTATTTTCTTTATTTTTTGATATTCTCATGGCTTAGCTTATGGTTGTGTTGGTTTTCATGATGGTCCATTAGTGTCTTGAATGATAATAGCCTTAACTTTTTTGTATTTTTTGTTTCATTGAGATATCAGTAGGAAGAAAGTAGACTTTTCATTGCTTTAACTCGGATGACTTTTTGAAGGTTCAGTTGTGTGGTAAAATCTGTAGTACTGCCCGATTTACATGGTCCAAAGCTTCATGAATTGTTTGGATCGGTTGATTTGTGATGAATATTTGGATCCCGATTCTCATGATTTGTCATGAATTTTTTTGTTACGTTTGATCAGCTGCTTATATATATCACATACTTGGAATTTTATCAGGGATGAATTTGATGAAGAAAAGGAGCCGGATGGAATGGTTCTAACTGGATGGACACAAGCTCCTGCAGTGGTTGGAAACGGTGGGAGCACATCAAATGCACGGCAAGCAGAAGCTGAAAAGGATACTGAGGTGGATGAAATTTCAGAACCTTCTGGGAAGAAACGTAAATTATCGGAAGTGGATATTCCAAATGCTGCTGATGGAACTGGAAATCACAAGGAGGTGAAAGAGCTTGATGATGATGACGACGATGAGATTTGGTGATGCTTGATGATTTTGATTCAGTCACCAACAAGAAGAAAAGATTGCAATAGTTTTGGTGGTGGGAATCAACCTTTGACTGTGGAAGACTTCTTACTTCCTAATTTTGTACCATTAGTGAGGAATGGAAAATTCTTTTGGTGCATAAAGTGTTAATTATTAGGTAACAAGGAGAGTATCTTGTAAGTGTTAGATAAAGTATTTAATTGTAGCCTCCATTTCTCTGTATAACAACAATATATATGTATTTTTACCCAGCTAGGTTGACAATGGATGAGATGAGACTGTAATGTTGCTAGTGACGGAATGTTGGATATTTATTGACCCTACGATTCAAATGAGTGAAAGAATTGAACTTAAATACCATAGTTTCTTGAATTGCGATCTGGGTAATTTTAGTTTGTCTTTTTTCCATACATCCAGTTGTTGATGTTAATAAAGCAAACGAAATAAATTTGTACGAAGAGTCGTTTTACTAACCACCGATGGGTGATCCGAAGTAGTTATCTAAGACTCTTGGGTGTATTATTGAGGAGTCATAAGTTTGATTCACTTGACTTACTTAATAGAGATGGTCATTACGGAATTTCAGAGCTTTGGAGGATTAATTAAGGTGTGTGTAAGTTGGTTCGGATACTTTCAATCACCAAAAACAAGAAAGTTGAATTATGTAAGAAGTCATGAGTTTGATCCACTTAACTTGCTTAATAGAGATGGATCATTATAGGGATTTATTTGGTTGTCAATTTTAGGGTCTTGGGAGAGATTAATTAAGGTGTGCGTAAATTGGCTCGGATACTCTCAATCACCAAAAACAAAAAAATCGTTTACTTGGCACTATTAGAAACGGCATGCCATCCTCAAGGTAAAAAAAGGCATCAAACACAAAGATTAATTTGCCCAACGGATTATATATTTATAAAATTGTCAATTTTTTACTTTTGTTGACATAAAAAAAAAAAAATTGTTATAAGGGGTTTATATGTCACTCGAGAGCTAATAGAGATAGCCATTATGAGGATATATTCCGACTATTAATTTTAGAATCTTAGGGGATTAGTTAAGCAGTGTACGAAATAACCTAGACACCCTCGATCACCAAAAAAAAAAAAAAAAAAAAAAAAAAAACCGGCCGGCATGTCATCCTCGAGCTAAAAAAAGGCATCAAACATGAAAGATTTATTTGCCCAATGGATTATATATTTATAAAATTATCAGTTTTTGACTTCTGTACATAAGCCAAACATTACAAAAAAAACAATTGTTATAGGGGTCTATAGGGTGTCCCTGTCCCATGATAATATTCACCCTCCTCTCGGAATCCTGAGTCTCCCGGAGTGCGGCGGGAGAGGGATACCCGGGAGGGGGCGTGACACTATATATATATACAAGAAGCCAAGGAAATTTGGGTTGTAAATTATGTAAATTTACAGAAGGAGAAGCATAATGATTAATGAACATAAGGTGCGGCAAAGTGGGTGGTACTTGAAACCCTTCGACATGGATATTGAGGAATTATATTATTTTTCACATCTTCATTCCTATTCAAATATTTGACCTTCCTTTTCTTGGCGTCTGGTTTCTCTTGTTTCTTAAGGTCTTCTACACTTCGAACATCCGCCATGCACGTAAATGATCTTGCCTTCCCTGAGTAATACCTTGACAACCCTCTTCTGCAAATCATAATATAATAAACATTCAATATTTTCATAAACAACAATTAAACACCACCATTAATGAACAAAAAAAGTCTTGTCTTACTTTTTAGGAAGACTTGACTGCAACGAACCCATGTCGAAGCACCTCGTTTCATCTTCATATTGATCCATATCCAGAAGCGATGGAGTTAAACAGTTTCAGGGTCAATGGGTTTTTTTTATATAATAAGCTTTAATACTGATATGGGGGAGGTATTGGCTTTATCTATAAATTGTGGGCTGAACCATGTCAGGTTGCTTAATTTGGTTTAGCTTATATATCTTACATCCACATCCTTATCTAAACTTGCTCTTGTTCAATCAAATCTACCTTCGCATATTACAACCTTTTTGTCCCCACCGCTCCTTTTTATCTATTGAGGATATATGTTAATAAAGCAATTGATCTAAACCATTCTTTAGGCTCACCACGTTGTAGAGTGGGAATAAAACTAACCCACTTACCACTTTCTTTCAGGAATATAAAAGTCGCATTATCCACCATTGGATGGTCCAGCGGTTGACTCTTGGATGTATTGTTCAAGAGGTCTTGGATTCGATCTATCTGGATTGTTAATAGAGATAAGCCACTGAGAGGGATTTATTCGGTTGTCAACTTCAGAACCCTGGGAGATTAGTTAAATATGCGCAAGCTGACCCGGATATATATATATATATATATATATATATATATATATAAGTCAAAAGGGCATGCTCCATCTCTAATTCCTTTGGAATATCTACAGGCAAACCTGAATAATTTTAGGCTCCACTGGTAATTGTTTTGGTGGATATATTATCAGTTTTGAGTTCAGCTCGTACTGATTTGTTTTTGTCTTCACTTAAGCTGTCTTTCGTCTTAAAATGCTAGTTATGAGAATTCAAACCTTATAAATTAAATCTCAGATTCCCTTTTATTAGCGATATGGAATATGACAAACCTAATTATCTCTAGGTAGTTTGACGGTTCACTTAAGGGACTTCTTGGATGTATTACTCAAGAGGTTTTGATTTCGTTTTTCCACGACTATTAATAAGGAAATAGCTACTGAAATCTTACTTGACCGTTAACTTTAGGACTCTAAGAAACTAGTTGAGGTACGTGGAAGCTGACCTGAACACTCCCGGATACTAAAATATATATATGACAAACGTCAAGTTCCACAGTGTGAAATGGCTTATTGTCCTGAGCTAAAGAACTGCAACATTTTATGGACCCATATCCTGGGTTCTGAAAACCAGCACCCGGTATGTATGGTAGCTGGTTTTCTTTGTATCAATTAGTAAAGCCGCAATATCATGCATGGAATTAAATCTAGTTTCTTCATAACTTTTCAGTATCTTGACAAATTATGCTGCCAAGGTTTTTAATTATCAGTAAAAAAAATTTCTTGTAGTTTCTGCAGATACGAATAACAGTGAAGGTATCAGACAGTCTAACACAGATCTACTGTAACCAATTATATTAATACTGAGACAGAAAGCAGTACCAAAATAACATTTTTTTATTGGATTCAAGTTCTTAAGCACTAAATTCTTTTTTCTTTTTTTTTTTTTTTTTTTTTGTGACTTGGGGAGGGGGTGTTCCGGGCCAGCCAGTTTTTGTGTACCTCAACTAATCCTCTGAAGCCCTGAAGTTAAGTAGCCATCCCTATTAGCAACTCAGGTGGACCGAATTTAGGATCTCTTGAGTAATACATCCCAAGAGTCCTAGTTGACCGCTGGATCACTCGGTGGTGGTTTAAGTACTAAATTTTGGTGTAAACTTTCAGTTGGTCTCTCTGATTAGCCTTGTTATGCCTATGAAATTGAATGAGCTAATCAGGGTCTAGAATTGCCTTTATTTTCCTGTTGCTCTGGCTAGTCTTCCAACATACAATCAGATATGAAGCTCCATATCAGTAAAAAATTGTTCTTCATTTTCTTGCAAATTTACAACAAAATTTGCATATTTTTCTACTCTAATAAAACAGCTAAACCATCATATAACACCCATCTGTGCAATACATTGATCATAAATTATGTTTGATACAAATGTGTGTCACTATGGAAATATATAACCCTGCGACATAGGCACAAGATAGACAGGAGAAAAAAAATACAAAAAAAAAAAAATGTCTACTTCAAATAATTGTAACATTCAGCAACATTGTACATTAGTATATCAGAAATGCTATCCATGGACATTCAAAATGCTAACTGTTTCCCATTCATGAAGAAGCAGAACAGACCATCAGTGCTACACATGTATAAATTTACTGCACAAGACTGCTTGGTGTTGCACCACTTTACACATTCTTCAATCATTCAAAACATATTCATAATTTACCTACCATTAAGCCCTGAAAACTGGGCAAACATTGCAGTTCCTGAGTGTGAATCGATGGCCTCAACTTGTGCCGGTCCTGTGTTTTCCTCCGGATGAGTAACCGGACGATTGTCGGAGGGGGAAGAAAGAGTAGTTGGTGGAAGTACAGCATTGGTGGAGGCAGTAACAGACTCATCATCCTCAGCTTTTCCTTTTGTGAAAGCTTCTTGTAATTGCAAAGCATACTCTAAGTTCCACAATACATCTCCCATTGTAGGCCTGTCCACACCATGCTCGGCCAAACACTTCTCTGCAGCCTCAGCAAACTTCTTCATTGATTCAGGATTGATAGTACCGGCCAGATGAGGGTCCATGACCTTTTCAAGCAAACCTTTTCTCTTCCATTGCATTGCCCATTCAGCCAAATTAACTTGTTCTCTTGGCAGTTGTGGGTTAATTGCAGGCCTGGCGCACAGTACCTCAAACAGAACCACACCAAATGAGTACACATCTGATTTGTCTGTCAATTGCTGCCTCCTGAAGTACTCTGGGTCCAGATACCCGAAACTTCCCTTCACAGCTGTACTTACATGACCCTGTCCCATTGGTGTATCTTTGGAAAGTCCAAAATCTGCTACCTTGGCAACAAATGCTTCATCAAGCAAAATGTTTGTGGTCTTAACATCGCGGTGAATGATACCTTGTGCAGTTCCAGTGTGAAGATAGTGAAGTCCGCGAGCAGCACCAATAGATATCTCCAGCCTTTGTTTCCATGACAATGGTGGCAGATTTTTTCCATACAAGTGATCCCTAAATGGTCCATTGGACATGTACTCATAAACCAGGATCATTTCTGAATTCTCATCACAGTAGCCAATAAGTGACACCAAATGCCTATGCCTAAGCTTAGATAACATTTGGATTTCTGTTTCAAACTCTGTGATACCTTGTTCGGATTGTGGGTTCCCTCTCTTGACAGCGACTTTGGTTCCATCATCAATCTCACCAAGATACACATTGCCAAATCCACCAACACCGATTACTGCACTATTGTCAAAGTTTTTTGTTGCTTCTTGCAACTCTGCCAAAGAGAAGTACCTGCCTAGGCCTAAAGCTGAGTTAAAGCCATTCTTGTGAGAGCCGGTCTTGCTAGTCATGAAGCTTGTGTCACCAGTATGCAGAGGAAGCAACCAAGAAGAAAAGCTATTTCTCCTTTGCCAATCTTGGGGTCTCTTGTGCCATTTAATCACCATTGCACCAAGTCCAACAAATGCTCCAAACATCATTGCAAATCCAACTGCAGCAACTGTACCACGGTTGGATGAACCTTCCTTGCTGCCATCAACACCAAACTCTCCATCCAAACTATTTACTGAATTACTCATTTTCATAACCTCCAACCCATTTAGAATTGCATTTCTTGTACCAGTATTCTGATTCATTGGACCAATTTGAACGCTGAGTCCACCGGACATGAGTGTAGCATTCACTACAATATCTTTATAGTATGGAGTGGCCAGAGCCTTTGTGAGGGTAGACAAATCCAACCCAGATATTGCAGTTTTCCCATTAACGTATACATTGAAATACAGATCATCCATGGATTTACTTACAATGTCACAAAAATGCATCCGAAGCAGATAGCTAAACGTTGTGTCGACATCAAAGTTCCATGTGACATTGAAATTTGGTTGAGTTGTGGCTGACTCACCCATCTCCGAAGCAGAAGAATACACTGCTACTGGTGCAATCAATGGTGTGACTACTTCTGGATATTTGATGCTATCAGAACCAACAGAGACACTCTTAGCCAAGGATTTATCCTTAAGATATGGACCATCAGGCACCCAAGTCCTACCAAGTGTGTCATTCTCTGGGGTAATCAAAGCTCCCCCCATGTTAATCCTGTGCACATATTGGTATGAAAATTTGGTCAAACCAGGATAACTATTAATTGGGAAAAGACTGGAGCCTTCATCACTGATCAAGTCATCCGGAGCAGAAACAACCTCAATGGCATTAATGAAAGCCATTGAATTCTTCATTGGTATAAACTTGAGAGACAATGTAGGGTCAGTCCCATTGAGCAAGTACTCCTTCAGGACAACTTGATTATTATTTTCGAGTTTGAAGTTGTGAAGGAGAACATGTTTTCCTGTTTCAACCGAGAACGATGCTTTCGTCAGGTCATGATCCTTAACAGACATGGCAAAGAAATGGAGACGTATCCAATGCCATCTATTTTCTGTCAAACGGAAATTGTAAGTCGCTTCTTCTGTAAAAACTCTAGCAGTTAAATATATAGGCGAAGGGACATCAGGCTGACTGGACAGAAACTTGAATGTCTTCTTTAGTTTGCAAGAATTGAGAAGATTCCTTATCTGTTTTGAATGTTCTTCCATCAGGAAGAGCAGAAGAGGACTTGCCTCCACAATCAATGAGGATATTATCTTTGGGAGTGAAGCTGGTGGTGGTGTCTGAAAAGGCGGTAAAGGGGCCGGATACAAAAGCAAAAACAAGAACCAGGAGGATAGCCATCGATGAAGAAGATAAAGACGACGACATAGAGGAGCATAGAAATGGGATTGCTTAGTTTTTTTTCTTTTTTTTGTTTGATTTTAGTTTTGTTGTTTTTCTAAGTCCATCCCTCCTGGTTGAAGAAGGGATGTTTAGAACTGGATCCAATAAAGGATGTTTGAAGAGGATTTTGTTTTTATTTACTAAAATGGGGGTGTGGTGTTATTTTTTACTTAGTTTTCTTGATTCTCAGAGGAGGAAAGCCATTGACAGCCTGAAAGAAGTTTGCATTCCTTAAAAAATGGCAAGGTTTGTGGAGAAAGATCTTTTTCTGTAAAATTTCTGGTAAGGCTTTTTTTAGTAAGTGGTAACAGAAAATGGTGCTGGGGCTAAACAGGAGACACCCATTTTAACCCGTCAAACTCCATATATATCTCTCTCTTTCTCTCCACTGATTGTTTTAGATTTTAGTTCAAATTAAGCTGATGGAAATTGGGATATAGCGAATCTTACCAATATAATCTTGAGGTATTATTCAAGAGATTCTAAATTGGAATTAACCTCGGTTGCTAATAGGAGGGCCACTGGAGGTTTATCCAATCGTTAATTTCAGGGTTTCGAGGATTAATTTGAGATGTGTGCATACTGGTCTGAATACTGTGGTAAAAAAAAAAAATGATAAGATATGCAATCGAAGTAATTTAATGTCAGTAATCCAACATAACCTGCTTCAGCTGAGACATGGCATATTCAATTATTCATGCAACAGATAAATGAGACTTGGGGAAATGTGATCCTTTAATAGACTTTCGGAAAATTCAGATTTAAGGGTCATATGTGTATTGATCAGTCAGCTCAATATAAATGTGACTCTTGTTTTAGATTTCAGTTCAAAGCTGATGAGAGTTATGGTTCATTGATAACAATTATTGGAAAATAAATTGGGTGTCGAGTCCACTTAGGTGTACCTCAACTAATCCTTCCGAGACACTGAAGTTAACAACCGGGTAAATCCCATCAATAGGCCACACTTGTTAGCAATATTAGTGGATCTTTATAATAGTGTTACTTTTATTTGCAGGATTGCACTTCTCTTTAAATTTTTGCCATCTTTGTTTATTAAAAGAAATAAATGTGACCATAGCAACTCCATGTCAAGTCTTTATGATAACAGGAACTGGCGTTGTACAATCTTTTCTGTTAGCCAAATGAAAAACTTCACTGCCATTAATTGTAATGTCTTCAAAGCTTGTTGGTGAATTTGTTTGTCTCCAGCGGCCACCGCATTGAAACCTGGAGATGCTTTTGCCAAATGCTACCTCAAAAATTTTGCAGCTTTTTGTTCATATGGTACAAGAATAATAATTGGAATAGAAATAGAAACTAGAACAAAAACGAAAACTAGGAATAGAAAAATGAGACAGTGAAACTAATAATTTATTATTCTTGTACTAGTTCTTATAATTTTTCCCATTCTCATTCTGGTTCTCATCTCTTTTCCATTCCCATTCATATTCCCGTCCCATTCCCATTACCAAGATCATTCCCTTTGGTACTCCCATCCCTTTCCCTTTTCCTTCCCCATTTGCACTCCCATTCCCATTCCCGTTATCCATTGACCCATTCCCTTTCGTATTCCCAATCCCTTTCCCTTTTCCTTCCCTCGTTTGCACTCCCATTCCCATTCCCCTTTCTTTCCTAATACAATCCCCTTTCCCTTTCCCTTTCCGTTCACCTTCCCATTCCTATTACAATTTCGTTTCCGTTTCTGCTTCACTTTCCCATTCTCATTCTCATTCCATTCCCCTTCCCATTCCTATTACAATTTCGTTTCCCTTTCCCATTCCCCTTGGGATTCACTTTCCCATTCTCATTCTCATTCCATTCCCCTTCCCATTCCTATTACAATTTCGTTTCCCTTTCCCATTCCCCTTCCCATTCTTATTACCATTCCCATTCCCATTATGATTTCCATTCCCATTCTCATTCTCATTCCTATTACGATTCCCATTCCCATTACGATTCCTTTAAAACATGATATACAACAAATACATGATGTTTGACAACTGATGATAAATGGCTTCAATTACACTCGCTTTGAAATATGATCCTTTAAAACACTTTGGGAAAATCCACAATTAAGGGTCCTTAAACCCAACAAGATTAATGACATGTAATTCTAGTAGTTTAAAGAAACTGAAAGCAATTCTATAAAGCAATATTTCAATTTTCTTGGTTGATATACGGCAAAGACAAATGACATTTAATCCTCTCAATAATCATTATTTTATTTCTAGTAGTTCATTTAGTCCCCATGGTCAAGCTTGTTCTCGAGATAAATAGTTAAATACATGAACCCAACTCCTGATCATAGGGACTGGTGGAATTTTACCATTTTTCCATGAGTTGCAGACAAATGCAAATCTTCACTGCCATTGTAATGACTCCAAAGCTTGTTGGTGAATTTGTTTGTCTCCCGCAGCCACCACATTGAAACCTGGATAATGGGACAAAACATGATTGGATGAAGACAAATAGATGCAATTTATTAAATGGCACCTTTGAAATTTGCAGATCTGATATCAGAACTTGTTTCATAAAGTTGAACCAGAGAGGACTAAAGAAACAAAGATAACAAAAAAAAAAAATGTTAATAAAAGGGGATGTACTTGTTGGACGTGAATCTGAAGAAGCCTCCCAGTAAAGTTGATCTCCTCTCCAATCAGTTATAACACCCCCAGCACCTTCTATTACAGGTATCAGAGCAAGAAAATCGTATGGCTGTGAAGTCACAGTTTTAGTTTGACGAAGACAATTAAATCAACCCACGTTTTGGGCATCAAATAATACAAGAAATAAGATATTCACATGGATGCCAAACAAAATCCAGCCACAAAGTAACACAAAAGTGCACAAGTGGAGTAAAAACAAAGCCAGTGATTTAAATTTTACTGCATTTTGTTGAGATAAATTCTCTCCAGTTACAGAATGCATTAGAAATTTGGACAACCCGGCCTTGCTCATTCAAATAAGATTAGGTGGTGCTTATTTCTTCTTCAAAGTGTCCCCAGTTTGAATTGCTAGCATTATCTCCCTTATTAATGAAAGTGCTTTCTTCACAGCCACACTTGCGTGAATTCATAACAAAACAGAATTACTATTGCAGACTTAAATGCATGCAGTTTACCTTAAGACCAGACTCAACGACTAGATCCACATATCCCGAAGCCAGAAGGGCATAAGCATAGCAGTCACAACCATACAATGGCACTTTCACCTGAACAGAATTGATAAGTGGAAGGAAAACTTCAGACTTGGGAATTAATAAATCAAGGATTTTATAAGGTTACAAGGAAACCTTGACAGACCCATAGTTGAAGACTGTAATTTCTTTAATATCTTAGACATCATATGTCAACATCTCACAGAGGTCAAATCATATTGCTATTTCATCCTGTTAACTACTGCATTTGAAGAGAAAACGAACACTATCAAAATCAATTTTAAACAATAGCACAGACCTTACTTCTCACACGATCAAATGCATGTTCAGCATCTCCACTGAAGAGATGAGGGCTTGTAGTGTATCTAAACAGAGAGAGGAAAAGATCAAAGAGAAAGCAGGTTATTTTTATTCACTATTTAAACAGTTGCAAACAAATTGTGCATATCAGCCAGCAAAGGACTTGTAAAGATGTAGTTTAACTGTCCTGGAGCAAAGGGCTCAGAAGCTAGCAGTAGGCACAATTAGTCTTGCTAGAGAAAAAATATATTCAAAAGATAGGAAAACAACACAAATATGCTTGCGACAATTTTGCACAAGTGCGTGTAGACACTTCTTGTCCATTCAATTTAGTTCTCTTTCCACTTATTCCAATCCATCTTTCTCTCAAAACAGGCTGATCAATTATGCCAAGAATCTGCAAACACATGAATACCAGTTTTCAACCAGAACCTATTATGCAATTAACTCACTGTGCAATTTTACACTCAACATAGTAAAGGTGAAAAAAATTATATAACTAAACTTTTGCCAAGCGAGATGAGATTCTTACCGGTTTCCCTCGATATAACAGAGCAATGAGAGTACCAAACAAGGGTTTCCCTGAAATGAGTAAACATACAGAATTTCTTTGGCAAAGTATTCAAAGCATAAACTTAGTGACAGTAATTTGAAAAAAGAGATAGAAACATACCAGTGATAAAACTCTTTGTCCCATCTATTGGATCCAAAACCCAAACATAGTCTGCAAACTTCTCTTTACACCTCCATCCATTCTCCTCTCCAAAACTACAGTTACAACTCTTCAATCATTTCAGCAACAACATATCAATAATAAACTTCAAGAACTTACATGCATTATTAAGATTTAAATGTTTAACTTTTACTCTGTAATTGCAAGGAAAGGCCAAAAAAAGAATTAAATGAATACTTCTCCTCACTAGATATCTTAATATCAAAAAACCAGAAAACAAAGCACTCATGACCATATTTTTTCTTCACTTAGCTTTAAATTGCCAAATTTTTTCTGGACTGAAAACAGTAGTAAACATAAGGAAAATGTTATCATTTCCTCCATTTTAGCAAACTACTGACTTCAATTCTCTCAGTCCCCAATAAATAACTTACATTGCATGAGAAGGAAAATTCTCTAATATAATTGAAATCATAGCTTCCTCTGCTGCTCGATCTGCAATTGTTACAGGACCTGCAAACATTCAAATTCAACAAAGATACACTAATCAGACTTAAAAAAAAAAAATTACAATAAACTTTATTCAAAATCATAACACTAACTTCACTTTATAGAAAAATTATCAACAAAACAAAAATATTCAATTGAACTACTTACTCAAGTCCTCTTTATCAAGAATTTCAAATTTACTCCGAAAATATTTGCGAATAACTTCTCCGGCAGCATCCGCGACTTTATTGCCGACTTCAGCGAAGAGATCGAGGTCAGGTTCGCCGACTCCATTAGCAGCGACGGCGTGGTTAGAGAGGTTAGAAGCCATAGCGGAGATTTTAACGGCTCTTGATTGAAGAGAAAGCGAAGGACGCTTAAGCGCCGGAACCTGACGAATAAACGAGAGAGCGTCGTCGTTTTGACGAAGATTGAGTGTTCGGCCGTTGTGGAGAGAAGTGGAGGGAAACAATGTGAGAGGTCTGAAGGACAGGGAGAGGAAGTGAAGTTGAGAGTGCATTTGAGAAGGAAGGGTTTAAATAGGCGGGAAAAGTGGGACCGTTGAGAGGACAAGGACTGACGGGAAGTGCCGAAGTGACAACTGACGACGTGAGAAAGGAACCTGCACGCAGAGACTGTCTCAAAGAGTGAGTGTTTTGGAGTTTCAACTAGTGGAAGTTGACGTGTTTTGCACCGTTGGATTTCCTGATGATGAGGTTTTTTTTTTTTTTTTTAACAATTTTGAATTTTAATAATTGTTTAAACTAATTATTTATACAATTGTTTAATACATGCATAATTTCTTTTCTATTTTTAATCTATAATTTTATTATTTTAAACTATTTATAATGCAAATATAAATGAAAAAGAGAAATATACATGCATAATAAGTTAGTTAAACAAAATATCTTGCCGATTTTTTTTCCGATAACAGGGATGTTCGGAGCTAATTTACACGTATCTCAAATAATCTTTAAAGTCCATTAAACACTTTATAAACCTAAAAGACTAAGATGTCGATTTTTTTTCCATTGAATTCGAAATTCGAGTCTATATTAAATCTCATCATTTGTAAAATACTGAACCCAAATAAGAATAATGACCTTAATTTTTTTAAGTCTCACTAATTTTTTATTTTTTAAATAGTAAAATTATTAACTAATATTATAATTTTTTTAAAATAATAATAATAAAGAACTATCATCATGTCCTAAGAAACATGACTAAACAACTTTTTCCCACCCTAAATAATAGTTTAATGGCATTTTTCCATCCAACATACTTTTAAAATGCAATTTTACCATCTAGCTTTATATTTCGTTTCCAATTCCGACATCGTTACGACCTTCACACTACCACCATTCTCTTCTTCGATCATTACTCATTAAAACTCCTCAAACTCAACTTCTCGACCCCGCCAATCACTAGTAATCAAAAATTAGAATTTGCGTAGCTGGTTCCAAGTTAAATTCCGATAAATCCCAACCACCAAAACATTTATCGGCCTCCCTTCTTTAATAACCCCAACAACCTGGACCGAGTTTGTTCTCTATTCATCTCGGAATATAAATTTGGGTAAGAAAATGGTATTTTAAAAATCTGTGGATAGGAAAAATGCCATTAACCATTTTTTGGGTGGAAAAAAGTCGTTAACTCAATAAACATCTAGTTAAAACCCACCACCAGCCTCCAAAACATTTAACTCTTAAATGAGTTTAGGTAGAACTCAAACCAAAGAACTCACTCGAGAAAAGAGTCCAAACCATATATATATACATCAATTTGACGATATAAGATAAATACAACTTTAAACACAAAACGAAACTTTTAAGTATTATCGCATATTATAATCAATAAATAAAATCAAAATCATTCAATTGAACACAACCAAAAGCAACTATCTAAGAAAGGTTAAGTGCGTCTCTTCATCATCCTCCCAACAACCACCAACCATGGGAACAAGTAGTTTACGTGGAGGAGAGGGAAACGCCAATGGAGGTGAAAGCATTTCACTGTCACTCCCATGTTTCATGGAAATGGAGGTTCACTTTATATATAAAAGCTTTATGGCCATGCAATCAGAAAGAAAGAAATAATGAAATAATAATAATAATGGAAGTCTTATGTAATCCAATTCACCATTGTCAAGTCATCACAATATAAAACATTAATGGGAGCAATAATGTTAGGGACACCGAAAATTTTACACCGAAAATATGTACCGGCCTACGTGTAATACGCATCTGATTTGTTTAATAATTTTTTTCTAGTGAACGGTCCGTCCATCAAATTTGGACAGCTCACATGGACGCTGTCCATATTATATGAACAGGCGCCCATATAGCAAGGGACGGGCGTCCCCCATTTAAAGGACGCCCGTCCCCGATTAAAATATAATAAAAAAATTTATAAACATTAGGGACGGCCGTTCATAAATTTTGGACGGCCGTCCCTTACATTTGGACGGGCGTCCATTAGGAATGGACGCTAGTCCCTTATCTTTGGACGGGCGTCCATTCCTAATGGACGCCTCGTCCATGCTTTAAAAAAAAAAAAAAAAATTTCTAAATCTCTTCTACTTTGCTCTTCTTCTTCATTCTCCATCTCCTGGATTCTTTCTTATATTACTGCCAGTTGCATTAATTGCTTTCCTTTCTTTTGCTTATTGAAACTGGCAATAATCAATCACTAACAACGAGCATTATTGTTACATTCCATTTTTTTGGTCAAATCACACACTTCTCTTCCGCCATTTTTTTGGTCAAATCACTGCACAAAAAATATCAACTTCGTCTTCATTCCATGGCACCCTTGACATCAACAAGCTTGAGGAGTGTCAAGCTTAAAGGCGTGAGCATCACCACGGTTTGTCCCAACATTCATGCGGTTTCCGGTCCTTAAGTACAGCCTCTAGAAGCTTTAGAAACATTCTGCTATTTCTCAATTCCTCACAGGCAGCCTGAACAGAAGAAAAAAGAAAACAATGAGACTTGGCCAACCATATAAGCAACAATAATAATTCATACGAACAATATGCAAATTAAAATACATTTTCATGGGCGAGGATGGCAAGAATAGCTAAGCACATACAGAGAGAGAGAGAGAGAGAGAGAGAGAAACCCAGATTTATATGGTGATGTTGGAATGCCAATTAATGCAACTGACAGTAATCTAAGAACTAACATGAGAATCCAGGAGATGGGGAATGAAGACGAAGAAGAAGACCAAAGTAGAAGAGGTTTAGAATTTTTTTTTTTTTTTAAAGCATGGGACGCGTCCCTTATCTTTGGATGGGCGTCCCATTCCTAATGGACGCCCTGTCAAATCAAGGGTGGACGGCCGCCCAAAATTTATGAACGGCCGTCCCTAATATTTATAAAATTTTTTATTATATTTTAATCAGGGACGGGCGTCCTTTAAATGGGGACGCCCGTCCCTTGTATATGGACGCCTGTTCATATAATATGGAGGCGTCCCATGTGAATGACCGTCCAAATTTGATGGACGGCCGTTCACTAGAAAAAAAATTGTTAAACAAATCGATACGTGTTACACGTAGGCGGTACATTTTCGGTGTAAAATTTTCGGTGTCCCTAGCATTATTGTAATGGGAGATGACAATACATTATGAAGTTGACACATATATGTATGTACAGTAACAGTTCCATAAATTTTGGTTAGGGTGAATAATATATGTTTTTAGTTGAAATTTTCATTAAAAAAAAAAAAAATTACATATAATTTTTTTTTTTTTAAATTTGATGGCTCTAGATCCACCCCTTGTGTATGTATATATTGATTCACTACGTATTATGTCTACAAGCTTTTCAACAAAGCGGAATGAAAATAGGCACTAGATATTGAAACACCAGCCAAACACACGCAACAAAATAAAAAGGAAAGTAAATAAAGGACATTTATTTACCTTAGTTTGTTCCGATTAAGGAAACTATGTCCAATATTCAAATAGAGATTTTATTAAATTTTAGAATTATATAGCGATTACAAATCAATAATTGACGGTAGCTCACTCTCTCTATTTTCTTGTAACCCTAGGTTTTCACTATTACATTATATAATAGAAAAAACCCTATCCCATTTGGGTCTACTCGAATCCAACTTGACCTATACCCTTAAATATTAGTAAAACAATAACAAGTCCAATTACTAATTGGACTTACCGTGAAGGGGGCAGCTACTCATCGACGAGCGAGACTCCCGAATACATCTGCGTAGGGTCAAGACCATACAAAGTATGAACCATATCCAACACTAGATACACTCTAGCATAATAACTCTAATCCAAAAACGAATCCACCACAAAACAATTTCTGAAAGAACCATTAAGAAATTTTTATTAGTAAACCACTAATTGTTATTTGTAATATGACAAACCTATTTATATTGGAGTAAATGACTTTTTCCCAAATAATGCCCTAGATTCTTTTCCATCTACAACTTTTTAAAATACTATTTTACTATTCAATTTATATTCCATTTCTAATTCTGACATTCTTGTAACCCTACACCACCATCATTCTCTTTCCCGATCATCACTCACTTAAAACTCTTCAAAACCTACTCCTGTCATTCTCGTCAATCATTGATAATCGAAATATTAGAGCCTCCCCTCCCAAGTCAATTTCCAATCATTCCCAACCACCAAAATCCAATATTCTATCACCAAAAGACTCATCAGCCTCCCCTTTTCAAAAATCCTACAACAAAGCTACAGACATCAAAAAACTTGTACCGAAATTGTGTACCAGCCTACATGTAACACGCCTCTGATTTTTTTAACAATTTTTTTCTAATGAACGGTCGTCCATCAAATTTGGACGACCGTTCACTCACATGGACACTCGACCATATTATATGAACAGCGTCCATATACAAGGGTCGTCCCAAAGTTTTTTTTGTTTTTTTTCATATTTTGGTTAAGGACGAACATCTCTTATTTGCGGACGCTCGTCCAAAATAAAAGGACGATCGTCCATAACGGATGAACGATCGTCCCTAATATTTATAAAATTTTTTTATTATATTTTAATTAGAGACGGACGTCCTTTAAATAGGGATGTCTGTCCCTTGTATATAGACGCTATTCATATAATATGGATAGACATCCATGTGAATAAATGGCCATCGAATTTGATGGATGATCATTTACTAGAAAAAAATTGTTAATAAAATCAAAAGCGTGTTATACATAAGCCAATACATATTTTTTATGTAAGTTTTTTGGGGTTGGTAGCTTTCTTGAAAAACCTAATATAGTAGGAATATAAATTTAAATAATAAAATAATATAAGTCAGTGGAAAGGGCCATTAAATCATTATTTGTACGGAAAAAAATCATTTTAACTCTTTATATTAAACGATTTCTAATGATGTAGCACGATATTTCAGTACACGTTGAAATTAATACCGACTCTTGTATTAGGTTCTAAAAGATGAACCCCACCATGAAATGGTAGGCAAATAATATTACACTAAACACACTAAAAAAATAACAAGATCTTGAAGCAAAATTTAACAATATAAACATTTGTGAATTGCAGTAAACATCCATACAAACTTGATCTAACCTTATTAATTGATGCAACTTGATTATAAGCTAGCTCAGCCCTGTGCTCTAATGGCACACAGCTAGTTACAGTTATAAGTTTCAACCAGAACATAAACAAAACACACATCGATCATAGCACAAAACAAAGCTTATCATAGACACCACAATCCAATGTACAAGTTGATATATATATATAAATATGTTTTACGTAAACGTATTAATGGGAATGATGACCAGGAAGTTTCTCCTTGATCTTCTCCATCATACTTTTCTTCTCATGATGCTGCTCTTGCTGGTGGTGTTGTCCTGGAGCGGTGGTCGTTGTGGTGGTGGAAATGATTGTAGTCTGTGAATGCTCCTCCCTGTTCTTCCCACTTGCCCCAAGTTTCTCTTTTATTTTCTCCTTCAGTCCCTTCTTCCTCCTCCCTCCTTGCCCATCATCCTCAGACTGCGTATGCATGCACCAAGGCAATTAATTTTAGAGTTAAAAAGATTAAAAAATAATGAATCAGAAGGTGCATGGGGAATATATATATATATATATGTCTCACCGAGCTAGAGCTTGAACTGCCAGAGCGCTGAATCGTCTCTCCAGCACCCAAATGCTGATCACGCTGGCGCTCATGTTCCAACTCTTGCTTCAAATCTCGAGGCTCATGTTGACCTTCCCCACGAAACAGCTGAGCCTGAACTCCTACATCATGAACACCACCAGGCACATGAGCAGCAGCCGGTGGAAAACCAACCAACGCCGTGGACTTGGCTCGTAGCAGTAGGTTCACCTTTGGTGAGAGCAACACCAGTAAGGTGCATGGGGTTACCGTATTCGTCGGTTAACTGAACTGGGTTCCCGTGTTCATCTGTCAGCTGAATTGGGTTCCCACATTCATCACGTAAATCAGCCATTTTCGATTTGGAGAGAATTTGTTTGTTGTATATTTGGATATTGGATGAGCATATTCAGGCTTATTGGGGGACTTTAAAGAGTGAACGTGATCCAGTGACGGTGTAGCAAGAGAGTAATGTTGGCTTTTGCATGTCAATCTGGTGTCTACACGTAATAATTGAGTGAAACACGAAACATTCAGGCTATGTTGCCGCGTAGCCGCAATGAGGCCAGGTGTCGTTTGTTGGATTACTAACGATTTCCATCGTCTGATGATATTATCCTGATTCCTGATCAAACTTGTTGGATCGAAGCGTGAAAGGCCAAAAACAACCGCCATGAAATGGATTATTTTAGCACCGCCTCAGTTTTCAGGTTGCATTGCATGACCTTGTTCCTTTAAGTGCCCTACAAGAGGTTAATATGAATTAGTGAGGTCAATGAAGATGCACACATTATCTAATAGGTTTAGGTCCTGGCCCGGCCCGATCGGTTGAACCGGGACCCTGAGGCCTTTCATCAGGTTGGATTACCCATTTTCCAATGAATTAAAAACCTAAACATTAGGACATCAATCTATGAATAATTAAAATCTATAATGTTAAGGGATTTTGAAGATCAATAACCAATGAGTACACAATGGCAACTTAAGTGATTTCCGATGAGTGAATCAATCAGAAATCGCAAAGCTTATGTCTTGCATTGCTGTGCGATGGTGTTTGGAGGGGTATTTTTGCAAGATTTTAAACCTATAAGGAACTTACAAGTAATTTTCAAGAGTAGTTTTTGTTAAATTTCAAACCTTTGAACATCCGTTAAACCCGCCAATCAAATCCGGTTAAACCAGTCAACCTAGTACCTTGAACCACTCTGCTGGGTTATAACCCGGGATTAGGTTTTAAACACTGCATGAGAATGAATGCTATGAGCTAGTAACATTCATGGCTCCACACAATGGGAAAGCATAAATGGCTAAAACCATTAATCTATCTTAAAATAATATTTGGAAGATAAAAAGAGGCGATCAAATAGAGCATATAACAAACTGAATTTCAATTTATCATACAGAGGGTCCCGTATTTGCTTTAAAGTGACCAATACGTTCTCCATTTACAAAGGAGATCACCCAAGAGGTCATCCAACAACAAACCCATCAAGGTAAGGTTACAATCCAGCCAGCCAGCCATACAGAGGTTTCAAATTCAATAGAATAAATTCATTTTTGTCCAAGCAAGAAACAAATTTATCTATACAGTAGAGGACCAATAGTTTCACAATGCATTTTCATTCTACAAACTTCTTTCTTTTGCATAATTACCCCCTTTATCTATTTCTTTTTACTTCTGTACAAAGTAATTCCAGTAACTAATTCTGTTTAAGTTTCCAAGTCTGTATGAAGATTTGTTCTTTAAATATCTGAAAAACAGCCACCACCTCCTCATCTAACTGAGATTCCAGAAAGGATCAAACATTGGCATCTGTAAACATGCATGAAACCTTCTTTAGAAAAGTTGTGAAGAAGAAAAGAGGGATAGATATACTAACTTTTGGTGAGTCCAAGGGTTTCAACATCAATTTGTATGAATGATGTATGTGTGTGCATGTGTTAGTGTGCAGTCCCCAGAATATCTGTGAAAAGTTGTGAAGAAGAAAAGAGGGATAGATATACTAACTTTTGGTGAGTCCAAAGGTTTCAACATCAATTTGTATGAATGATGTATGTGTGTGCATGTGTTAGTGTGCAGTCCCCAGAATATCTGGTAGGCGCATAATGAGAAAGGTATAAAATTTTAGCAATGATGCCAAAGGACGGAAATGGCTAATTTCAGTGTACACTGAGAAATGCAACAAGAGAAAAATTATCACCTCTTTACAGGGAGAAGCAGTTCATGTTTTGCTAGATTTGGTCCAGAAAAGCCCCTTCTTCCATGTAGAATGATTTTCTGATGGGGACCTACTCCCTTTTGATCCCAAGGAGAAGTGTCGCATCAAGAAAGGCTTTCCTAAGGAGCTTTTCATGCTGGAAGTGGAAGCAATCTTGGAACTCTTTCCTTCATTTTGACTACTTTTAAGGTGATCCAACATGAAAGAGTTACGATCAAGATTGCTATCCATAATCCGGTTTCTTGATCTCTTGTTACTTCTAGCCTTTGATTCCATCTCCGATTTCAATGCTTTTTCAGACAACTTAAGGGTTTTTTTCTCCCCTAAAATACAAACTGGGCATGCAGGGTCATACTTGTGAATCTCAGCAGTTATATTCTCCAAACATTCAGCATGAAAAACATGCCCGCAGGTTAGAACTGCAACCACAGCAAGCTCTGACAACAGCTTAGAGCAAACACCACATGTTTGCTTATCAACAGAAGCAGCAGCTGAAATTCGGCTACTGGATCTGGTTATCTTCTCATGACTAAAGCCCAAGGATTCGTTATCAAACGACCACCTTTCTTTATGAGATGTGGCCATGAGTTCAGAAAAGGCATGCATGGACCAACCATCTGAAGACCCAGCATGGGAGCCCCCAGTTGATTCATTGCTCCATGATGGGATCACTGGCCTTTCTTCACTAACGGAGTATCCATTCAATGACTTCAATCCTGAGATCCGGCTATCAGATACCTGCCTTAGGAGTGGATGTCCAGGAGAATGATGGGGCCACTTTGGTGTGGATGAACTGGTGGGATACAGATGATGTTGGGATGATAAAGGGGATGCCAACAACGAAGAAGTTGATGGCACTGAAAATGATAATTTTGGGGGAGATGGATGTGAAACTGCTGGGGATTCTGAGGACTCCTTAATCTGATACATAATTAAGATTAAAAAAAAAATCTCAATGCTGAAACTTAAAGTAAAAGAATCTAAATCATATGAAACTAGCCTTTCACAAAAATCATAAAATAAAATAAATAAATAAATACCTGTTCCAAACTCACATCCATAGAGACATTTCTTGAAATAGATTGATCTGTCATATATATGTTAAAAAAAAAAAATATGTAAGATTACCATAGTGAGCTTACTAAAAATGTGAGATCAAACCTAGCAAAAAGAAATTTGACAGGTAACTTATTTTAGTATCCAGATATGCCAAACAGAAAAAGGTATTTACTGAGTTCAGGAAGTCCTACAATGGATGATTAATGGCAATCTTAGTCTTTATAAGGAGTATTGTCACTCCACCTAATAAACTAATTGTTGGGGTTGGATAACTAGGCTTATACAAGGTATTGCAGTATCTTATTTCTCTTCTTAATATTTGCACTTAAAAACTTACTCCAGTAGACCCAACAGATTATTAATAAAGGACATACTTAGCTCTGGGCCCTACAACTCTGTTTCACAATATAATAATAACAAAACAGAGGGTAGGCATCAAAATAAATCTTTGATTATACAATGACCAACAACTGAATTATACTAACAAAACAAAGGATGGGCATCAAATGAACTCTCCAATTATACGATGACCAGCAAATGGTGCTATAGATAAGGCTCAACCATTTGTAGCTCCTCTATGCATTAAGAGATGCCTCTGACATATTAAAGTTAAGCATAGCACATGGCACCAGATAGAGACAGATTTTCCATGCATGTTAAAAACTATAAATTAAAAGTGTTAACTTTTCTAGAGCAAACTATTAAAAACAAAGATAAACCCAAACGTATCAAGAAACTCCAAGTTGGTGTCATGATTGCATGACTCCAACAAGTCATTTTACTTTAGGCTGCAAAGAAGAAATTGACCAGCTTAATAAGTTTCACTCCTATGAGTAAAGGGTAGGAAGAGGAAAAGAGAACAGAAAAAATTCCCAAATTAACTAGAGAAAACTTTTGCCGCATGTTTATGTTCTTTATTTGTCTATTGCAAGTCAACATCCAGGTAAAGGAATTTCAATTAATAATCAACCTTAAAAATTATTAATTGAGATTCATGTTTTAGTCTTGATCACATTTTCCTCCTTTTTCTTTCAACATCTAAGATTATTGTCCACGATACATAGATTTCCTTATCTAGCAAACTTAAAGTTGAACTCCGGTTGGAATCTCATGGTCACTCAGACATGATAGGTATTGGAGCCATTAACAAATATCATGCTGCAAAATCCAATGGAATCTACGGCTCCTCCCAAGCAACTATCTAAACAACAGGTCCTATAACATGTAGTAGTAGAGGTGTACAAAACTAATAAATGGTCCAAAGTGAGCATAACCATGCCAACTCTCAGGCTATCTGTGATTAAAAAAGCCTGTGAGACATTCAAATTTATAAGATACAATAGGCTAGGTGTCTCTCAATGAGTACATATATCAGTGGTTGATAATTGGAAAATTTCCTAGAAAATTTGTCCGTCAAGTCATTTTGGTTTAGCTAGATGTTTGTTGACTCTTGCCTAGTCTACATGAGTTGCACTGATATGCTAATTGCATGTAAGATCACGATTTTGTTACCCTAATATTACATTATATAGCACCATGTAAAAAGACTATCTCAACTGTTAATTTCCATTTAAACACACATGTTAACATTACACCAGAGCAACATCAGGAAAGTGTACCTGAATTTGGAGTCCTCACATTCCCAGCAGTAGTTCCTTCAGAAACTGGGGACTTTTGCCATGTACCTCTCGGACAACTATCTAATGGACTTCCCTCCTCTGATGCATATGCCGATTCATATTTTATATCTGATCCATCATTCCGACTTATTCCATCTGAAAACCAAGTTACAGAAGTCTCCTCACCAGCTACTCGCCCTCGGTTATCCCATCGAAAGCTCCATGTTGGTGAATGCCGAACATTCCTATGCAAGAGCTCACTACCCACTCCACTTGTTATACGCTTGTCTCTGGCAGCAACACAGCAAGCAGACCCCATCCTCGAACACAACTCAATATAAACTTTTGACTGAAAACCTAAAATTCTCACTCACATCCTCCAAAGTTTTAGCTTGAAATGTAATCCACACACCATTCTCAGAAAAAAAACCCAGGTATTCTTTTCTTCTGAAATTAAAATAACATTGAGAATCAATCACTTGATAATTAGATAACCAGAATATACCAAAACAAGCAAGTGAAAAACAGACAAAAAAAATTCCAAACCCTTAAAAGAAGAAAGAACCAAAAGCCCATTCGATTGAAACTTCCATGTCGAAAAACAATACTTACTAAAACCCAAACGATAGATAGTACCCATTTAATAATTATGAAGTGACACTCAAATGAAATGTAAAACACTTCCAACAATATCGTTTTTCAGTAAAGATGATAAAAAAAAAAAAACAAAAAAAACTTACACTCACTATTCTTCAAACCAGCCATCACCAACAACAAAAAACCGAAATCAAAACACAAAAATAAAAACTGAAAAACACTTGCTCTAAATTAAAATAGTGACCAATCAAGTATCGGTTCAATCTGCTACTCTTAAGGAGACTACAGAGTGAGTCTAATCAAATCTAATAAATAATTTATTTATTTTTTAAAATGAAATCTAATTTTAGAAACCATTAAAAAAATTAAAATCCCATTCGGAGGGAGGTCAAACAGATCCGCAATTCACGCCTCAAAAACGGCACTTACAGTCAAAAACACACTATATATTTCCATCAAAACGAATATAAATTAATTTAAACAAAATCGAACATGATTAAATACATTCAGTCATCAGCTTATCGTCATAACAGAAACAAATCAAAAACCAAAAACCAAAGCTTTCTCCGTATACAGACACGGAATAACCGGACCTGACGAGATTGAAATAGCCGAACCGTATCCGTAAGTGTTAGTCGATCTCGAAACGGCGGCGTTTTGGAGAGAGAACCAGAGTGTTTTTTTCCGAGAGACTGAAACTTGATTCTTTGTTGCAGTGAGGAAGGAGAGGGAAGGAGTGAGGTCGTTTTAGACGGTTTCTGGAACGGCGTTAGAATCTGTTAATGAACACACTTTCCCCCCGGTCTCCTGCCGTCACTCTAAACGGCGCTAAGTGACGTCTTTAGCGGGCTTATGCGCCACGTAATGTGTTCTACCTTTATTCCAAGTAAATGCTTAAAATGGGTGAAAAAACAAAAGAAAATTAAATTAAAAGAAATTAAATGAAATGAAAGCGTGATGCTGCTTTATATGGTTGTACTTTTGCAGTGGCATAATAAGGCTGCGTTTGGTAAAGCATTCTCCGAAAACGCTTTCTGATTTTCTTTTTCAAAAATTATGCAATATCAATTTAAACCCAAAAACGATAGTTCCTTTAACCATGAACGTATACTAAATTCTAAAAGGGTTTTAAAAAAATAGAGATACGGAGGCTTCGAAATGACTGAGTAATGGTCTTATTTTGAATAAAAAAGTAATACCGAATACTACAACTTAATAACGATACATATATCTTTCATATGACATAAATAAAAGAGTGTATATAGTTTAAGAATTTTTTTTTTTTTTTTTGTACCAGAGTGTTTGAGTCTGTTTGTGTGTACTTCAACTAATCCCCGAAACCCTAAAGTTAACAATTGAATAAACCTTCCAGTGACACTCCCTATTAACAATCAAGATGAATCGAACTTAGAACATCTTAGATAATACCATAAAAGTTCCTATTCAATCACTCGGTCACCCTAAACGTGGTTAAGAATAGTACTAATCTTATTCGTTTAATAGTTTATTTCTTAAAATTGAAATAATCTCATGGAATACAATACTGACATAAACGACGTTAAAAAATACACAAATAAACTTTCTTTATTGAACTCTTATAAAAGTATTTTTTGCACGTCTATGTTTATCTTCTCACTCAACCCAAACCAATAATCAAACCACCCAAAAATATTTCTCTAAATTTTTAATTAAAAAAATTACTAACTTGACGATAAAAAAATTCCCTAAAAATTATAAGTTGGTGGTGAAAGTGTGCTGTGTGTAATTGTACCTTGTAGTTCAGGCGTGAACAGAATGTGACACGAAAAGAGTTCTAAAAAGGACTAATCACTGCTGCTTTCTTCTATCTTACGCGGAGTGCGTAGTACGCATTCCATGCTTTTCACGCCGCTCTAAAGTTATTTTATTTATTTTCATATTTTATTTTTTCCACAAAAGAGATTCTTTTACAATTAAAGTCAATCGTTCGATGTTTTATTCGTAAGGTTTTGGATTCTCTCCACCATTAGATTCTTTGCTCCAGATAGCGATGGAAATAAAATATTATAATATATATATATATATATATATAGATGGGATTCCTTTAACTAATTAAGGGAACTCACTTACAAAATTTTTGTGCTTAAATGGGAAAAATATATTTAATTACAAAAACATTAATATATAAAATAAAATTACAAAAAAAATATATTTTTTATATAATGTCACACCCAACATTAACAAGTTACGAATCTCACTTTGGTCATTGTTATAAGATTATATTATATGATCATTGATGATAAAGCTATGGAATTACAAATTTATTAATTTAATTATATCAAATTTTATTGATATACAATTTTTTTCTTAGAAATAATTTCAAGTTTTATGATATAAATCCGAATACAATGTAAAATATATTATTTATGTTTAAATCATAATTAATTAGTCTTCATTCAACAAAAAAAAAAAAAATTAATAATTTTAATATTCATTATCAAAGTTTTTAAGGGATTTTATGATTATTTTTCGATTATCATCTAATGTTGTCAAATATGTAAATATTTTTACTATCATGTCATGTTATCGCTTATAAAGGGGTATAACTCGTTTCGAAAGCTAGTTCAAGGGAAAATAGAACGTAATCACATATATACACCATAACAGTTCATCAACTTGACGATGTGAGACAAATATAATTTCTATCACTCTTCCTCACACTCGACGTGCAGAACCAAAATCCAAACTCATTATCATCCAAAATAAACTTGGCGCTGATACTATAATAAACGAGTTTAGGTAAAACTCACTCTCAAAAGTTGGTTTAAAAGAGGAGTGAACATTTTATGATTATTTTTCGATTATCGTCTAATGTTGTCAAACAAAGATGAACAATTTGTAGATTATCATTTTTTACAAATACTTTTACTATCATCTTATGTTATCGCTTATAAAGGGGTAGAACTTGTTTCAAAAACTAGTTCAAGGGAGAAGGAAACATAATCACATATATACACTATAACAGTTCATCAATTTGACAATACGAGACAAATACAATTTCTCTCACTCTTTCTCACGCTCAGCGTGCAGGACCAAGATCCAAACTCATTATCATCCAAAATAAACTTGGCTCTGATATTATAATAAACGGGTTTAGGTAAAACTCACTCTCAAAAGTTGGTTTAAAAGAGGATTGACCATTTTATAATTATTTTTCGATTATCGTCTAATGTTGTCAAACACAAATGAACGATTTATAGATTATCATTTTTTTACAAATATTTTTACTATCATCTCATGTTATCGCTTATAAAGGGGTAGAACTCAGTTTCAAAAGCTAGTTCAAGGGAAAATGGAACACAATCACATATATACACTATAACAGTTCATCAACTTGACGATGTGAGACAAATACAATTTCTATCACTCTTCCTCACGCTCGGCATGCAGGACCAAGATCCAAACTCATTATCATCCAAAACAAACTTGGCTCTGATACTATAATAAACGGATTTAGGTAAAACCCACTCTTAAAAGTTGGTTTAAAAAAGGATTGACCATTTTATAATTATTTTTCGATTATCGTCTAATGTTGACAAACACAAATGAACGATTTGTATATTATCATTTTTTACAAATACTTTTACTATCTTATGTTAGCTTACAAAGGGATAGAACTTGTTTCAAAAGCTACTTCAATGGAGGAGGAAACACAATCACATATATACATCATAACAGTTCACTAACTTAACGATATGAGACAAATACAATTTCTATCGCTCTTGCGTGAAGATCAAGATCCAAAGTCATTGTCATCCAAAACAAACTTGGCTATGATAAATTGGTTAACATGTCACCCTCTATGATGCAATGTCTAATTTTGATTGAATGATTGAGTTGAGGTCAAATGCCTATGCGTGTCCAATACTTTGAAGTAACAATATCTTTGATGTAATGGTTTTAATGCAACCCAACAAAATTAGACATCGAGTTGTATACGTAAACGCCAAATTTGAACTTAATTAAACACTATGTGGTTGATGTTTTTAGTCAAAGGAAGTTGAGCTTTTCTTTTTTCCGATAATGTCCTCAGATTTGTCGAAAACTTGATAGGTGGTGTGGGAGGAAAGTGGAGGGTTGAAATGTCATTGCAACGTTGGGGTGGATTACTTAGTCTTAATCAAAGTGTTGGCGTTTTGTTGTTTAGAGACGTCTCAAATAATAAATTGTAATATCATTATCAATTGTGATGAAGTAGATTACCAAGTGTTACGGGCTGGCATTTTCATACTCAAAAGGCTAACCTATTAGATAGAGAAACTTTCCCTATTTATAAGTCCAGAACCTCCCCAATACGCTTCTTATATGAGATTTGTTACATTATTCCCCACCCAAATCTTGTGATACTCAGGTCAAAGGTGGGGACCCCGCCTAACATCGAAAAGACGGATATGCTGCTTTCGATACCACTTGTCACGGGTTGAGAGTTTTACACCTAAAAGACTAACCTATTAGGTGGAGGGACTTCTCAATTTATAAGCCCAAGACCTCCCCATTATGCTTTCGATGTGGGATTCGTTACACAAGGCATAAAAGGAAAACCATTTTCAAACCATATTTGATAGAATTTGAGATGGCCCGACTTTTATCACCCAATAGGCCTTATTGAATAGGAGGATTATCCGTTCTTATAAACTAGTAAGCTTAAGCATGCCTAGTCGGTGTGGGACTCTAACACTCCCCCTCGCGGTCAAGCCCATATGTTGGGTCATTTTTGTTAATGGAGATAGTTGTTGGCTCTAACTTTTTAACCCACTAGTTAAGCACTCAACTTAATTGGGTCTAACTCTGATACCATAATAGAATTTAAGGTGTGTCTAACTCTTCATCCCAATAAGACTTTATTGGGTGAAAAGTCAAATTCCACCTCAAATTCTATCAATATTTTCTAAAAAGAAAAATACTTATGTGCATCTGGTTGTAATACAATTTACAGATGAATATAATTATGCTAATGTAACATGTTCTCGTTCCAAGATTGCACCCTAATAGAATACATAAAAAACTTTCTCATCCAAAAGAAATCACCTCTTTAGAAAAAAAAAAAAATACCCTCATTGATTTATTATTATTATTTTTTTAAAAAGCTTTAATATATTTTTAATAAATACTATACATTAAATAAAAAATAATTTGATTTATGCTAAGAAATACTTTAAATTTTAACAAACTTCTTATACAAAATTTAATGGTTGAAATGGAGATGGGTTTGGGCCAATTAGGCCCACAAGTAGAAGTTATGGCTTTAACATTATACCCAAAATCAATTTGTAAGGCCCCGTTTGGGGTCCAATTAATGGTTGAAAGTGCTTTAAAAATATTTATGGTTATCCTATCAAACAAAGTGTCGGAAATCAATATATAATATAAATAATGTTGTTATTCAATTGTTCATCATATCCCAATTTAGTTATTTAGTTGTCCATCATCTAATCCTTGGAGAAAGATTATCAATAAAATATAGAGTTGACGACATGTTCCCACCCAAAAAATGGCTCAGAGACAAATTCATACCCGCCCACTTTTTAAATAACTTTTTAGTACCCAAAGCACAATTTTGCTAGGAATTTTCGTTCCGGTGAAGAGCAAAATGGTTAAAAGTTTGTTATTAGTGAGGGCAGAATGGTCGTTGGAGAGGAGAAAAGAAAAAGGGACAACACACGTTAGTAGGTCGCATTCAACGGTTTTTTTCCATTTTTCGAGATCCCAACGTCCAAAATCACTTCCGAGACCACCCACATAATCCCCATCACCTCCTCTACAAAGCCCAAGCCTCATTTGCCGTCATCATTCACCATTTCCCACCAACACCTCCATTCACATGGCCGACTCTTCAAGCTAGGATTTTCGTCATTTCTAGTGTCGGAAATCCACCCTGAAACTCATTGCCTCCTCCATCCTCTTCCCTGAGCCTCTCTCACCCTTAATTTGTTCACCTTCAACCCAGTGCACTTGCCAATCGCTACCTGATTTTTTGTGTGATTTCCCATCTTTTCGGCCTTTTTCCGACCGATCCAATCACCCAAAACGCCCCTTACAACCACCTGCTCGTTCGACTGCCCACCCTCTACTCTTCAAAACCCACCCCACCTCTCCTAACCCTCTGTGCTTGCCATTTCAGTCGCCTCCCGTGTCCAGCTTCGTTTCGTGGGAGGGATACACAATTTATGGTCGCTTCAGTCCGCAAATTGTTGAGCTTTTGGTGCTCGATTAGTGGGTTTGATTGGTTGCGTTGGTGTTGTGTTTTTTCCGCCACCATTCTCTCCCAAATCACTCCAACCTCGTTGCCCCCAAGTCGCTCACCACCTGTTCAATTTACTACCACACCCCAGCTCCCAACATCCAACCGTGACAATTGCCAACGATGGAAGAGGCTAAGAAGAGAAGAAAAAAAAAGGGGTTTTTTTCGTAAATCATTTTATTTTCCAAGTACTAAAAGGGTATTCAAAAAGTGGGCGAACATGAATTTGTCAATGGCCCATTTTTTGGGTGGAAACCTGTCGTTAACTCTAAAATAAATAATAGAAATTATAAATCATTCAAAAACTAGTGATGATAATTAACTAATTAAAGAGCTATAATTCAATTTAATTATCTAATTTATTTATTTATTTAATTAACTTTAATTATATGGCCTCCCCTTGAACAGGGAAATTAAAGTTATGGCACAGAAATGATTTTGTTTCTAAGTATAAAACCATCATCAAGTTGAAGCTTTTAAAAGTCAAAAGGAAATAAAGCTAAATAATATTTTGTAAATTAAAAGTTGAAAGGAACCTAATTAATTAAATGCATGTGGGGTGTAATTAAGCTTAATTAGATCTCATATTATTTCTTTTTCATAACTTAATTATTCAATTCGAGTACCTTTTTCTTAAATTTTATGCTAATTTTCTAATTATTTTAAATTTACTTTCAATGAACACTTTTATTATTGGTCTTTCAATTTAAATTAAATGGCCAATAATTTATATACTAATCAGCTTGAATTATTATATAATATGATATCAAACCCCAAAACTTTAGATAAATAAATATTACCATCAAATAAATACTAGGATTAATAACAATAATCCTTGTTAGGTATAATTTAATAACAAAAATCTTCATGTGGTTATAATAATAAGAAAAAACCCCTTACCGCTTAAGTTTTTAGGTGTTAAAGTAAACGATAAAAGGATAATAAGGTAAATTTCTATTAATCTATCCTATCATAAATTCTAACGATTTACTAAAGGGTTATTAATAATAGATGAATTTATATTATTTCTGAAATTTCGAGAAAAATTTTATTATTTGATTAAACTTCAAGTCGTCGAGAAAAAACCTATAGTAATAAGAAAAAACCCTTTACCATTAAGTTTTTGGTGTTAAAGTAAATGATAAAAGGATAATAAGGTAAATTTCTATTAATCTATCCTATCATAAATTCCAACGATTTACTAAAGGGTTATTAATAATAGATGAATTTATATCATTTCTAAAATTTTGAGAAAAATTTTTGTTATTTGATTAAATGTCAAGGGGCCGAGAAAAAACTTATAGTAATAAGAAAAAACCCTTTACTGTTAAGTTTTTGATGTTAAAGTAAATGATAAAAGGATAATTAATCTACCCTATCATAAATTCTAACGATTTATTAAAGGGTTATTAATAATAGATGAATTTATATCATTTCTAAAATTTCGAGAAAAATTTTGTTATTTGATTAAATGTCAACGGGGTCAAGAAAAAACTTATAGTAATAAGAAAAAACCCTTTACCGTTAAGTTTTTGGTATTAAAGTAAACAATAAAAGGATAATAAGGTAAATTTCTATTAATCTATCCTATCATAAATTCTAACGATTAACTAAAGGGTTATTAATAATAGATGAATTTATATCATTCTTGAAATTTCGAGAAAAATTTTGTTATTTCTTGAAATTTCGAGAAAAATTTTGTTATTTGATTAAATGTCAAGGGGCCGAGAAAAAACCTATAATACCGTTAAGTTTTTAGGTATTAAAGTAAACGATAAAAAGACAATAAAGGTAAATTTCTATTAATCTATCCTATCATAAATTCTAACGATTTACTAAAGGGGTTATTAATAATAGATGAATTTATATCATTTTCTGAAATTTTCGAGAAAAAATTTGTTATCTAATTAAATGTCAAGGGGTCGAGAAAAAACCCTGAATTCTATAATATCAGCCTGAATTATATACTATCACACTGCATTTAACTCCTCTTTTTGTGTAAACACAAACAATATGAATAGCTATAGTTGAATCTGAGAGATATGTATTCAGCAGTCTCTGGTTTTTCCGGTCATTTTGGCAGAAAAATCAGAACGCCGCCGGAGATGAAAATTATCACCTGATGATAAGAGAGTACTGTAGCAATTTGTCTACCAACATATGCATGCAATATCTGCAGAAACTGCAACATATATATATATATACCTGATAAAAAACAACGATTAAACTATATAACATATCGATTACTGGGATTCAAAACTTAGTTTCTGCATCTTAATATACAAACGATCTGAGACATTACACAATATTTATATATGCGCTATTTGTAATATATATATATATATATATATATATTTATATATATAGAAGCTAATTATAGTAGTAGTAGTAGTAGTGGCTGCTGCATCTACATGCAGCTTCCTTTATTTACTTAATTACTACTTGGCCGATCGATCAGGCTGTAGTGTAGCATGCCAATTAATTGACCAAGCTTGATGATGGATTTTGAGATGATGATGATCAGTTTGGGATGAGCTTGAAAGGAGGCTTAACAAAAGTTGGTGCTGGATCGTATCTGCCATAGTCTTTTGTGTTTGCCTTCAGCAGCCTTTCATGTATTACACTGATCACTTCCTCATTTTGTGATGGATTCTCCTATCAAAAGTCAATAAATATAACCATTAAAATTAATTAAATTTTTACTGTATGAGCATGTGAACTGAATTTGGTTGAGTTAGGTTTATGTTAATTTGTCTGCAATGACTAATTAAAGATCTCTTGTATATTACACTATCACTGTCACACACAGGAGGATCTTCAAGCTCTTTATATGAAAGAGAGAGAGAGAGAGAGAGAGAGAGAGAGAGAGAAAGGCAAAGAGAACTTAACGTACAACAGAAACAGCACCAACAAAGATGACAAAAACGAGGGCAGGAATAATGAAAACTGGGGAATACAACTTCTTTCAAGATCTCAAATTTTTTATGATTTTAATTAATCAAGTTCTTGAAGTTTTATTTCTTTTGTTCCCCTTTCATTTTTCAGTTGTAAGATGTAAGATGTAAGCTGTAAGTCATAGATGTGATGCATGAAAGACTATATATATAAATATACCAGAGATACAAACCTCATGAGTTGCCTCCACTGCCACGCCCAACTTATTCACAGAAGTTGATATTCGTCGGCCTGCAAAATTCAATTTATTTAACCATATAAATGGCCACCATCTTCTCTTGTCTAACCAACTTTTAAACACACATGGATATATATATATATATATACATTCATTGGCTTTGAAAACCCTAAGAAAGTAACAAGGTATCAGCATGTAACATAGAAACTTGGGTTATTAATATAATTTATAGGTTGAAGCCAGTCTTTTGAAGATCATGTTCATGATCCTTCAACTTCGACTTTAGCAAAAAGCTGACAATGCGTGCATGAGTTTTTAGCTACCAAAGGCTGCAGCAAAGACAGAAAAAAAAAAAAAGAACTACGACTGAACCCACCTGCCAAACAAGTTGATAAAAGTGAAGCTGAAACCAGAAGGAACAGAAGACTAATCTTCTTGATCAGAAGCATGGAACCCATTATTTTGTGTTAAGCAAACTTCTTCAACTTTTTCTTTTCTTCTTTGCTAGCAGCTGATATTTTTTCTGATTCAAGAGAGATCAGAAATATGCAAAAAAAAATGATATATGCTTGATGTTTCTTATCTATATTGCAAACAACATTATTAGGGTTTAAAATAAGCTACACTCTAATTGGTAATCTTAGTGATAAACTGAAATTGATTGTTTAATATTATATATATATAAAGAATTTGATCTACCTGCTTTTGTGTTTTATATTCAAAATAGCTAGGAAAGGTGAAAGCACATCGCTTTTCTGTTGTTGGGGCATGCACTAAGTCTTAGAAATTAGTGGATTATTTTACTTTCAATTAGATAACAGTATGAAGATTACCCTCTTTGAAATCTTCAAAATACCCCTTCAAGTCTATATTTCATAATCCAAATATCATTCCCAGTAACAAGTATCGTTCAAATATAATGAATCATGTTCAAATAAGTTTGAATTGTTTTTCGCATAACGACTAATCCTCAAGGGAGATTAGCGCAGCAACCCGCCGTCACAGTCTCCCAGTTAAATCTGGGATGCTCAGATGGAGAATCGAACATGAGACCGTGTGTATATCCACACTATCCCTAATTTGCCCTAATCATCTAGGTTATCCATTGATGAGTTTTCAATATATGTTGATATAAGTAAACACTCCAAACCACCATTGAGTGGCCTTCATGAGCTCCTAAGTTCAAGTCCCTACAGGCCCTAATAGGAGTGGCCACTGAGAGACTTACATAATCGTCAACTTCAAGATTTCTGAATATTAGTTAAAGTGCGCGTAAGCTAACCCGGACACTTAAAAAAAAAAAAAAGAGTAAACACTCCATCAATTGTTAGAACCCTGTTTAGGAATTTAACAAAGTCAAAAAGAGAGATTAGTTAAAAAAAAAAAAAAATTCCTTTATGGATTAAGCTGAAAAGGGGGGGTTGAAGAAGTAGAACCAAGTTGGAAAAAGAATGGTGAAATGGGGTCATGTTTGTCCTTGTATATGTTTATGAGGGAATTAAAAAGAAGAATTAGGTGGGATAAAATAGCTTTAATGGATGAGTAGTGCTTCCAGTTATCCCTAAAGACAAAGACAACGCACCAAATACACGAAGTGAAAGGACAATGGTGGAGAATAAAGAGAAGGGCACTGTGACTTTTGAGAGGTTTTAAAATATCCATTTCTGTCTTCTCTTTTCTCATTTAAGTGGTGTTAGGAAAAGCATGCTCGATCGGCTTCCCCTAATTTATGTTAATCTGCCTTTGCTTTTTCCCCTCTTTAACATTCAATAATTGGTCTCTCTATCTCTTCTCTTCTCTTCCATCAGTCATCTCATTATAATCTGAATATATATATATATATATATATATATATCCACAATGAATAAAATATACTCTTTGCATATCTCAAGATTGAATTTGTTAGGTCTGTCATCCCGCATTACTTTTGTAAGATGAATTTTTTACTTTGTATGACGAAAATTTTCCTTACCCTTTTTTAAATTTCTTGTAGTGGTTCATTACTTAGTAATTTTTGCACTATCTAACCCATCTAGGTTGAGGTTTATATGCATTATTTGTCAGCAAGCATGCCATTCATATTTGTGGTGTCTTATCGTCACTAAGCTCCTAAGCAGAAAATTTTTAGCTGTGCTCATAAATTTTCTTTTATTAGATGGCGTTAATAAATATACTAACCGTTTCCAGCTGTTGTTCCCCTCCTAAGGGCAAATTCTTATGCGTTACTGACTCATCCATCACTAGAAACATCACTTCCCGTCTGGCTTGCATGTGTTAAGCAAGCCGTCAGCATTCATCCTGAGTTAGGATCGAACTCTCCAATGAGATTTATAGTTGCAATGACGTTAATAAATTATCTACTAATCGTTTCCAGCCATTGTTCCCCTCCCAAGGGCAAGTTCTTACACGTTACTCACTCATCCGACACTGGAAACACCACTTCTCGTCTGGCTTGCATGTGTTAATTAAGCAAGCCGTCAGCGCTCATCCTGAG
This sequence comes from Pistacia atlantica, assembly GCA_026229545.1. Taxonomy (NCBI): domain Eukaryota; kingdom Viridiplantae; phylum Streptophyta; class Magnoliopsida; order Sapindales; family Anacardiaceae; genus Pistacia; species Pistacia atlantica. The sequence continues at coordinate 25,878,777 of JAPEIT010000015.1, read as the reverse complement.
TTAGGATCGAACTCTCCATGAGATTTATAGTTGCATTACTTATAGCTTCCTTGTTCATAGACAAAGCCGAATGTTAATGAATTCTACCTTTAAACATTGTAGAAAAGACTTAACAGATTTATCTTTTTAGTCATTACTTGAATCAAATTTTCTTGCGTTTATAACACATAAAAGTTATAACAAAATTTGGAGCACCTGTCACAATTTCTGTTATGGGAGGAATAATGATAGATTCCCGCCCAATATTTTTTAAAGGTTTTTGTTCCCCCATTAGGTATTATGCCATAGGATATATCAGCAACTTAACTATAAAATAAGTTTAAATATTTCATCTCCAAGAATAAAATCTTGATTTTGTGATGCTACATGCACTTTCATATATTTTATGGATTCTTATATTCTATTTTTCTATCAATTTTTTTTTTTATTGTAACCAAAGTGTATAGGTCAATTTACGCGTACCTCGACTAATCATTGAAGGAGACTAGCGCAATAACTCACCATCATGTCGTGGATGCTCAGATGGGAAATCAAACCTAAGACCGTGCGTCTATCCACATTATTCCTTAATTGAAAAATTGTTTTTTTTTTTTTATTGTAACCAAGGTGTATAGGCCAATTTACGCACACCTCGACTAATCTTCGAGAGAAATTAGCACAACAACTCATCGTAATATCCCCATTACTTAAATCGTGAATGTTCAGATGAAAATCAAACTTGAAACCGTGTACATATCCACACTATTCTCAAGTCGCCTTAACCATTATGCCAAACACTATCTTTAGTGTGAATAGAAAACATTTGCTTTATCATTTGGCTATTTGTATTGACAACAAGATGCGCATAAATCTTTCTAGTAGAAGAAACACAAAATTTGCTTCAACTTTGTACTGTGACATGGAGAATGACGAATAAAATCACTTCTAGGAAGTTTCCTCTATCCTTTCATTAATGTAGCAACACCTTCAATGGAGTCAATTAGCTTTGGATTCCATTAGAAATCACTTGTCTTGTAGCTATTGGTACAGAGATTTTGACATGATTTTTCATAGTTAAATTCATAATGATTTTGATCATCTTCTTCCAAATCCAACCCTCATTTCCTCTGCATATTATCCAACTCCATTACAGCCTTTTTGGACCATGTCATTGTCAATTAGAGAAGAATTCCCATCCTTCTTTTCTCCACTACTCTTTTTAATGGTTGAAGCAACTGGGGACAACTGTGTTTTTGTTTTATTGTCTATGTAACTGAGATTCCACTTGGTTGTAAATTGCTACCACCTTCGTTGGTTGTCTTCCTAATGGCAACTTCCACTCAACCTTCAAAGCATGCAGTATGGAAAGTTGACAAGACACTACTTTAATAGTTTTCAAACCTTGTTTCACTTATCTTAACAGCACAGAGTTTTGGAAATGGAATTGTTTCATTATGATCATAAGCTTAATGATAACACACACAAATACACAACAGTTTCTTGGCCTTGGCAATACAGTTGCTCCATATTTTTCAATTTACACATTCAAGATACATGGTTTGAATTTGAATTGCATAACAATAAACATAACAGTAAGGAAAATGCATAATCTACATAGAGCCAAGGATGAAACAAACCAAGAGGGGCTGCTATACTACAAGAAAGAAAGAATCCAGATAAATAGAGAAAAAGTTGTTTGAAATTCAATCGATGGGTTATGAAGCTGTAACGAAAAAGAAATAACCAACCAATGTCCATACGGAATACGCTCCTAACATCAGGATGAAGTAGGTTTCAAGTGACTACCAAGATGGACTAGGATGTTGAACCACCTTCTATCTTCTTTTCAACAACTTCATTTTCATGACGGAGGCTGTTTTCTCTGCTATAAGCAGCCTTGGCACCCTGAGAATGGAGATCGATCAGATGTCAACATGATGCATATAATATGAAAAACAGCTGTTTTAACCTTATAGGGTTAAAATCAGGTTCTGATACTGAGTCAAATATCACCACCAATGTAAAAGGAAAATAAAACCTACTTGGAAGACAGTCCCAAGTTTTTTCAGCCCTTTTGCCCTTAGTTTCAGAACATCCTTGGACACACTAGGGTCTTTCAATACCTGAAATAGAAGTAAAGAATGCCAAGAAAAGCAACCAGAGAAATTTTGTTACTATTCATGTTAATTCACCCTGCATGCATACTATGTCTTAAATTGACATATAATAAGTTCCACAAGCATCAATAGCGTAAAACATCTCACTAGCCATATCAAATTACATCTGGAGGAAGGCAGGATTATTAATTATAATGGAGTTTTGCATCTACAATGTTGAATGGAACTATTGCATCTATTTATATTGAATTCGGTTCAGGTTTCACTGCCTAACTTGTATCTATATCGGGTAAAGGACACTTGAGGTAAGTTTCTAAGTAGGCCATAATGCGATGCACAGTCTTTTGCATAATAGATCTAATATTAGCAAGTTAATATAGTAAACTGAAAAGATAACTCAACTAAAAATAGGTAGAATCATACCATAATCCATGCTGCATACATAAAAACTTTCTAAGCTTAAGAAAAGGAAAAAATGGAACTTACAGCTTGGCAGATCCGTGATAGGGTTGATTCAATGTCAACCACATTGATCTGCCAAAGGGATTGAAGCACAGCATCCTTCTTATCTTCAATGGCTTTCATTAGGTTCTCTTCCTTTGTTTTCTGCTTGGTTAATCTTCTTCAGGTCTTCTTGTATTTGAATCAAAGAAACAGCACCTAGACATTCAGAAATGATTAACATGTTGAGTCCATTAGAAGGTCTAAACATAAATAAAAACCCAAGCCTATTCACCAAGTGCACATTTCCTAATTGCAGAAATGTTGTACCTGATGCTGCCATTACTTGCGACTTTATCTGATGGCCTTTATCTCGCACCCATTCTGCCAAAAATGGCACCTTCATAAATCGTTTGTCCTTTCCAAGCTCCTTTGAAGCTTGTCTTGTGTAAATATAGCCAATCGTGTGTAGCATAGCTTCACCAAAAGCTACAGAGGGCAGCAGTTATAGATTAATGCAAGTTGTACAAGTAGTAAAAATAAAATGAGATAACATTTGGATAGTATTTTTAAAAACAGCCGACTTCCTTTCAAAAGCCATAAAACTGAATTCAGAATGTAAACCAGGTCATCCCATAACAGCAGAGATTCTAAAGAATTTATGCACACTAAGCAGTGTATGAATTTCCATAAATTAATCCTCTAACGTATTTTTTATTAAGGCTATGAATGATCAATGGTGCATGACATTGCATGTAAGTAGTGATGAATTAAATATTCACTAAGACTCCAAGAGGCAGCTAAAAGATGGCTTTGAAGACCCATAAATGTCTTCATGGCTCACTTGACTTTAGGGAATTCTGATTAACCATAGATAGTGACAGTTGAGGACTAAAGGTTGAAGTTTTTCATCATCATGCTCCATCATGATGCCACTGCCTTGGCAGTACAAACAATTTCAAATTTATAAAAATTTGAAATTCAATCCTCAATCCCAGACATGCTCTTGGGGACCAATGAATATTTCATTGTTAAGGTAGGTTTCCAAATTCAACACTCAGGTTTTTGATAGGTTTAAACAAATATAGCATACTGGTTCAAGGGGAGCTAGGAAAAATTTACCAGCTGCAGAGAGGCGACGAGCTTCTGAACTTGCCCATAGTACAAACTCGTCTGTTCGGCCTTCAACAAATGGTTCAAGACGATTTTTCAGATTTGTGATGAGCTTTTCTTCCCTCTCTTTCTGCAATGCCTGCACATTGGAAAAAAGGTTGAAGCTTCAATCAGGTCTATCAAAAAGCTCACATTTTGACAATACTAGTGAAGAAAATATACCCTCATTTTCTCCTGCATTTTCTGCCGACGAACTTCTGGGTCCTGAGACTCATTTTCAAGCTCAATGCCTGCCAACGTAGCCAGCGCTAGTTGCCCAACATAATCATCAAAAAACTCACTTCCAAAAAGCATGCCAAACACAGCTGAAGGATCCACCATGAACTCACTGCAAAGCAAAACAATATGAGACACCAATTTCTTCATGTTTTCCAGGAATAAACAAATGTTTTAATAGCGAAAAAGGGGGAAGAGGCACCCATTAACAAAAGAAAGAAAGAAAATTGGTTGAAGATGAATAATTATAACAAACCATAGTCAAATTCTTTATAAGTTTATCTAGAAGATGAAACAGGTAAAAGCAATGCTTGAAGTACATGAACTTACTGCGTTATTCCATCCTTTCCATGCTTGTCATATGCTTCACGCTTCTCAGGATCACTTAAAATCTGATATGCCTCACCAAGTACCTTTAAATATGTACCATAACCAGAACAAATTATAGAAAGAAAGTTAACAAAAAAATCTGGAAAGAAATTATATGGTTCTTGAGATTTATAAATCCTTAATGCATCTTACAAAAAGGCAAAGAAGCACATTGATAAAATATGCAAAAATTAACCTAATAATTCAAAATAGTAACAAATTAACGAACCAGTTTTCTGTTTTAAATTGATTTCCTGTTTCTGATAATACGAACTTGGGATTTGAAGATAAACTCACAGTAGTGAGGTGGACAATAACATGTTTAATTACACCAATCAAATGATAATATTTGAAGTTCTTATATATCAAAGGTATAAGCTTACCTGAAAATTTTCTGCAGCCTTTGGGTCTCCAGGATTTTTATCTGGGTGGACTATCCGTGCCTGCAAAAGAACATGGACAACTATCTCACAACCAAAAATCGAATGTAACATAGACAAAACCCCAAAATTCCCAACCATATAATCATCAAATTACATTCTAAGGTGCTCATTAGAAAATTTCGAAACACAAATTTAGAAGGCAATAAACCACAACATATAAAAATTGCTTCCAAAAACTGGGAAGTTCTGCTGCAACTTTGGCTTCAAATTGTATAAAACATAAACACATTTCAAATTACCCACAATTCCCCTAAGCGAAAAGAGCGCCAGGAGATAGAATCGAAACATTACCTTCAGGTAATAAGCCTTCTTGATCTCAGCTGGGGAGGCATCAACACTTACACCCAATATATCATAATATTCAGTCTCCTTCACCATTGCTTTTCTTTTACTAGACCTTCTAAAACCAGATACACGACCAAAATGAATTAGCCTCATGATTACCATCAAAACAAATAACTATACAACAATTAGCATGCAAACAATAGCTTATATAAAGGGCACCTCTTAAACGGATAAGGATTGGCTTTTAATTCCATAAAAACTAAAAATTGGAATAAAAATTTAACCTTGATAAAAACTATGAACCCACATGAATCATACACATAGATCTTAGCAAAAATAAAAAAAAACAACCGGCTTATTTTACCGTGTATTTATCAGTAATTACAAGAAAAATAATAAAAAAAATTAAGAATCTATAATCTTGAACTTCCATATGATTCTAAGCTCAATTTTAGCTGAGCTAATCTAAGATTAAACTTACTTGTTTCAACGAAGCTGAAGATGAAATGAAGAACCCAGAAAGAGAATCAACGACAGAATGATAATGTGAATGATAACCTCAACATGAATCAAAAGTACTTTAGTTTTGTAATTTAGGACCCGAAGCTTCTGTTAAACGTGTTCTTGAGCGCAAACGTATCTCCTTTTTTTTTTTTTCCCCATTTTACATGTGTTTGCTGTCATTTTTTGGGCCATGCACATGCACACGTACCAGAGTAATCATTTTGTTATGTCACACGTGTGGAAACATAATGGAAGAAAACTTTATCAGGCCCAAGCCCAAATATGGACCCTGCCAAGAAATATCAGGCCCAATTGGAGTTTCTAGAGTATAAAAGGCCTTTTGTTACCCATGGGCCAAAGACGGCCCGTTATGTGAGTTACGGCCTCCCTATTCATTAATTTCTTTGGACAATACTACACTTATAGTCTTACAATCAATCTCACAAGTTTTCTCTCACAATCGAGCCTAATTGTGTACTATTACGTCGAGTTTGTAAGAAAAAATTTGTAAGATTGAGTTGTAAGTCAATCTTTATTGAATTTCTTTTGGATGTGACACGTTTTATTAAGATGTATTGAGGATAAAAATGTTCTCATGAATTAAAATAGAAATATTTAGTCGTTATAAATTCAGTTTATGCCATTGTCGTCCCGCTCATTAGTTTTAAAATTTTACATTTTGGCTCCCATGAATGTAACTTCTAGATTTTCTAGGCCCCTTTATTCATTGAACATCACACGTTGACCCTAGAATAAATTTCCTAGCTCCAATCCATTCTTATGTATAAGTATATCAAGTTTTTTTTTTTTTTTTTAACCGAAGTGTTCGAGCTAGCTGATGCTCACCTTAACTATATGTATATCAAGTTCCAATTGAAGAGACACAAAGAAAGCGGAAAGAAAGTATTGCAATTGATGTAACTTCACGATCATCTCTTAACAAGTGCTTTTGGATGTGACAAGTTCTATTCGGATGTATTGAGGATAAAAATATTCCTAGGACTTATAAATTCAGTTTATAACATTGTCGTCCCCCACAGTTTTTAAACTTTACATTTTGACTCCCATAAATGTAACTTCTTGATTATTCTATGGCCCCTTTATTCATTGAACAATACATTTTGACCCAATTCTAGTTTCTAAAGTATAAAGGCCTTTTGTTAACCTATGGGCCAAGATGGCCCGTTATATGAGTTGTGGCCTCTAATTTTTTTTTTTTTTTAAATCACTGGGTGTCTGAGCCAGCTTGGGCGTATCTCAATTAATCCCCCGAGGCCTTGAAAGTGCGATTAAGTAATCCTCCAGTGGTCACATTTTTAGCGCCTAAGAAGACTTGAACTTAGGAGCTTAGGAAAGCTCTTTTTGTCCTTTTATCATCAGGGCATCTAGCGATGGTTTGACCTCTTTATTCATTAAGTGCTTTTGGATGTGACAAGTTCTATTAGGATGTGTTGAAAATAAAAATGTTCTTAGGAATTAGAATAGAAATATTTAGTCCTTACAAATTCAGTTTTAGCCATTGTCGTTCCCCCTCATCAGTTTTCAAACTTTACATTTTGGCTCCCATAAATGTAACTTCTAGATTGTTCTATTGCCCCTTTATTCGTTGAACATTACATTTTGCCCCAATTCTAGTTTCTAGAGTATAAAGGCCCTTTTGTTACCCATGGGCCAAGACGGCCCGTTAAGTGAGTTGTGGCCTCCCTATTCATTAATTTTATTTGGATGTGACAAGTTCTATTAGGATGTGCTGAGGATAAAAATGTTATCACGAATTAAAATAGAAATATTTAGCCCTTATAAATTCAATTATGCCATTTTTGTCCAAACAATGCTAGGTCTACGACCCAATCTCATAATTTTCTCTCACAATCTCTAATATGACATCTCGTCAAGTTGCTTGTATGGGTCCCACTAACCCATCTACGAGTTAACCAATAAAAAGTTGCCACGGAGAAATTGTAAGAGAAGGTTTTGAGATTGGATTGTCAACCTAGCATTATTCCGTCTGTCCCCCTCAGTTTTTCAACTTTACATTTTGGCTCCCAAAATGTAACTTCTTGATTGTTCTGTTGCCCCTTTATTCATTGAACATTACATTTTGACCCAATTCTAGTTTCTGGATTATAAATGCCTTTTGTTACCCATGGGCCGAGACGGCCCGTTATGTGAGTTGTGGCCTCCCTATTCATTAATTTCATTTGGATGTGACAAGTTTCTATTAGGATGTGCCGAGGAAAAAAATGTTCTTAGGAATTAAAATAGAAACTATTTAGCCCTTATAAATTCAATTATGCCATTTTTGTCAAGCAATGCTAGGTTCACTATCCCAATCTCACAACTTTCTCTCACAATCTCTAATATGGTAGCTCGTCAAGTTGCTTGTATGGGTCCCACTGACCCATCTGCGAGTTAACCAATAAAAAATTGCCACGCCGGATATTGTGAGAGAAGGTTGTGAGACTGGATTGTAGACTTAGCATTATTACGTCCGTCCCCCTCATTTTTTCAACTTTACATTTTGGCTCCCAAAATGTAACTTCTTGATTGTTCTATGGCCCCTTTGTTCCAATTGAAGAGACACAGTGAAAGCTTGCTACTGGCTACAAGAAAGCAGAAAGAAAGTACTGCGATGGATGTAACTTCACGATCATCTCTTAGCAAAGTGCTTTTCGTTTTCGACTTCTCTTTGAAGCAGCCTGCCGCTTTCAGAAAAAGCAACTTCTGTCAGCAAAAGCAAAAATGTGTTCACACAAAATTGCAGCACCCAATTGAACTGCAAAATCCACCATCTTCTTCTTTAAAGTGGCTTTTTAGTACACCGCACTGTGTTGGACATGTGCACTAATCCAATAATCTATTAACCCACCACTCTTATTTTTAATTTTAACTGCTTATTTGGAAGTGCTTCTGCACTACCCAAAAGCACTTTTACACAGTTAATATATAAAAAGCCAGCTTGCTTGTGCTTCATAGTGTTGGAATTTTGACTTAAATTGAATATTTTAAAAAACAATTTTTGGGATAAAAAGTATTTTATTTTATTAGTAGCAAAAAGTTTTCTGAATTTAACATTAGAAAAAAAAAATAGAAGTAGTATTTTTTTCTCAAAATTGCTTTTTATAAATAATGTATTTTTAAATTCAAGAAATTATATATTCATGTTAAGTTAAGATCATTGGTTTTGAATGGCTCATAATTAAAGATGAAATTATATTTGGTTCCTTTGAATCCTATTCTTTCGTATCATATTAACTCTCTCTCATGCTCGGCGTGCACGGCCAAGGAACCCATCATCAGAATGTTAACCCTCCATCACATTCAGCATGTACGACCAAGAACCCCTCGGGACCCATCATCTATTAACCCTCTCTCACGGTCGGCGTGCACGCCAAGGACCCATCATTGCCTCAAACAAAGGTGACTCTGATAACATCAGTAACAAGCTTGGGAACAACTCACCTAAAAAAACTAGCTTAATAGAGGAGTGAGTCCAATCATACCTATATACCATAACAGTCTACCAAATTAGCAATATGAGACAAGAGTAATATTAGACCCATAACCCAATCTCACAACCCTTGACGTGATAGTTCGTCATTGGTTAACTCGTATAATGGGTTCCACTTACTTGTATGTGTTCTGTGCTGCCCATTTGCGAGCTAATCAATAACAAGTTATCGCATCAAAAAGTTGTGATAGAATATACAAGTTCTAGTAGAAATACACAATATTATTTGGTCAAAATCAAAGAAATATTTAATAAAAATACTTCTCAAAGGTCAACCAATGAAAACTTTCTTATAAATTTTTTTTTTTAAATAACACCCCACCAAGAAAGATAACTTAAAATAAAAAAAATGCTTTGAAATAAATCATAATATTCACATGGGTGACAAAATATTCTAGTATTTGTATAATTTAGAACAAAATTAGGTTAGGTTTAACATTAATTAAACTGTGCTAATTAATTAAATTAAATAAAAATATTTAATTAGTAGTAGATGAAGGGCATCACTCTTGATCTCAAACTCAATTATGCTTAATATTTAATTACACGTTATTGGCACCACTCAACATCAATGCACTTTCAATTAACAGGACATCACTCTTTCATTAATTAATTAATTAATTAATTAAACCCCTTTAATTAATTTTTTTTTTTGCTTTTTATTAAAACAATCAATCTTTCATGGGCCACAAACTTCTAGATCATTGTCTAACCACCATTATTATCATCATAATTAATAAAATTTCTAAATTAAAAATGTTTTTCTCATTCTAAAAAAACTCACCTCACTCTAAATAAATTAATTATTAAAAGTTGTATTTCTCTCACATCACCAAATCAGTGGATTGTTATGGATTGTGTATATATATATGGTTAGATTTCCTTTTCTTTTAAACTAGTTTTTTGACGTGATATATATATGTTGTTGAAATAATAAAAGGCAATTCCTAGAGTCAAAAAGTATTAGGATGATTTCTTCCACGAAAAAAAAGTGAAGTGCTATATGCTTTTCTAGAAAGCATTTTCAAATATTTTAATTATGAATTATGAAAAAAAATGCATAAACAATTTTTTTATAAGAAAAACACATAATAGTACTTTTCGAAAAGGGTTTTTCAAGACTCTTTATTTTTTATTTTTTAAATTCTCCAAAAATTTTTATTTAAAAAAAAAAGAGTTTATTGCAAATGTTCCCCTTAATTATATCAAATAATAATTTACCCCCTGTCTCAATGCTTTGTCAAGATTTCTATCATTTGATTAATACACACACACACACACACACACACATATATATATATATATATATATATATATATATATATATATATATATATATATATATATATATATATATATATATATATATATATATATATATATATATATATATATATATAATTTTTTATCTGTTAAATTAAGTATCGAAACTCTATCGAAAAAAATAGACTTAAATTGGGTGGCCACATGCTTAAGTAATGTCCGTCTATTGCTCGAGAGTTGTTTAATTAATATTTTTACCAACATGCAATCAAATCCAAAAAGAAAAAAAAAATTATGAAAAAAAAATGTTAAGTGCTATATGCTTTTCTAGAAAGCATTTTCAAATATTTTAATTATGAATTATGAAAAAAAAATGCATAAACAATTTTTTTATAAGAAAAACACATAAAAGTACTTTTCGAAAAGGGTTTTTCAAGGCTCTTTATTTTTTAAATTCTCCAACAATTTTTATAAAAAAAAAAAAAAGGGTTTATTGCAATTGTTCCCCTTAATTATATAAAATAATAATTTACCCCCTGTCTCAATGCTTTGTCAAGATTTCTATCATTTGATTAATACACATATATATATTATTTTTGATCTGTTAAATTAAGTATCGAAACTCTACCGAAAAAAATAGACTTAAATTGGGTGGCCACATGCTTAAGTAATGTCCGTCTATTGCTCGAGAGTTGTTTAATTAATATTTTTACCAACATGCAATCAAATCCAAAAAGGCAAAAAAAAAAAAAAAAAAAAAAAAGGAGTAAAAGAGAGATCTCATCTTCCTTGTCTTTCTTTAAGAAGACGTAGCTTTATTTTATTATGTAAAGTATGTACTACATTTATGCTTTATTTTTCTTTTGGACTTAAATTAAATTAACCATATACCTAAGTTCCCCCACCGACTTTTTTTCACTTTGTTTTTTTGTTATATTATATAGTTTTGTATTATTAATTTCTTTCTCTTTAATTCTTCTGTAAAGCAATATTTAGTGGCGTAGCAATGCAATTTGATGGACTCATTCTAACCATGATTAAATGGGTTGATTCAAAAATCTTTAACTTAATGAGAAAGTTATTTGCGTGTGTATTTTCTAAATCTTACTTTTCTGGTACTATTGACATGATAATGTTAATGTACGTTGTATTGATTTGTCATCGCGCAATATTTGATAAGTTATTGTACGACTTGTATATATATATATATATATGTATGGTCATGGCAATATTAGTAACCGTTACTATATATATGCAATATTTTCTTTTACCCTAATGTATTTATGAACCCACATGAAAGAAATTTCATTATTTTCAACTATTAGAAGGAATATTTATGTAGTTATGATTCTTAATTAAAGGATTTTGTAACCTACCAATTGCTTTCATGGGTCCATATTGTAAAAGGATGAACATATATACAATTAATTAGGTTTTCAATATGAATTTGTCTTCTTGAGAATTTAGGTTTATTTCATTGTCAAAGGGAGGGGAGGAAAAAGTTGTTCAACTTAATTATAATATTGGGAATATTTTGGCATCCCACATGTTGCAATCAAAATAAATAAATACCCAACTATGAATTATTTGGTATAATATTGATTATGTAACACCTCACTTTAGATTATATGTCTATACCTTTTTGTACCTCGAGAATGATCTAACCTTATATTATAAGAATCATATCATGCATATTAATAAATATCCTAAAATTGGTTATAATCTTATTTGATGTCAATATGTAAAAGAAAAATTGATTTAAAAAATAATACATGAGTGTCAATGTAATATAACACATCACTTAAAATGAGTGTCATATTGGTAATTTGTAAACTTCGGATGAAGGGTATTTTAGTAATTAATAAGAGAAATTTTCTTATAATACAAAAATTAGTTAATATCTCAAAATTAAATATCATCTTAATTGATCTTATGCCATCTTAATTGATATATAAAAGAAAATTTGATTTAACAAATGATATGTCAATGTCATATACTATAACACATCATTTACCATGGGTAAATTTATTATAAAAAAAAGGTCCATGTCATGTCATATTGGTAATTTCAAAATCGGACAAGGGTATTTTGGTAATTAATAAATAGGTTTTTATGTTACGCATATCAGTAAATATCTCAAAATTAATTATCATCTTAATTGATGTAATGTTATCTTATTTGATGTTGATATGTAAATGAAAAATTGAGGTAACAAATGATACATCAGTATCACATAATGTAACACCACAGTTAAAATAAAAAAAATTATTATTAAAAAATGTCATGTCATGTCATATTGGTAATTTTTAAACTTGGATGAGGGTATTTTGGTAATTAATAAGTGGTTTTTTTACATTATGCATATCGGTTAATATCCTAAAATTAAATATCATTTTAATTGGTCTTATGTCATCTTATTTGTCGTTGATATGCAAAAAAAGAAAAAAATTGAGGTAACAAATGATGCATTACTATCACGAAATATAAAACATTTGTTAAAATGAGAAACAAATATTATTATAAAAAGCATCATGTCATGCCATATTTCATATTGGTAATTTTTTAAACTCGAACAAGGGTATTTTGGTAATTGAAAAAGTGGGTTACTTTACATAATTATATATTCTTCAAAATATATCAAGTTACTTAAGTGGTTACGGAACTATGATTAAATGCAATGGATTGTGATTATGATATGCATTAATATGTCCACCGTTTGTGACTTGAACTGTTTTCTATTTTATTTGTTGTTTATTTATTTTGTTTGTTTTCTGAATTTGATATTCAAATTGCAAAAGTTATTGGAATCTTAAGAAAACCATAGCCTCTATTTTCTCCATAAAAAAATCAAAGTTTGGAGCCCATTTTGGCTTTTTTCTCTTCTTGTAAAAAATAAAGTGGTGATGCCTTTAACCCCATTTTCTTTCCATCACTTGTTGGGTGCCTGTTTGTCTCTTTATCCATTTTTATGTAACTCAAAAAAGGTGAAATTCTTCAATTGGGTCTTCATCTTTCCCTCTCCAAATCCAAACATAATCTTTAGTTTAGTGTATCCTCTCCTCTTTTCCTCCAACTTTTGATTCCTTTATACAAAACCCTTTTTCCATGTGGGCAACAACGATGTCATAGAACCACCATTAGGTGTTCTGGTGGTAAAAGAACAAAAGGGTCTAACATGAATTCTTGAGTTTGAGTCTCCTCAGACACTAATAGGAATGAACCACTAGGGAGATTTATCCAACCGTTCACTTCAGGTTTTCGAGGGATTAATTAAGATGCATGCAAGCTGGCCTAGACACCCTTGATCTTCAAAATGTCACATATAATACATTAATTTCATATAATCTTTTAAAAACTACAATGGGTTCATGAGTTCGACCCCTCTAGGCACTAATAAGGGTCATCCGAGTAGATTTACTTGGTTGTTCATTTCAAAACCTCGAAAGATTAGTTGAGGTGTGACAAACTGACCCAGATACCCTTGGTCACCAAAATATCACATACAATACATTAATTTCATATACTCTTCAAAAAACTATAGTTTACGTTTCAAATTAAGTAATCTCACATGGGTATAAAGAGTTAATCCCACTTACAATTTAGACAAGTTTTTCAGGTTTGCTCAGAACTTAGTATTTTATGAAACTAAAAAGGTATGATATCGAACTTTGAAGAGGTCAATCGGTGATTTCTTTTATCTGTTTTTCTTAATTTTTTTTCCTTTTCTCATTAAAAAAGGAAAATAGAAGTAAACCAAGAAGACAATAGAGCCAGCCCATAGTTATATGATAATTAAACTAGTAATTAAATTGGTAATAGCACATGTTGGTGTTGCAAAAAATAATAAGCAAAATCATCCCTTTTTCGAGAGGCATCATGTGGTTTTAAGAGTACTTGTACTGAAAACAATGCTCCCTGCACATGGGATTTCTTCCTCAACAGCAGGGGGAGTGGCACTCACTTTCACAGTTCCACCATTTTTATATCTTCTAAGAAAATATTTTTTGCTTTCCATTCCAACACTCTTGTAGCTTTTACTTTTTCATTCATGTCTTTCCCCTTTTACTTTCTTTCTCGCATTATTGTACTTGTGTAGTTCATTCTAAAATTTTAGAGTTTCCTTCGTGATGATGATGATGAGATGAAGAAATTGTTACTGTAGATCTTGTATTGTTTGACTGATCTTGCCTTTTGAATATTTTATTTCAGTTTGAGAGACATGCGAAAGACATCTACCTCTCTAAGTAACTTGAAGGTTCGCTTGGGACTCTTAAGTGTATTATCCAAAAGGTTTTGAGTTCGAATCTTTATGACTACTGATAAGGGTAGCAATTGGCAGTTTACAATTGAGGTGTACATAAACTGCCCCCAACACCTCTGGATACCAAAAAAAAAAAAAGACATGTGAAAGATATTCAGTAAAACCTCTCTATAGTCATAATGATGAGGCTAACTAATTTTATTACTATGAGGAGGTTATAACTTAATAGAGGTGTAGTTACAAAAATTTCTTATTTCATAATTCATGCTTTAGTAGTACAATATTAGGATTTCAATTCATGTTTTAATAGTATTAGGGTTTCAATTCAGCATTTCAATTGCCTACTTTTGAAACGAAGAGAATATCATGTCTTGGAACAAACAAATATAAGTATCCTTGATGGAATTGTAAATGCAGTTGATGCATGATCGATTAATGTGAAGCAACATACAATTGCCTATTGTTTTAAGCATTGAAAAATTAGGACCCCCAGTGTCGATGAATTACATGTTACAAATAAAGTGGATGAAGAGAATCAAAAAGTCATTGTAGAATTGGGTGATCGGATAACTTTCTGACAATCGAATAAATGTTAATCAGCAATTCTAGCGAATGAGTAATCGGATTTGACAACGATACACTAATCAGAATGAATATTAATGTACGCTCATCCAAATGTACAAATCATGTATAGAAGAAAAAATCATTGCTATAATTAGATAAGAAGAGAAAATAAATAATCATAAGGATGATGATACGAAAATACAAAAAGTTTCAAAGGAACGGCTATCAAGTGTTCACATCTCCATCAAGTGTTCATATGGAATTTCAAAGGAACCGCTATCAAACAAAAACACTTGGTCTTCATTACAGAGAGGGCTGCTGCTTATTTGCATATCCTTTGAATTCAACAAGCTTTATCTGAATAGATCAAGCAACATAAACAGTGCTCAATACTTGTAGTTCCCCTTCCAATTTGCCAATCTTAAAACAAGAAGACTTCTGCATATTCTTGAATAAAATATCTTCATGTAAACTTAATTATATTTTCATATCATATTATATGAAGTCATGAATCAAACATAAAGCATAGAGAGTTAAAGAAAGAGAAGAGAAGTATGCAATAATTGATACAAAATATTATTTTATAGAAACTAGAGACCAGATACATTTAACAGGTACTTGAATTCCATAGCAGAAATCCCATTTACAGACGAAGAACTAGCAAACCCAATAATTTAAAACACTTTATTATTCCTTAATTACTACTTAATTGCCTCTCTCTTGCTCTCTCTAATCATCTTCATATGGAGAGATGAATTAAACTAGTACTGAAACATGTCTGCAGAAGCCATGATAGGTTGATTCAGATATGATAAATTCAATGGATTCATGAAATTATCAATCATAGGAGACTCAGTGATGAAGCTTGAAGATATGGAGGTTGTGTCCAGAGCTCCTCCGTAGGAGGTAGTGTTGTTGTTGTTGTTGTTGTTGTTTGCAGTAGTAGTACTCAAGAAGGCGATGATCTCATTCAAAGACTCCAATCTATGGGTGAGCTCATCAACTTGAGCTCTCAAGACTGAGTTTTCAGACTCAATGGTGAGGAAATGCTGAGTTGTGATATTGACGTTTGTGATGATCTGATGATTTTCCTTCCTCAGATGCGCCGCCTGCGCCATTAAATCATCCAAATGCTTCTGTTTCCTCATCCTTGACCTCCTTGCTGACTCCCTGTTTGAAATCATTCTCTTCCTCTTCCTCTGATCCATCAATGCCCTCAAATCCTCCTCAGAACCTGAGTTCTGCAACATAGAACCTGACCCTGAACCTGAAGATGTCCCACTTGAGGAAGCCATAAAAATCCAATCCTTCTTCCCAACTCACAGTACAGTTTTGGATGCAAGAGATAACTAAGAGAGAGATCTTAGCAGGACCCAGATAGCTCAAAACACAGACAGACAGACAGCAGAAACTAATTAAACTGATGATGCAAAATTTATATTATATATGATTATGCAGATGATGAAATTATTATAGATTATAGACTAATTAAAAGAAAAGATTTTATTAAAAAAAAAATCATGAAACGTAATACAACCAGTAGAGGAAAACAACTGAGAAAGATTGAACAAGCTGGGTCCTGCGTCTGAATGTGGAAGAATATATCATACACTCAGAAAAGGACAGTTTACTCAGAATTGGAGACATGAATCTCAAACATCAACGCCAATAACTTGAACATGAGTTTAGAGAAAACCCACTTCTTCCAATGCAAAAAACAAAAAGAAGAAAGAAGAAAAACAAGATAGAAACTGCTTATGTTTGAGACAGTTTGAAGAAGAAGAAGAAGAAGAACCCAAATATGAAAGATAAATGGCTTGAAGATGAAGCTTGAAATATGCTAAAGAAATAAGGGAAGATATGCTGAGACAAACTAATGGTGAGGAAGAAAAGGAAAAGTAGAAGAGGGGGAAGAGAGATTTGGGGGGGTGGAATTTATAGCAGTAAAAGAGGAAGAACAAGTTGATGAAAATAAATTAATTTAATAAATAAATAAATAATAATAATAACAAAAGGGACTAAGGGAGGTCTGGGTTTTGGAATCTCTTCTGAGACTGAGAGAGAAAAAGTTGTTGGGGAAAGTTGATGGGACATGTGAGGTGAGGAAAGAGAAGTGGCCACAACCGTCCAGAATACAGATCCAGCTGGGAACCAACAATCTCAGATTTTACTGCAACAGAAAAAACGTCGTCGTTTCGCAGTGGAACCAACAATATGAGTTTGCATTATCGTCATCGACGGCTATTACTTCTTCCATGTTCTACTTGTTTGTCGCATTACCTCATCACCACCATTGGATTCGAATTCTACAGTTACCGTTTTTTTCCCTTCAAGATTTTCAATTTTTACTGCAAGAGAAACGACGTCGTTTGGTAGTGGAACCACCAACTACCTCAGTTTGCATCATCAACGGCTCTTATTCTTTCATGTTCTATTGCTTGTCGCACGAACTCGTCACCACCTTTGGATTCGAATTCTACGGTTACCCTTTTTTTCTTCAAAATTTCAAGTTTTATTACAAGAGAAAAAACGGCGTCGTTTCACAGTGGAACCAACAATCTCAGTTTGCGTCATCATCGTCGGCGGCTCTTATTCTTCCATGTTCTACTGGTTGTCGCATCAACTCATCATCACCGTTAGATTCGAATTCAACGGTCACCGTTTTTTTCCTTTAAATTTTCAAAATTTACTGCGACAAAAACGTCGACGTTTCGTTTCCCAGTGGGTCTACTCTGAGTTGTCATCGAGATGTGTGCAAAGAAGATTTAATTCATTCACAAAAAAGCCTGTGGAGCAGAGGCAGAGTCCAGAGAGCACCGGCAGAGCAGTCACATATTGATCTCGATTACTGATATCGTCGATGATTTTGAAGCGTTTAGTTGTAGTCGTTATGGGCCTTCTTTTAACTCCATCGGTAAATTCCTGACACGGGTCATCTGGAAATTTGTAAATCTAGGGATGTAGAATCTCTCATTTGATACAAACTTTGGGTTTTGAGCTTCACCAAAACGACACCCGATTTGGCGTCTTTGAGATTCCCTTTGTCGTGCAAATGGTAATGAATGTCGCAGTCAGTGGGACGGGACTGCAAAAACTTCTTGGAATTTTGCAGCGAAAAGGTTGACGTTAATATAACTGGGTGAGTTTTATGAGTTTCTGTGCATCGTGAAAAAGTTAAAAAACCAAAGGGGTAAAAGATCTTCTTGGAAAGTTGGGTGTATCATGTAAACTCAAAACATTAAAGATTTGATTTGATGGTGATGAAACTGGTTCATTGAATGATCATGAGGATTAAAGTATGAATTATTAGAGGTTAAATCAACCTTGATTAAATACAGTACTAGACTTACAGTTAAGATTCTATCAAATCTTCAAGCTCGCCAGTCGCCTCTGTCATAATATCAGTGGTATTTAAGGTTGATTTATAAAAGAAAGTGTTAATTTTATATATATATATATATGTACAAAAGGGTTATAATATAAAAAAAAGTCAAGTCAAATATATAAAATATGATGGATATGTGTGAAATTTCAATACTTTAAATAACCTTGAAAAATAAAAAACTTTTGGAAAAAGCTCAATTTTCGATTTTCTCTCATAAAACATAAAATAATTTATTTTAAATCATATAAACACTTTTGAAATGTTACCGAACAACCTAAAAGAACTTCAAAAGTGTTTATAATTGTAAATAAACTAATCCTAAAGGATTGGTCTTTATCAGTTAAAAAGATTTGTTAAATTCTTGGGTTCAAAAAAAGGGGCCACCTATCTAGTCTTTTGAGCTTATAAGGTGTTTAATAGACTCTAGAGATTTATTGAGGTATGCACAAACTGACCGTGATATCCGATTATTAAAAGAAAAAAAACTTTAAATAGTTTTTTTGGTAAGTAGATAAGCTCAACCGAATATATTTGGTCTATTAGAATGAACATAAAAATATTATATCATTATATTACATTAATATAAAATTAAGAAACATTTAAACAATGCTTTTAAAGTAATTAAAAGATATTTTTTGGAAAAAAAATATATATAATTAATGAAGATATTCAAAAGATAACCCAACATAAAAGGACACTCTTAAATGCACCTACTTTAAAACACTTTTGCATTGACCATATAGGAACTTTATTTGAAGATTATAACAAGATTTTCTTGTTGGGATATTTTTAAATAGAGAAAGTGTTTTTGTCATGTATTCCTATGTGATCATTTAATTCGAAATACACCCACAATATACACTTCTTAGACAGATCTTCATACTAAACCTAATACATGATAAAATGGGTTTGGATATAACTTACCTTATTAAGGAATGAAGGGAGTCTAACCATATATATACACCATAACAACTTACTAAATTAACGATGTGAGATAAATATAATTTAAAAAAAAAAAAGGGTATGTAATAATTTTTTTTAATAACGTGAGTATTTTACATTGATTATATATTTGATTTAGAAACACAACAAAATCATGAAACTATTATTATCAAAATAAGATCGTGTTCTTGTTGGCTTTTTTGTCCCTCACTCTCTCTCTCTTGTTTGGTACATTGTATCAAATTTTATCTTCACTTTTGACTCAACTTGCAATTTACCTTCACCATGAAGAAATCAATTCACTAGTGCTTGAGTTATCCAATTTAAGAAATAATAAATTTACTTGGATCAAGCCTAAGTCCTTTTCAGAATCATACCAAGTAGGCCATGGAAAACCATGAATATCTCTTCAAGTGAAATGGTATATATTAATCACTTAGCTTGTGTAGATGACAAGATTTTAGGTTACTCATAAGTCTTATGTTCAATCTCATCAAGTAGCCACTTGTCACATTTATGACTTACCTAGACTCGAGATTAGTTGAGATACGGACCATTGTTTTAAAACTTGAACCGGATGACAACCCGTTTTGCTGCCCGGGTCATGGGTCAATCGATCCAACCAATTGGGATAGAGGTTAGGACGATAATGCGGCGACAATTTTATTTTAAAAAATTACATATTAATCCCTTAAATTTTAATTTATTACAAGAATTCCCCTAAAAAGTTCAATTAGTCCTTGAAATTTTTATTTATTTCATAAATACCCCCAAAAATACCAATTAATCCCTAAACTTTTGACATATCTCCAAAACACCCCTATAAAATTACAAATTAACCCTTATAATTTTGAAATATTACAAAAACCCTCCTAAGACATAAACCAGACCGGAGAAGCTACCGGGTCCCAGTTGGACTGGCCGGTCTGGTTCAGGTTTTAAAACAGAGGTACAGGACACCCTCGGTAACAAGAAAAAAAATGTGGTATATATTCCCAATTTGATGGCATGAATTCATTAGCATCTACCATGTTTGTGGTCATGTGGGTTTATTGTATGTTCTATTTCACTTACAAATATCCTTTTTGGTAATTTCAATTTAAGATATATATTTAGTTTCAAAAAAATCAATAATGGGGCTCCAGTAACCTTAAAAAGAGTTTTACTGGGCTTAAATAACACTACTTAGTAAATACTATGGCAAAAAATCCGGCCCAAATCCCTGGTATCTGACCCGGCTCAGACATAAATTAAACAAAACCCGGATATAATGGAAACCCGAGAATAACTTTTATTTTAACAACAAAAATAACCCTAAAATAAGTGATATATCGTTTTTGCCCTTCATTTAAAACTCTTCTAACGAGCAAAATCGTACCGGGATCCATTTTAATAGAGTAAGGGCATTTGTGTCCATTCGATCACTTTATTAACACAAACTCAATTATTCTCTGAAACCATTCCCTTAAACTTACTCTTTACGACCCAAAAATAGAAGTTAATGACAAATTCGTCCCGTGGCTACTTCCCCTGGCCATCGCAGAAGGCACAACCTCTAATAGTTGTGCCGCCCCTCCTCTCAAGTCCCACCAACCGACGATTGCTCTAACCCATACGCGCGCCTGATTGTTTTTTGAAGAGGAAAAAACCGGCTGTTCGTGTTTATGTTCGGTGAGTTTTTTTTATACTCTTTTTGGTAATCGTTGGGTAATAAACGTTGGATTTGGGTATGGCTTGACTGAGTGACGGTGCCGTGGTGGTGTGTTTTGTGTTTTCCTTGTGGCTCCTTTATAGTGTGATTGGGTTTTCACGGTGGCCGATTTGGTTGTAGCTTGTAGGATGTTTCTTCAATTATTAATCTTATTGTTTTATATAATTTGATCTATAATACTTACTGGACCCAAAGTGATTCTTTCCCCAAAAGTATTTCTTCTTCTCTTACACATTTTACAGGGTACGAATTCCGACTTTCTTGTTATCCAATTAGGCTTGTTTAAAATTACGGTTCAATATTGTTTACTGTGAATAATGCTTTGAGTATGTGCTCGTGTTTTGGTGAAGTGGGTTATGCATCCAAGGTGTTTGAAGAAAGTTGTGTATTGGTTGATAAAACTTGCCTTGTCAAAAAGCTGCTTCTCCATAATTCGAATTATTTTTCGTTGGGTGTTTAATGTTTATTATTATTTACAGGGATGCGTAAGGGTGTAGCCACCTGCTAAAAGAGCAAAAGGGTCTAATATGGTTCTGATTTCGAGTCCTCCCGACCTTAACAAGGTGGTTATCGAAGAGATTTACGTGGTCGGCAATTTTAGAACCCCATAAAATTAGTTAGAAAAGTATGGTATCTAGTTGACTGGGTGAATTTTAATCAAGGGCAAAAGAGGTAAGTCAGGTTGCTTTATGGTTACTTGTGTAACCAATTTGAATGAAGATTTCCCGACCAGAGACCCGACCCGGAAACCTTTGGCCTGTCAATAAAGAGTGATTATTTAACGATGAAGAGATTCGAAACCGGGTTCTCGTCTTCGTATGAAAAACGAAAGGCTCTTTACCATCGGACTAAATAGACGATCAATAGTTATGCTTTTGCAAATATTTTATTTGATACCTCTCTACGACATACCGCTCTCACCACAGTTGCAATCTGCTGATGATTTTAAAACCCTAGCCTTAGGCAGTGGTGTAGATAGAGGTAGTTTCACCTTCTCTATGTTTCTCCCTTTTCTGCCATGATTTATACATTATTCTTTTCAGTTCATAATTGATAGGGAAATATTGAAGGGCAACATATGGTGATATTTTAGAATGGAATTTGAAAACAATAATCATGTCTCTTGTGCTTCGTTTTCCTTTTTTTAAAGTTGATTGTTGAGCTAGAATTTGTGTTGAATAAGCCTAATCCATGTAGTAGACATTTTAAATTTTCTATGGTATGGAAGCTTTTATGTGCAAATTTATTTTTGGTGTGGTTTTAGGCTGGAGACATTGAGACAGAAAGAGATTTTATTCAATTAATATTTGCAGGGTCAAATAATTGGAAAGAAGTATGTGGGAAATGAGAACTATTGTTGTTAGGTTATTGAATTTAATCAATTATGTGGTATTTAATTCAATCTGTGAAGAACAAAAGTTATGTTGCATTCATCTGTGTTGAATTGTAAATGTAGTTGAGTATATATGGATTATCTTTTTCTGTTTTTCAAAATGCATGGAAAAAGAAAATATAAGTTTACTTCAGTATAGTATCTACTGTGATAATTTCTTCATTTCCTTCATTGTTGTCCTGTCTTATTATGTTTTGCTTTTACATTTTCTTTAACTCATCTGCATGTTGATCTTGTGGGTAGAGACAGGATTTTGACTACTGTATGCAAACGGTACTTTTGGTATTAGACAAACTCTATGGATTTAGATGACGAGCTTTTTGCTGGTGAATCTGGACCTGCAGTAAACCATGGTAAGAATTCTTTGAGGAATCTAACGTAAAAGGGAGAAACACTGCCCTTGCATTCTTGCAATTCTGTATCTGCATTAAGGATTATTGTCTGATAGTCTATCATTTGACAGGTCGTGGTAGGTTTCAACCGAGAGCAAAACTAAGACCTAGAAAGGAAACAACTCCATCTATTGCTTCTTCAATACCAAGCAACACAAAGGAAAAGACCGTTACAGAATCATCCCCTAGCTTGAACACAACACAGCCTGTTCAGCCTGCCGATAATGGTGATAGTAGATTGACAAAACCGTCTATCTCTGAAGTCAGAGAACCCTTGAAAACTAATGATGATTCTTTATCACGATATCCAATTTTGGATGATAACTTGAAATCACAAGTCGTGAATCCATCATCAGAAGCTGTTGCGAGGAGAGATGATATTGATTCTGGAGATGTTCTGCCTATGAAAGTTGAAGCATTAGCGAAACAGGTAAACACAAGTAATTGTTTTTCTAAAAATTGCTATACCGTGACGAGTTGTTATTGGTTTAATTGTATCGTCTCCTTCAATTCTCCCTGATGATGGAAAACAGAAGGACATGGCACAAACCTCCGGCAACTCAGACATTGAACAATTAGTTCAGCCAATTGATGTTACAAATAGGGATTACAGAATGACAGATCCTGTTGGTTTGTCCTTGGCTGCTGTAGAAATTGGTGGGTCTGAAGAACAATTAAAAGGGAATGATGACTTTGGACATGCCATGCATTCAGAGGTTGCAGGCTCTGATGTCTTTGGAGCTTTGCACTCTTCATTTGATAACCCAGTGGGAGGTAAAACGAAAGGAATTTTTACTTCCCTGCTATTGTTGTTTTTTCACTATATGTTGACAAGTTGTGTTCTTTTTAGAGTGCAGACATGTTTGCTGGTTTGGAATGTGTCACTAATTATCCTAGCCGATCTAGGAAATGGGATGGGTGAGTTATGAAGAACCTTTTAACCTGTCTTAACTTCAAAATTAGAGTTTTTTTTACTCTGTGCTGAGCACTTCATATATTTCAGAGAAGCCAGCTCTTAGTGATTTGGATATCATAGATGGAGGTGAAAATGGTGGTATTCAGGGTCGAAATTCTGTTAGCACTTCTGCATCAAGGGAATGTGATGCTTCACAAGTTGAGATTTGTGCTGATTTATTCATGGTCCAAGATACAGTGACCTGTAGGGAGACTTGTATTTCTAGTAGTGATTTAGTTATCCCTGTTGATGATGGAAGAATGAAAACAGAGGTGAAAATTAATGTTTATGAAAATATCTCATTATTTTTGCTAAAATGTTATTTGAATTGATTTTGTTCAAATGTTGTTTAGGTTCAGCAACCCAGGGCCTGTTCTGACTTGGGAACTGATTTTATATCTGAGGCAACAGTTGCATCTGGTATTATAAAATCATCTACTTACATAATTCTATCTTTTCTTATATATTGGGGTTTTATTAAACTTGTTTTGATTTTAGGATGGCATGCTGGGAAAATCAAAACCAAGCCCAAGTTACGAGCTGAGAAGGAGAAATCTAGTATCAGCATTACTTATGCTGATGCAGTTGAATCAGTTATGCAGCCACCAACTGCAGAGTTTGTTTCTTCTGAAACTCAGTACGTCTCAGAGGGCTCATTTTCTGTCTTTCCGCCTGATCACATGTTTGATTACTCATCCATAGACTTGGGTTATATCATTCCACCTTCAGAGTCTATAGCCTCTGAATTCCCAATGCATGAAGAACTGACAAATCTTGCAGAAACATCTCATGCTGACACTACTACTTTGGGGGATGTACAAACAGAGGATGTTTGTGGAATGACTGAAAATTCGGTAATATTTTATCTAGATTTGTTTCTTTTGAGTTAGTTTCTTTCATAGATAAAATGCTTTGCAGAATTGTAGTAACCTGGTCAAACCCTTTTGTTCCTTTTATTGGCTTTCTTAGAGTTCTGTTGGTAGGGAAAGAAAAGTGTCTACCACATCAAATTTGTCTCAGAGGTCAAATGAGTCTTCTTTGGTTAGTGAGGAGCATAAAGGTGACAAATCATCGATGAAGCTCAGAAAGCGAGTAGCTGCTCCGCAACTGGTTGATGAGCCTGATGATGAGACTCATGACAGCTTCACTGCTGAACCTCTAAGTAGCAATGTGGATGAAGATGTAGGTAATAATGGATCTAGAGTGGAAAGTAAAGCTCAGAAGAAAAGAGCACCAAGAAAGTCAAAGAAACCTGTGCCTGAAAACGAAAAACCAGTTCGAAAGCGCAAGAAATCCAATGAAGAATCGGATCAGTCAACCAAAGAACCTCCCAAGAAGTTCTCTCATTCTACTCGCCGAAACAGAAGACGTGGTGATTGCAACTTTTGTCTATCATAAATTATTCTTTTGGTGATTCTTTAACCAAATATAAATATATTCTATTTTCTGTCTTGTAGTGAGTAAGGAATTGCTTGACACCCCAGAGGATGAAATTGACCCTCAAAAGGTGCCTCTGAAGGATCTTATTATATTGGCAGATTATAGGGAGCGGTTAGAGGTATAAGTAATGATGTTGTAGTTTTTTTATTTTTTATTTATTTATTTTTAAAATTTTAGGAGTAGAAGTTACTATATTTTGTTTTCATCATATATCATTCCCAAAGTTAGTCATACTATATTTGCTGATTGATTTTGTTTCTATCCATCTCTTCTTTGCTGACTAGAATTGCCCATTTGCAGAGTAAAGAGACCAAAACATCAACAACACCCTTGACCAATCAAAGGTACATGAATTTTTAACAAAAGTCACATCTACGTCAACAAGGTTTTTGTTGTAATTAGTCATCATGTTAGGTGGGGCTGCCTTATTCCATAATCAGTCTTTTCATTTCAGGTGGAGGAACCATTTCCTTTATCACTTCCATGAATTTACATTTTTTTACTAATACCTTGGGCAACATGCATAATATATAGAAACAAGCTTTATTGTGATTTGTAAAAAAGGCATCTGAAGAACAAGTATATACTGTGAATGTTTTCCTTCTCACTGCTTTACTATTTTGTTTTCATCTTCTTGATTTGCTTTGCTTTAATTAAATATTTGTTTGTCTTCTCTGTGTTTGCGTGTACGCATGAATGCATAATTTTCTACACATCTCGTTCTCTATAGGTAGCCTCATAGATGCATGAGTCTATGCATTTTTAACTGTATATATATTCTTAAGAAGAAGGAGAAAAGAAGAATAATATTTTATACGGGGCTATTGGGGTCGATTTGAAAGTGTTAAGAATAACCCCTGTACTTCAATGGATCCTAAAGGTGTTCACCTATGGCGGGGGCCTTAAAAACCCAGGATGCACCTTCTTCAGAGGAAATTGGCCAAACTTTTAATCACCAAGTATTCAACTCAGAATCCCCTAGAAAGTCCATTCTTTTAAAGGCCATCCTACTTTAGAAGTTACAAATGTTTCCTCAACTTGCTAGAAAGTTGGTATATGCCACTTGTAAGAATCTCGGACTTTCAGCCACAACTATCTGAACAGTTGCTGCTACAGATGTTATGGCATTTCTTTTGGGAAAATAAAGTTAAATACTGTTTCACTCATGTCTGCTAGTTTCCTGTTTGAATTCTCAATTATGTTGTCTTATGCAGTTGGTTGATTTATTTTTTCTGATTACAAATGTTTTCCGTTCAGTGCTGAAAATCCTTTTGATGAGGAGGATTATCATAATGGAGAGGAGACCTTTGCTTCAGAACAAGGCAATGGCTATACTGGTGATCAAGCAACTCGTAGGGTTCAGTCAAGCCACTTCAACTATCAGTCTTTCATGAAGAAAACACCGACTGTAAGATGGTCAAAACAAGACACAGATTTGTTTTACGAGGTACACTTAGCAATATTTTTGCATTGGTTTTCTGTTTCCATTGAATATCAACTTACATGCTAGATGCATATTTCTATGTTCACCACATAAGCACTATGTCGGTGGAGAGTTTTCCATGTTTTTTGTTTAGCACTGTTGCAGCTCCCAGTTTTGGTAACTAGAAAGAGATTTTAAGGGGTCTTGTTTATCAATTCTCTGTGATGATTAATTGGTTACCAGGTTCTTTGTTGACTGTATTTTGGATGATGCTAAAGAACAGTTATCATCCGCTCAAGTTAATTCACCATCTTGCTTTTATTTTTCTAAAATAGCAGTGGCAAGTTTAATCATCGTAAACTGCATTCTGTGGATGTTTGTGTCTTCTTATCATCCAAGCAGTGCCTGGGTATATATATATAGTGGTAGAATATTCCTGATATATTTTATAATATATGGACTATAGGCTGTTCGGCAGTTTGGTACTGATCTGTCGATGATACAACAACTTTTCCCTGGAAGAACACGTCAGCAAATCAAGTTAAAGTATAAGAAGGAAGAGCGTAAACAACCCGTTGAAGCTTAATGAAGCTCTCACCAATCGCTCCAAAGGTAGAAGACTTCTTTCATAATTGTGACAATTTGAGCCTTGAGCTAGCTGCCGTCGTAAGTGCTGGAGTAACTTATATATCATTTTGCTGCAGATCATTCTCATTATGAAAAGGTGATTGAGCAGCTTCAGCAAGTTGCTGCACAGACACGGCAGGACACTAATGGAGATGACCCAACTGACATAACAGGCGAAGAGGTGGAGGAGTTGGCTACTGAAATTAATGTATGTTCCATGCTTTCTTTTGTGTTAACCATTGAGGCTTACCTGTTACTTAATGTTAGGATTACACATTGGAAGGGAAAAGGGTGGGCATGTGGGTTATAATGGACTTGAGCACCCTTCCTTGATAAGCCAGTTTTCCAAGGAGAGTTCAACCCAAGCTTACAAAAGGCCCACTGCCTAGCCGAATTGCTTGAGTTGTTAGATAGGTATCTATCAACTAGTATTAGAGCTAAATCGCGCCCGAGCCTATTTTCTGGAAGGGGTGACTTGGGAAAGGGCTACCTAGGAAGGGGCGACCTCTGAGAGTAGGCTACTCAGAGTGAAGCCATCTAGAGTGGGCCAACGATGTTTCGAAAGAGGCAACCTGGGAGAGTAGACCACCTAGAGTGAAGTCGTCAAAGTGGGCCAACGTTGACGTTGAGTCTCGAAGCGTGGGGGAATGTTAGGATCTCATATTGGAAGGGAAAATGGTGGGCATGTGGGTTATAAAGGGTTTGGACACCCTCCCTTGACAAGCCGGTTTTCCAAGTAGAGTTCTACCCAAATTTACAAAAGGCCCACTGCCCAGCCGAATTGCTTGAGTTGTTAGATGGGTATCTATCACTCACCTGTTGAGAACTCTAAAAGTTGAGAAGAACTTCAGACTGGCCAATTCAAAATCCATAATAATGTCAATTTTGGTTTTTAATCGTAATATGGACCAACCTAATGCTAGTAAAAATTTGCAAGCTGATTTCCATATTTTTGTTTATGTCATTCATTTGTGGTTATTGCACGTTGTCCTTAATGATTGTTCTGGTGAACTCATTATAGATGTATTTCCATAAATATATAGTCAAAGCCTTCATAACTGTCTCACTGAAGTCATTTTATTGTCTGTTGATGGATATGTGTGGTAGTAAAGCAAAGTATGAATTTATAGGAAATTCACTGTGTGTTTGCAGGATGAAACAGAAAATGTTAAGCAGGATGAAGATGGGAAAGCTGATGTTACCGAAATCGATGGTCCATTGAAGGCTGATGACGACGATGACAACGACGACGATATATTTAGTTCATATAAAAGTGTATTTTAGCAATTAAACACTAATAAAGATTTCTCGATATTTATCTCTTTTTCCTTTCTGGTAAATCATTCCATCCCTCTCTTAAGTAATTATGTTTTCCGCATAACTCACCCCAAACACAACCCAGATTCTTAACATCAATAGATTTATGCAGGCTGATCTGTATTAGGTGTGATTTTCCGAGTATACGACTTTTTTCCACTCAAATGATGGTTTAATGACACTTTTTTTCACCAGACTTTTAAAATATCATTTTACTACTTAAGTTTATATTCTGTTTTTTATTCCAGTATCATTGTGACCTTACACTATTACCATTCTCTTTCTCGATCATCACTCACTAAAACCCTTTAAACCCTATTCTCGACTTTGTCAATTGTCGGCAATCGAGCGATTAGGATTTGTGTAATCGTTATTCTTTAGTCAAATTCTGATCAATTCCCAACTATCAAAATCTAACTTTGCACCGTCAAAAAATTTATCGGTTTTCTTTCTTTAAAAGTTTTAACAATCTATACCAAATTTGCTATTTGTTTGTTGTTGGATTATAAATTTTAATAATACAATAGTATTTTAAAAGTTTACAAGTGGGAAAATGTCATTACACCCGTTATTTGGGTGGGAAAATGTCGTTTATTAGTGATTTTAAAGGTAAAAAGGATAAAAACTAAGACTTTTGACAGTATGATTAGCTAATCACGCCTACTAATCAGATTTTGACCCATTAATTAAATAATTAAGAATGGTTGAGACATCTCGACAGTGGCAAATTCGTGTTTTTGTCGTGCCGACATTCCTGCATAGTCTTTAGCCAGGCTCTGGCCTGGGAGCCACCGTCTTCCAAAATAATTATGCCTTGATTCGTCTCTTTATTATAATAACAATATATGCAAGTGTAATTGGTCATTTTCAGTAATTGTCTATTATAATTCAATTCCAATTATTAATTATTTGTAGATATTATTTTTATGACGGATGCATATACAACCACTCAATAAGTTCTAACGAAGAAGCACAACACATTGATTTGGTGCAACCTCATTGGGTGGTTGTAACTATCAATTGAATGAAAAATTATTCTTTTATAACGGGTGATTTATTTATTTATTTATATATATATATATATATATATATACTTTTTTTTTTTTAGTAAACCTGTCAATTGTCTTATCGTAACTCGAATACAAGACTTCTAGGTATAACTAATTTGATTAGTAAATGGTTCTCTCGCAATTCAAACACAAGACCCTGAAAATAACTAAGCCAGGTGGTTAACAATAATATTTTGCTTACAATTGAGTTATACAAACTAGGGGTATTCAAAAGAATCGGTTGAAATCGGAACTAAAAGGTACCTGGGGTTTGGTTCAGGTTCTAAATTTTTGAAACTGTTACTGTGCAGTTCCTGTTCCTATAGTTAGGAATCGGAACCAGGAACCGAGATTAATATAAAATAAAATTAAAGATTAGGGGGGTTAGTAAAAACTTTTGTAGAAAAAGTAACGTGAATACATTATATTTATATTTCATAACATTTAAAGTAAGTTGGTTTGACTTTTGAGAATTTACCTTTATAAAAGTAATGAAGTTTGTAATTTATAATTTATAATTTATAATTTTATTTTTGTTAACAAGTGCTAGGTGAGAGAGTATTTGTAAGTTAACAAGTGCCAGGTGAGAGAGTATTTGTAAGTTTTTAAGGGTTTTTTTTGCCATTTTAAAAACTTTTGAGGGATCATTATAATTTTACAGGATACCTAGAACCGGAACCGTTGTTACAGGTTCCGGTTCTGGGTACCTAAGAACTAGAACTTTCAGTTCCAAATTTCAAGTAACTGTTGGTTCCGGTTTCTTCAAAAAATACAGGATACTCGGAACCCAAAACCCCTAATATAAACAGATAAAAATTACATAAAATTTATGTAAAATGATTACTATATCTTTTGTTTTTTATCTGTTTATATGATTTAATTATAAGTATAACATTACTCGGCCCTCCTATCACAAAAGGAGAAATCTTCTAATATAAGATTATAATTTTTTTACATGACAAAGACATATATAATTTTCATGGCTATATACACGCATAAGAGTTGACCAAATTTAAATTCAAACAATGCCTTTCAAGTTTCAATGCACAAATATAATTTCAAATAATGCACGTTTATTGCATTTAAATTACTTTTTCAAATTGAAAAAAAATGGTCAAAGATACCATTTCCTTTGCCTTTTGAAAAAGTCCCCCCAATTCAAATATCAAACATTTATCCAAAGCCAGACTAGTTCAAAATAAATAAAATACGTTCATAAGAGATTACCCTATACATAATTTCACATTTTATTTATATTTAATAAATAATTATAACGATAAAAAAAAAAAAAAAGTTTCCTTGAATTTCTATAATGAAACAATGAGTGTCACTTTAAACTATCATTAGATGATCTAACAGTTAATTAGGACTCTTGAGTGTAATACTCAAGAGATCCTGATTTGGATCTACCTGAATTGTTAATAGAGATGACCACTTTTAGGATCCCAAGAATTAATTAAGATGTGCATAAATTGATCCGAACATACTGATCACCAAAAAGAAAAAAAGTGTCACCCGTGGTTTGACCAAATTATTGTGAACCCAAAAGATTAAAAAGAACAAAATTATTTTTATTTAATTATTTTGTTTTAGTGTGAGAATATGGCCTAATTATTATATAATTACAAACCTTGATAGTAAACTAATGCGGACACACTGATATAAAAAAAAAAAAAAAAAAAAAAGCAACGAGTGTCACCCGTGGTTTGACCAAATTATTGTGAACCCAAAAGATTAAAAAGAACAAAATTATTTTGTTGTAGTGTGAGAATATGACCTAATCATTGTATAATTACAAACCCTGGCATTTTTATACCTACCGCCGGCAGATTCCAAATTCAGTACAACATACCTCTGCCCCAATCGCCACGTGGCAATCAAATCCCCGATTCACCCGGCCCGCCCTTTACTCCTATAAATATTCCCCTCATTTTCTCTCTCTACCTCTCTCACTCACCTGTATCCATTCGCCGTCGTTTTATCGGCGATAAATTTAATTATCTAATTTATTTATATTATAAAATTAATTATCAGGGAATTATAATTTCCTTTTTTTATTTTGTAAATATTATCCGTTACGGTCTGATGCATTTGTGACCGTTCGATCTTCCTCCTGATCCGCGTCGGTAAGCAGAAATATCACCAAATATTTAGGTACATTATTAATTTTTACTTATTTATTATTTATTTTCCATTTTCGCAGTTTCTATTTATCGGAATTTCAGTGGAGTTTGGGTTTTGTTACTTGAGTTTTGACCAGAGTTAGGGTTTTGATATAGTGTTTGCTTTTGCATTGAGGCATTTAATTGATTGAGTGATTTGTTTTCCGATCGATCCATCGACCGATTGATTGATTACTGAAGCGAATAACAACGGTGCCTCGGTGTCCGTGACGCGCCGTCTACAGATGTCGGGTCCACTAGATCGGTTTGCCAGGCCTTGTGAGTATCAGCTCTTCGATTTTCATCAGTTTGTTTGTGCAGTTTCCGACTTTATTTCAATTTTTTTTGTTTAATTCTAGTTCTAGGGTTTTAATGTGCAATTTTTTTTTTTAATTAATAAAAATTGCTTTTTGTTGTGGCTTTAAGAGAAAAGAACCGACTCGATGAAATCAAGATAGTAATAGAAGCTTTAGTTAGTGAATTATGTTTTTTTCGTTTCAGTTGATTCTTAAATAAAGATATATGTAAAAAAGAAAAAAAAAAAAAAAGTGTTTAGATGAAAATTCTGTGATATACTGATAACTTTGTAGTTTCAGAGCGTTCGCAAATTCACATACTATTGGTGTTCCTTTTAATTTTTTTCCCTTTTTTTTTTTTTGGTCTGGACATAATATAATTAAACTACAAAGAGCAAAGGGGGAGGTTGATTGGTATTTCTATTGGTATTCCACTTTTTTGGGTTGTACAGATAGAATGACTGAAGTTTTGGGTTCTTTATTAGTTGTGATAGTAATTCTTTACTTGGTTAATGGGTCGGCCATAGGCACAAATCTATTTTCAAAGTTAAATCTTATCAATTTTGATCAATCTTTAGAAGTTGTGACCTTTTATCATTTCTTATAAAACAAAATGACGAAGGTAACTTCCTGATTTGAGATGTGATATCAAAACATACCTTTTTATCAATTTTGATTCATTTTTAAGGCTACCCATTGCAGAATGATTATATATTGATGTTTTATCTGTGGCAGGCTTTGAGGGGTTTTCAGGTAGTGATGAGAGGAGGGAAAGGAAATCAGATTTTGAAAACTCTGAGGATGAAAGGCGGTCGAGGATTGGATCTTTGAAGAAGAAAGCCTTAAATGCTTCCTCTAAATTCAAGCATTCTCTAAAGAAAAAGAGCAGTCGAAGGAAAAGTGATGGGCGGGTTAGCTCTGTTTCAATTGAGGATGTGCGTGATGTTGAGGAGCTACAGGCTGTTGATGCGTTTCGTCAATCTTTAATAATGGATGAGTTGCTTCCTGAAAAACATGATGATTATCACATGATGTTAAGGTGCTAATATATAATGCATGTGCATGCAAGTATATTTGATTTCATTGTGTGACCTCTTTATGTTATTTTAAGCCTATGAATAAGTAATAATTTATATTAGCATGCTGTACACTTGCTAAATTACAATTAAATACATATTAACTTCATCTTTGTTCATATGATCATGGTAAATGCACATACATTTACCTAGGATACATAAAGGATGATTGATCTCATGATTTTGTTCTTGTTACATGCTTCTCAACACTTTGTTATCTTTTTTGCCTTTGGTTTTTTTATTTTTTTATTTTTTATAACATGGCTGGGTTTGTTTTTCATATCATTGCTGGTTTCCTGGATTTATTTAGAGGCAATAGTTTGATAACTTTTATGATGAAGTTTACCCTTGTTACAATGTTTATAACCTTTCATTGGTTATAGGTTCTTAAAAGCAAGGAAGTTCGATATTGAGAAAGCAAAGCACATGTGGGCTGATATGCTTCAATGGAGAAAGGAATTTGGTGCTGACACTATTATGGAGGTAACAACAGTTTATAGTATGCCTGAAACAAAAGTGCCAAATTACCAGTTTTCTTATATTTTTCTCTGTTATATTATCAGGATTTTGAGTTTAAAGAAATAAATGAAGTTTTGAAGTATTACCCTCATGGACATCATGGTGTGGATAAGGAGGGAAGGCCTGTTTACATTGAAAGACTGGGAAAAGTTGATCCTAACAAACTTATGCAAGTGACTACTATGGATCGGTATGTAAAGTATCATGTTCAAGAGTTTGAAAAATCCTTTGCGGTGAAGTTTCCAGCTTGCACCATTGCTGCGAAGAGGCGTATCGATTCAAGTACTACAATTTTAGATGTTCAAGGAGTGGTATGTTTCTCTAAGCAGCTGATTCTTGTATATAATAAGGTGCAATAAAATAATTTTTACATTTTTACATTGATTGTTTTTGGTTTTCAATTATCTAGGGATTGAAGAATTTCACCAAGTCAGCACGGGATCTCATAATGCGGCTTCAAAAGATTGATGGTGATAATTATCCTGAGGTATGCAATCTTAATTTTCTTAGTCATTGTAACTTGTGTTTTAGGAATTGAAATTTATTTTTATGCCAATCTTTAAAAATTTTGCTCTCTATCAATTCGATGCAGACTCTTTGCCAAATGTTTATCATCAATGCGGGTCCTGGATTTAGGCTGCTATGGAATACAGTGAAATCTTTTCTAGATCCAAAAACAACTTCCAAGATTCATGTATGTTACGATGCTTCTCTTCTCTATATTAGAAGACTATCTGTTACTTTGTATGTCTGGATAAGATGTTATATTTTGTAAACTTTATCTATTTATAATTTTCTTATTGGTTCTGACGAATGTAGGTTCTTGGAAACAAGTACCAGAGCAAATTGCTTGAGATAATTGATGCCAGGTAAAGGATATTTAATACATTTTTAGTGCCTTTTTCTAAACTGATTAATTCTTGTAATTCATTTTACTTAACTCATAGTACTTACTTTATTAGCTTTATTGTGCTGAATGCTCTCATTTTTGATGGAATTGTTTTTGCTATATGTTCAGTGAATTGCCAGAATTTCTGGGTGGTAGCTGTACTTGTGCCGATCAGGGAGGCTGCCTTCGATCTGATAAGGGTCCGTGGAAAAACCCAGAAATACTGAAGGTAATTTGTGGACCTTATTATTTCACACGTGATGTAAATACTGTTAAATATTTTATGATTTTTATCACCCATAGTTCTGATTTAACAATGTTGGTTGTGTGTGCATTTGTTATAGATGGTCCTTCATGGAGAGGCACGACGTGGCAGGCAGGTTGTGAAAATTTTAAACAGTGAGGGGAAAGTTCTTGCTTATGCTAAGCCAAATTACCCGATGGTATGACCAATTTTTAATTATTCTGTCCATAGGGCATGGCCATGATTATTTCTGTTCCTAGCTAGACTATAACATAAATTCTTTGTGTACTATTTTGAAGCAGTTAAAAGGTAGTGATACATCCACTGCTGAGTCAGGATCTGAAGCAGAAGACATTGCTTCCCCGAAGGCAATAAAGAGTTACTCAAATCTTCGATTGACTCCTGTTCGTGAAGAAGTAGGTTTTTGAACATATCTTGTGTGATTATGGTTTCAATTTATTTAAAATTGAGATGTTTCTTGCCTGGGCAGAATTATCTCTTGATCTATTTTAATTGAGATTAGCCGGGACTCTTTTTTAAACATTCTTACATAATGTATTGGTGAAATGACAATGCATGTTATATAAGGACCATCTTTCTAGTGATAATAAATAATATGTAAGATGAATTAGAGTAAGTTAAGGATAGTACCAGGAAATTATTAAGTTCTATCGAAGTATTAAATGTTGTTTGCATAAAGTGGATTTTCTAATTCTCTCATCTCTTGTGGAATTGCAGGCTAAGGTAGCTGGGAAACCAGGCTATGTTGGTAGCTTTGCTGGGTATGATGAATATGTTCCAATGGTTGACAAAGCTGTTGATGCTGGTTGGAAGAAGCAAGCATCTCTGCAGATGTCCTCTGCTTCCAAAGGTTAGCAAGTCTGCTGTGTTTTATTACCTACAACTTTGCATCTGTCTGTAGTCTATTTTATGTTGGTTTAGGGTCTGTCATAATTACAACAGATGCACATGCACTTACTCGTACTATGCTATTTTCTCAAACCAAACGCTCCTCTCTCTCTTTTTCCCCACCCTTCTCCTTGGGTCTGCACGACTACAGTGTGTATGGTTATTCTCACTGATAACTTAAAACCATTATATGGGGCATGACTTGCTTTCATTACATATATATAATCATCAGATTTCCTACAATAGGCAATCCCGTGTATGACAAAAACAATAAAGCGCTGTATGATGTCTTCAACATTTAATGGGGAAAATTACCCTATTGTATACAATGTTTACAATCATTTGTATAATTAAATAACTAGGATAAAATGTTTGCATCTTACTTTGTCGTCGTTTAATCTGGTTCTTGATACTATATACTCAAGAACGTGAAATTTAATTTTTTCATGCAGGAACTCTTTCCCAACCTGTCACTTCAAAGGCACCAGAAGGAATCCGTGCTCGGGTTTTGGTTGCACTCATGGCATTCTTCATGACACTCTCAACTCTCTTCCGTTCAGTGGCCTCCCGTGTAACAAAGAGGCTTCCTGGTGCATCATGTGATCATGGTCTAAATAATCCTGAACCTGCTGTTGATGTGACTCAAAAGGAGGAGTTTCGGCCACCATCACCAGGTCCATCTTTTACTGAGGCAGATCTCATTTCATCTGTAATGAAAAGACTGGGTGACCTTGAAGAGAAAGTTAAAACCCTCCAATCAAAACCATCTGAGATGCCGTATGAGAAAGAGGAATTGCTGAATGCTGCAGTTTGTCGTGTAGATGCTCTTGAAGCAGAGCTGATTGCTACTAAGAAGGTATGAGTACAGTGGATTGTCTAAAAAATGCTGAAGCGTTTATTGAAATGTCTTCAAAAGCTTCTTGGCTACAAGTTAAATCTATAAAGCTCCCTTAGACATCACTATTGGCCTTTCTGTCTTTATGGCTAAATGCCCTTCAGCCCTGTTCAATTTAACCGGTAGGGAAAAAAAGGGAATAACCTTTCGAAATTCCTGGTGCCAGCAACTCGCCCAGAAATAAGAATTTTAGGAGAATAGAGTCAGATTCTCATACACAGCTCGGCTTTCAACCTTGGAGTCTTCCTTTTTCTGCCATGGACCTAAACATCCTGATTCTTTTGTTAGTTGTATAATGTGGCACTGCATATTCAATTGAGGGTTTTTTGTGTGTGTTTATTCATGGTCCTTTGTTATGTTAACCTCTTTTCACCACAATCGTTCATCGACTATTATGTTGATTCTGTGATGATTTTATTTTATGCAGGCGCTTCATGAAGCTTTAATGAGACAAGAAGAATTGCTTGCGTACATAGATAGTCAAGAAGAAGCTAAGTTCAGGGTAGGTTGATTGATAGACCATTCTCTTATAATTATAAGGAAGAAAATAAGTTCTATGTTTAATTCATAGTTTGTGGTTCTGACCTTTCCCATCTGTATATCAGAAAAAGAAGTTTTGCTGGTAAGATGGTTTGTCGGCGGAGGAGGCCTACACAGATTGCTCGGCCGTATCTCAATCACGAGATATATATACTGAACCAACCATGTGGATCAGCCAAACGTATACTACTCTCAACAGTGTAATCCCAAACTTATGTTAAGCGAAATTAATGTTTCGAAACTATGCTTTGTGTTGTTTATTCCTTTTTTAACTCGTTCAACTTGTTGACACTCGAAATGAGCACATTTAATATCATGAGCTTTCGTATATAAGTAGAGCTTTTGTGTATGTGTTTCATACTGAGAAAATTAACTTGGTTAGACTGCTAATTGCGATTAAAATTTAAACATTAACCATTGCCTTCGCTGAGCTAATAATATTAACCTCAGTGGCTGGCTTGTAAAATTTTTTAGCTCGGGAACTTTAAGTCTGAGCTTATTATATTGGCAATAACCAACTGGGGTGAAACCTGGCAAAGTTGTTGGGTCTTGGGTTGACCGGTTTGATCGGGTGGTCAAAAGTTTAACATTTAGCAAATATGCTCTTAAAAATTATAATTAAGTTTTTACAAGTTTAAAATTTAGTAAACACACCTTGAATACGAATTGACGGTTGACTGGTTGGCGATAGCGACACACAAAATTAAATCTCAATCATAGTTATTTCTAGAAAATCTATCCAAGATCTAGTATAAATTAGTTAGATCTCACCACTGTTGGTGTCGACAACCCTCCCCATCATCACGAAAATACTCCTCTCAACCTCTCGGCCAAAACGCATCTCACCCCACCCCCGTTTGACTCGCCAATCGTTGGCTGTTGCCGTTGTGGTTTTTTTTCTTTTAATTTCTGGTCAATTCACTCACCGAAAATCACTTCCGTCGTCACTATTGGACTCATCGGCCCTTTTTCTGCAAAAACCCCAACATCTCGGCCTTCAATTGTTTGCTAATCACTATCCCAATTTTTAGGGTTTTCGGTAAATAGGAAAATTACAAACCCAACCTGGTGAAGGGGGCGGGTTTAAAACATTGATTACAACATAGGAATCACATTAGCCCTTGAACGATAACATCAACAAAAGCCAGTGTAATTACTTTCAATTTTCTTGTTGGTTTGGGTAGAAGAGATAAAATACGTTGTAATACAATCTTATTATATTTTCAAAAGCAATAGTATTATATATACAAACTTTATTATAGTTTCGAAAACAGTAAGTTTATATATATAAAGGATTCTATATGACTCTTTCTGTCAATACAACTAAAATATACATTATATCAACAGTCAAATCAGTTGACGTATAAAGTTGAGATTATATTTTCAACGATTGAAAACCCCAGAATACAAAACACAAACATTTGTATGTATGTTGATGGTCAAAGTGTCATATTCTCAACTTTGTTAATTGTTAGTAGATACATTCAAATGTTTTGCACTACATGAAGTGAGCAAAGGGACCTTTAACTTTCAACATATACACAAATGGCAAACTGTTTACAAGGAGGGCTTTTGAACTGAATGACAAACAAAAACAAACATGGTCAGACACAGAGAATGTGGGGCTGAAAAATCACCATAATCGCCACCATTATCAACAACATTAACTTACACTAATCTTCAGAAACATTAGAGCTTTCAACAAAACCACCTCACCAGTGAAAGACTCTGCATTTTAAAATCCAAAAAACTGATATGTGAAAACTCTATTTATGCTTCTCATTTATGCTTAATCTTAAACTTCTTATAGTATTAAAGATATGCCTGACTTACCTTCTTCTTCTTCTTCTTCTTTTCAAGGTACGCCACCAGCTCTTGTTGTTGAGTAAGAGAATCTTCGAGCGCCTGCCAAGAAAACGATGGAATGCATGAATAATGATCACCACATACCTTTTCTGAAATGGGAAGTATATGCTTTATACCTTCTTGGTGGCTGCTAGCTCTTGCTCCAGGGTGTTTACCCGGTTTACTGCAGCATTCAACATCTCTTCTTTCTCTGGTGGCATGGTGACAGGCTTCATGGTGAGAATGTTCACCCTTTCCTCTAGTTCAGCCATGCGCTTCATCATCAAATGGAATTCTGTACCTGAAACGGAGTGGGGTGGCAACTTCTGGACATGATGGCTTTTAATCATTGTGTCAGTGTAGTAATCTCCGCCGCTATAGAGCGACGCCTCTGTGATTTTTCGTGGCATGTTTCGCGTTAAGCGAACCATGGTGACTATACCCATAACCACTGCCATCAGCCCACCGAGGAAGTGGTTGCTTACTCCTTCAGGATTCTTGCATCCACCTTTCACTGCGAAACAATCTGTGGCCAAATGGAGTAAGTATTATTGTTGAGTGTCTCAAGTCACGTATCTTAATATATGACGTAAAAGAAAACAAGATTATGTACCTCTGGGGATGGTGAAGTTATCATCTTGGCTTGGGTTGAGCCAAGAAGCATCAACACTCTTGTTGACAACTGGAACTCTATCATTAAACTGATAGACATCATTGAACTTCTTGTTCATGGAAGACTGCAATACAGAAAGGCAACATGGAATTATTACGGTTATTCTTAAAGGCCACATAGAGGAAACTGTTGGAGATCACATATTGACTAGGCACATCCAAGCCATCTGGTTTATAAGAAAGGGTAATCCTTTTATTCAGTAAGATCGTTTGGGTGAAAAGTTAGACCCAAAAACCAAGTGATATTAGAACCAGCCCAGATGAGCTGAGTGATTGACCAATGTTGGGTTGTCAAACTATCTCTATTCATAGACATGACGGCTTGATTGTGAGGAGTAGTGTTGGAGATCTCACATCATCTAGGTATACCCTTGTTGGTTTTTGGATTGAGGCTTTATTAAATGAGAGGATTGTCCCTTTTTATAAACCAGATAGTTTGAGCGTGCCTAATTGATGTGGGATCTCCAACAGAAACTATTAAGTTAATGAAGACAGAGGTTTGAAAGACTTACTCTTAGACGAGGAGATGGATCCGGATGCTCCATATGCTCCATTGTTGAAACAGTTTCCTGGTTGAAAGAATAACATCTCTTAAATTGGTCATGTTCATATTACAAAGTTGAGGCCATCAAATCATCAACCATTTAAAACTGTAACGAAACTTATTCAAAGGATTTGAGTACCTTAACTTCCGCTAGATCGTCTTCTACAATTGTCTTCTCCTCAATGTTTGACAGAACTTTCCTTGTGCATTTGGCTTCACCATTTTGAACCATCTGGTTCATAAAAACAACAAACTCTGTTGAGTCTGTGTTATCTTAATATACCACATCATGCCAACTACAAGAACTTACATTTTCAATTACAATTAATTACCTTGATTATATCTGGATCATTCCATGGACCCTTATCGGATCGCATACATCCACCTTTGTCAGCACAAGTACAAGTGCCACCTAGAAACTCTGGCAGCTCAGTGGCATCAATTATTTCAAGCAATTTGGATTGGTATTTGTTTCCCAGAACCTAATATATGAAGCATCAATTGGTTAGAAACATTACTAGATGAATGGGGCACTACTTTAGTTAATGGAAGCCAAATTCTTACATGGATTTTTGCCGTGGTCTTGGGATCAAGGAATGATTTAACAGTGTTCCATAAGAGCCTGAATCCAGAGCCGGCATTAATGATGAACATGCGGTTCAAGGTCTGCAATTG
Source organism: Pistacia atlantica (assembly GCA_026229545.1). Taxonomy (NCBI): domain Eukaryota; kingdom Viridiplantae; phylum Streptophyta; class Magnoliopsida; order Sapindales; family Anacardiaceae; genus Pistacia; species Pistacia atlantica. The sequence continues at coordinate 25,837,751 of JAPEIT010000015.1, read as the reverse complement.
AAAACACAATCAATAAGCAGTGTTGGCTGCTAATGAATCAACTTTAAGCTCAATGAACCTATGGATATTATTGGAGTCTCACATTTACTAGACACATTCAAGCCTACTGGTTTATAAGAAGGGGTAATCCTCCCATTCAACGAGGTCGCCTTATTGGATGAGGAGTTAGACCCACCTCAAATTCTGTCATGGTATTAGAGCTAAGCCCAGTTGAGTTGTTTAACCAACAGGTGAGGAGTTAGAGCCAATAACTACCTCTATCAACATGCATGACCTAATATAAATAACTACCTCTATCAACATACATGACCTAATATATAGGTTTGACAGCGACTAAACATGCTTAAGTCTACTGGTTTATAAGAGAGGGTATTGGGTGAGGAGGTAGACTCGCCTCAAATCCTATTAGATATAATATGAGTACCTCAGGGTAATTGTCACCATCAATCTTCTGCAGACGCTGAACCAGTTCCCTTGCAGCTTTGTTGAAGTTTTTAAGTCCCTGAGGCACCATTCAAGTTTGATTTGAGCAAAACCAATCTCCTGAAACAGAAGACAAATTTTTCCCAGGAAAAAAAAAAGCTTAATTTAGACATACCACTCCTTGCACATCCAGAATAGTTGTGCTCTGATCAATGTGTTTCTTTGCTGCAATTGAACATGAAGGAAACTTGTAAACGAAAGTCCTCTCGAACTCCCTCACATGATACTTCACATAACGATCCATTGTTGTGACCTGCATCAGCTTGGTGGAATCAACTTGACCCAAGGACTCAATGTAAACAGGGCGTCCATCTTTGTCAACTCCATGATGCCCTTGTGGATAGTACTTTAAAACTTCATCAATTTCCTTGAAATCAAAGTCCTAAAACAAAAGAAACCAAATCAAACAAGTTAAACTATACATGGAAGAATTCAAAGCCGACAATTTTTATTTTTATTTTCACTTTGTTCAACAACTACCTCCATGATTGTGTCAGCACCAAATTCCTTTCTCCACTGGAGCATATCGGACCACATTTGCTTTGTTTTCTCAATGTCAAATTTCCTGGCCCTTAAAAATCTGCATGAATTTACAGTAAGTCTTAATCCAGACTGGTTTCAGTTACATTTAATCAGTTGAAAATGGACAGGGAAATGAGAGTAACCTTAGCATCAGGTGGTGATCGTCATGTTTCGAGGGAAGTAGTTCGTCCAAGATAAGTGCCTGGCGAAACGCATCAACCGCCTGCATTTCCTCAGCATCAAGGTTATCTTCGATGGAAACAGACATAACTTTACTGTTTCTGCGGCCTTTCTTTGTCAACGAATGCCTAAACTTGGTGGAGGCGCTAATTGCTGCCTTCTTCAGGGAACCAAGTCGAGTCTTCCTCTCATCCTCGGAGAATTCATGTTCAGCCTTTTCATGGCCTGAAAAATACAAGATTTCATCAAAACTACATCTAGAGATTTAATGAGAAGGAGGCCTGAAGAGAGATTGAATTCTTGCAGAGTGAAAATGTAGAATGCTTACCCGTTTTGATGGGTCGGTCAAGAGGTCCAGACATGGTATCAGCCATTATTGAATCGTTGTTCAAAATGGTTAAATGATAGACAGCAAGATCGCAAAGAGATCAATTTTCGAGATATCAAACTGATGCCTCACCAAACAGACCTACAGCTTCCACCATATCCAAATGTCAGCAGATGATCATAAGCAAATCAAAAGAACTAACGTATAAATCAAAAGGGTAGTAATAAAAAATGAAGATGAACGTGAAAGAGAAGAAAAAAGAAGAAGAAGAATACCTACTGACAATAGAAAGTATAGCAGAAAGAGAGAGAAAGAGAGAGGGATATATACGACCAAATAAATCTCAGTAATGGCAGTATCTAAAAAACAGCTAGGGAAAATGAACAGCCAGGTCGATTTTGACAGATTTAGAGAATGAAACGAAATAGATAAAGGATTTTGTTAGTTAAAACTTTAGTTTTTGACAGGGTCCAATTTGCTTGACCATTTTTAAATTTCTGTTGTTTTGAGACAGTGATTTTGGGAGGGAGATTTGCCGATATGCAAGCCACTCCTTTCGTATTCTCAACTGTTTTTTTTCAACTCCACCTAACTCCTCCTCTTCTCTTACTTCTTCAACCTCAATCCATCTTTAGTAATTCCTCCATTATCATCAAATTAATAATAACAAAATATTTCCTTTTTATAAAAGATTTTTGAAGTAAATTATTCATGATTATACATACGATCAAGATTCTTCCCTTATTATACCCTTAATTTTTTTTTTTTTTTTTTGAGTATCTGCCGCTTCAAATCCTTAAGTTAACGGATAGGTAAATTATTTAAGATTTACTTTTTATAAAAGATTTTTGAAGTAAATTATCCATGATTATACATACATACGATCAAGATTCTTCCCTTATTATACCCTTAATTTTTTTTTTTTTGGGGTATCTAGGGCCTGAAATCTTGAAGTTAACGGATAGGTAAACCTCCAGACTCCAGTGGCTACCCTTATTAGTAGTCTTAGAGATTCGATCTCGAGACTTTTTGAGTAATACACTCAAGAGTCCCAAACGAACCGTCAGCTAGTTAATTTTATTTTAGGTGAGTACTTCAATTATAAGAGGAGGGGTTCTACTTCTTTATACCTAACCTCATATTCAGGCAAATCTAGAACGTTTAAGATCACATGTTATAGTAAATCTAGATTTTCTATTTCCTGTTTATGACCAACCGATCAGGACCTTTTTTTTACTGCTTCCTACTCTCTCTTATATATATATATATCATTTATATGACCAGCTTAGACAATGTGTTTATATAATAAAAGGATGAAGAATCGAGGTAGAAGCTTTGAAAGATTACATTTTTGCTTTTATATTTTATATAAGACTAAAAATTCTGAGAAGAAAGTTGAACCCCATCTCTCTGTTCAATCTGTAAATAAAAGATTTCCCGACCACGAGGGATTTAAAATAGTTTATGTATTGATGATGGTAATGAATGAGATAAGTTGTGTGTGGTGGGTGGTTGAAGTAGCAAAGTCAATAAATGGCTATGGCCTCTTGTCGTGGTTGTGGAACTCCACTAAGTACAGGATTTATGTGGTTGAAAATTTGAGGAAGATGATCATGTCAACTGCAACTTCATTATTTCATTTTTATACTATGCAGAAGTAATACTCGGTAAGCTAACTTCAAGGGGTTGGCCTCACCTGTTTGTTCCATTTTTTGAGTTTTTAGATTCAAACATTGGAGTCACCTACCATAATAATATTGTAGTTTACCTGGTCCTTTGAGCTTGTATAGTGTGCAATAAACCTTGGAGATCAGTTGAGGTGCGCATAAACTGGTCCAGACACCCCAATTATCAAAAAGCCAAAAAGAATACCTAGAGCCATCATCATGTACCAAAAAATCACCTTCTTGATGATGCCATGGCACTCGATAAACCTGAAAAGAATGAAAGAAACTTAAAAAATTGGATTTGGTTGCTGAGAGAAGTTGGCCTACCTTATCAAGGTGATAAGTACCCATGTATAAGTACACGCCTCGTAGACCTATTTAAACATTCAACTATCTTCCTATGAGAACTTCTCGATGTGGGATTACAAGTCACAACACATCCCATCACGATTTTGTTCTTGGCTTCAAGCTCAAAACGCATCTAGTATAGGCCTATTTAAACACTCAGATATCATCACATGAGAGTAATATAAAACTTCAAATCACAACAAAAATGCAAATATCAACCTATCAAGCCTATTTAGATACTCAACCATTCTCCCACGAGAGTGATGTGGGATTTCAGGTCACAACACATCCTATCACGATTTTGTTCTTAGGCTTCAAGCTTAAAACGCGTCTATTGAATAAATACATATTTAAACACCAAAATATCCTCACACGGGAGCGATATAAAACTTTATGTCACAACAAAATACCTATTCATATTTAATTATTTATCAATGTGGGTTTGTACATTAAAACTTTTTTTCCTAAATAATGCTATAAGATTAGAATGTTCATTTAAATTGATATTTTTTTTTATAATTTTATAATAATTTCAAATGTTATTTGTAGAGGGTCAGTCTAACTAGGCGGCCCACTTGAAGCAACTTCCCATGTGCTTCCTCCTGGCAGACCGGCCCAATCCAGCAGCATCGGCTGTCTACTCACCTCCATTGATGACATGACATCCACTAAAAGCTCAATTTGTAAACAATAATACTGCTCTATAATATTTTCTCACAACTTCCGACCGATATGGTAGTTTATCATTTGTTAGCTCGTAAATAGGTAGATGAAACCTATACAAGTAGACGAGACCCATTTTGCGAGCTAACTAATGACGGGTTGTTACGTTGGAGGTTGTGAGATTGAGTTGTGAACCTAATATTATTCATTTGTAAATTATATGTATGAAAATGTTTTATTAATTAAATATTTTCAACTAATTAATCAGTGGAGTATGATTAATCCCATTTAATATGCATGATTAGTAGATGATTAAAACACACTAAATTTTATCCTCTCTTGCAACAAGGTTTTAAGCTCAAATATATGGAAAATGATACGGTCACAGAAAAAGGGATACCAAATTCATGCACTGACAGACGTGGCACCATCATAACGATTTATTAATTATGAATTTAAAAAAAAAAAAGTGGATGGTGCCACGTCTGTTCGGTGTATGAATTCGGTATACTTTTTTGATAACTGTAGTATTGCTTCAAATATATATACCACTGTATTCTTTTATGTCTATGATTTGTAAGATCTCGCAATGGATATTGTTATATTGGTTTGTGTAAATTAAACTAAGAGTGGTGTTATTTAAGTCCCACTCAAACTCTTTCTAAATAATAAAATCAATTAGAGAAAAATGAATTTTATTTTATTCTAAAATTACCCCTTTCCTAATTTTTCTTAACTTCTATAATTTTCTAATCTTTTTCCAACTTATTTCCTTTTTTTTTTTTTAAAGGATTAAAAGAAAAATTAAAAAGATAAGGAAAGTAGAGAAGTTAAATAGAGATTAGAAAAATGTAAGTTTTGGAATTAAAAATATATATTTAAATTTAATTAATTTTAGAGCTTAAAAAAGGTTTAAGTGAGACTTCAATAATACTTTTTTAACTAATCTAAATATGAAGGCTCGAACCTAGATATTAATTTATGGTGTTACCAAAGAATAATACTTTGGGTACTAACGGATGGGTACTAATACGCATAGTACGAATACTATGCTTTAATTAGTACACAGATTAGTACCCATAGCATCACTCGTTACCAAAACCCAACTCGTAAAAAGTGTTGCTTAATTTGTTTATAAACTAATAAGTTTTATGATATTAAACATAAATCAGATGTGTTTGAGTCAATTTACTACACCTTAACTAATTTTTAATAGCCATCTGTATTATGAATCAAGGGAAATTGAACTCAAGACTAAACTTGGCAAACAGGCGGGCTGAGCAAGTACAGGTAGGATAACCACGGGTAACAGGTCAAACGGGTATAGATTGACAGAATTTTTTTTTGAATGGGTAAGGAAAGGCACCACCAGTACCCAACTTGCCCGTAAAAATAACGGGCGGGCCGGGTACGGGTAAAAATGGTGGGGGTATTAAGTAAGGTTACTCGTACCTACAAATTTTATTCAAGTACTCATGGACTTGTGGAAACGAGCCTTAATTTATCAAGTTTACTCAAGACCTCTTAAGTAATACCACCGTATCACCCGGGATGGTTAATTTAAACATATATTATATGATGATTTCCTAAAAATTAATTAAAAAGTTTTTAAATAAAATTTAGAAGCAAAATAGGCACATGACTAAAAGCCATCCCTATACATGAAGTCAAGTGTTAGGGGTCTCAGTGTGGCTCCTCTTGTTCAGCAATGGCCGTCACTCAGCTTTTCTCCCCCTCACCTTCACTTTCCAAAACCCTAACCCAAAACCCATTTCCTAAATTCCCCATTTTACCCATCAAATCCTCTTTCAACCTTCGAACAACCCTTAAACCCTTCACTCTCAAAGCAGTCCTGTCTGAGAACCCCACAAAACCCCTCACTCAAACGAACCCATTTGAGCACTGTTTCACTAAGAAAGCTGATGGCTTTCTATACTGTGAAGATGTTAAAGTTCAAGATGTCATGGAAATCGTTGAAAAAAGACCTTTTTACTTGTACAGTAAGCCACAAATCACTAGAAATGTTGAGGCTTATAAAGAAGCTCTTTCTGGGTTGAACTCTATTATTGGTTATGCCATTAAGGCTAACAATAATTACAAGATTTTAGAGCATTTGAGAAAGTTGGGCTGTGGAGCTGTTCTTGTGAGTGGGAATGAACTGAAGCTTGCTCTTCGAGCTGGGTTCGACCCCACCAAGTAATGCTTTGTTATGTTGTTATATGCTAGCTTTTATGTTTGTTTTTTAATTTGATGTTTTGCTTGTGGGTTTGCTTTGTTTGTTTTGTTGTTAACGTGATGATGGATGGATAGGTGTATATTTAATGGGAATGGGAAACTCTTGGAAGATTTGGTGTTGGCTGCACAAGAGGGTGTTTTTGTGAACGTTGATAGTGAGTTTGACTTGGAGAATATTGTAGCGGCTTCAAGAATTGCTGGCAAGAAGGTTAATGTGTTGCTCCGCATAAATCCTGATGTGGATCCTCAGGTTTGTAGTTGCCTAAGTGTTGATACATATGAATGTTTTGATGTATTACCTGCTTACAATGTGTAACTTTGTAGAAAAAGAGAACATCATTAGAAATTCAATTTAATATTTAGAAGTCTTCCTAGTTCATTGATTTTAATGTCATGTTAAGTTAGACGAGTGGTTTGGGATGGTTGGTATGGTATGCAACATCAAGGAATTTTAGCATATCTGAATTTGAGAATTTGTGTAGGCATTCCCTGTTTTGAGCTAATGGTATATGAAAGAGATCTTGCTTTTATGTGACTAGATTCAAATTGACTATGATGAAATTGACTATGATTTGGATTCTTGCTGTATACTCTATTTACACAAATTGTATTATGTGTGGGTATACTTTTGTAGGTTCATCCTTATGTTGCTACTGGAAACAAGAACTCTAAATTTGGCATTAGGAATGAGAAGTTGCAGTGGTTTTTGGATACTGTGAAGGCACATCCTAATGAGTTGAAGCTTGTGGGGGCGCATTGCCATCTTGGTTCAACCATTACTAAGGTATGCTCCAATACTTTACTAATATCTGTCACGTCGTGATACATTTTTGCAATGTAGAAATTTTTGTGAATAATGTAAAAATATTTCGTGAGATTTTATTGGTCATACTTTTGTACTCCTATGTTTTTGGAATAAAGTTAAAAATGATTCCTTGTAACCGCTTCTTGTTATTCATTAAAATATGGTTTTGGATATGTATACTTGGGCAGATTACAAGAATCTCCAAATGCCAAGTTTGTCTCTTTATTATGTTATTTTCTCTATAAATGAGTTGGACTTCCTATTTTTAAAGGAAGAATCTAGCAATTTTTTTGCGAGTTATACTTGTGTAGGATTACCAATTTCCATTACCCATATTTGATGACATTGTCATGAACCAAATAAAGGAACTCCAGGCGTTCTATACTAAGAATCTTTGTAATTTTAAGTGACGGATTCAACTGTTGGAAAACATCAGAAATTAATTATCTGGTTTACTTTTGGGTGAATGTCCAAATTGAATTTCTGTGAATTTTAACATTTGAATTTCTATAATGCATTCTTTCTCTTTTCATTTGGGGAGAGGGTGCTTGTTTCCCTTGTTAGTATGTTTTGTTGTCTACCTTGATGTGTACGATTAATGACATAGGCAAGTTGCTTTTTTTGATAATTTCAGGTGGACATTTTCAGGGATGCTGCAGTTCTTATGGTTAATTATATTGATGAAATACGTGCCCAAGGTTTCGAAGTTGATTACTTAAACATTGGAGGCGGCTTAGGGATAGATTATTATCACACTGGTGCGGTCCTTCCCAAACCCAGAGATCTGATTAACACCGTGAGTATCACTTTCGTAAATCTTTCATATTATTTCACGTCTGATGGCTCATTCATGGTTGAATTACTATCAAACTAAGGAAATTAAGGGCTCCTGCTACTATCACATTATTTAGTCTGTACATGTTTTCTGATAGCTTCTTAGAAAGTTATTCATATAGTCTGCTGACTTTTATATTCTAAAGATTACACATTCTGAGCTTTGGCACACGAGATATTAATCAGTGGTCCATAAAGTGGGGATTATGCTTAACAACTTTTATATTTTTCTTGATTTGTAGCATTAGAATGAATCGAAGATTTGAAGGGCAAAGGTTTTATAATCAGCTTCATCTCATGGCCATGTTAGAAGCATAATCATGTATTTACAATGCTAATTTTTATCAATATGAGGAATGACTTTCTCATTTTCTTCTTGGTGGTTGGTATAGGTAAGGGAGTTGGTGATATCGAGAAATCTGAATCTGATCATTGAACCAGGGAGGTCACTTATTGCAAATACTTGCTGCTTGGTTAACCGAGTTACTGGGGTCAAAACCAACGGAACAAAAAATTTTATTGTGATTGATGGCAGCATGGCTGAACTTATCCGTCCCAGTCTTTATGATGCTTATCAAGTATGTAGCCAAGTTTATTGTTCAGTTTATTGATCGATATTGGTTCATTTGTTTCCTTAGTCCTTTATTTATTGCTGTTTTCTTGGTTTGACAACTAGTCATCTATTTTCAATGACTGCCTTTCTTCTGAGGCAGGTTTATTCCTGTGTATGTGTAACAAGAGAAAATGATGACGTCAAAGTCAATGTCCTTGATATGTAAAAGCACTCAGTTGTGCCTTACGAGTCAAACAAGGTTTTAGTGAACTATGCTTCAATCTTTACATTCTATTTGTCACTTTTTTCTGCTGATTGCCAGTCATTTAGGGAATAATATCATTCCAGTTTTCAGAGGGATGAGCCATTCCGTTATGTGCAAGTTTTTTATTTTTCAGAACCCTTTTTTATTGCTTTTATAATTCTTATATCCATACAATCTGCTGCTTTGGTTGATTGCAATTGACTCGGTCCTGTTTGGTTGCAGCACATTGAGTTGGTTTCCCCTGCACCACAAGATGCTGAAACTTCCAAGTTTGATGTGGTGGGTCCTGTCTGTGAATCTGCAGATTTCTTGGGGAAGGAGAGGGAACTTCCAACCCCATCTCAGGTAATGTGCTAGGCTCTTTATAGGATGGTTGGACCAATTATTTTCTTTCCTTTCCTAATCAAGAGTTTCGCTTTGTAGGGAACTGGTCTGGTTGTTCACGATGCAGGTGCCTACTGCATGAGCATGGCATCAACTTACAATCTCAAGATGCGTCCTCCTGAGTACTGGGTATGGTGCCTAGAAATCTGTCATGTTTCTGCTACATGTATTTGCTGTATTTTGTGCTTATTAATTTCAGCATTTTATTCTCTTTAGTTTTTATCGTTTCCCTCAATGACTGCTCTGTTACATTTCTACTATTTGTTTCCCATGGATGTCTTTGCGTGTTAAGTTCAGAATTGGTCATAAATTTTAGAAACCATAGAAAATGACAGCAGATAGTAGTGCCTTAGAATTTCTATGACAATAAAAAGTTCTGAGAATTTGAATTGATGCTTTCAGATTGAAGAAAATGGATCAGTGTCGAAAATCCGGCATGGCGAAACTTTTGAAGACCACATGCGATTCTTTGAAAGTCTTTGATTTAGATATTAGCCATTGAGAAGCTCAAATTTGATAGGTCGTGTTCATTTCCTTTGGAACGAATATGCGTATGGGAAATATCATTGGAACCGAATTTAATTAGCTGTTGAGTTTTATATATTAGCTTTGTATTGATTAGAACATTTATAAAACAGAACCATGTTCAATAAATCAAATTTCAACCTGGTTATCACTTAGCTGTCCAGTTTTTGTTCAGTAATTAGGCTGTTGGAGGTGTTAGAATGATTGCAATTTTTTTTTTAATCTTTTCTTAGTGTATTTTCAAATAAGGAATGAGAAGCGAGTCGAACAGTTCGCGAGCTACTCGAGCTAGGCTCTTGGAAAGCTCGAACTCGATTTGACGTCAATTGAGTTGAGCTTGAGCTCGAGTGGCTCGTTTAAGGGGTTGAGCCGAGTTCAATCAGGGCGAAGCTCGGCTCGATAGGCTCGCAAGCCTCATCTCGAAGAGCCAAATTACAAGTTTTGTAACTTTTTTATTTTCAAGTTTTTAAAATGACAAACAGCCCCCTTCTCACAATAAACTCGAAGGTTGAGCTCATTTGAGCTCGAGCACGAGGTCGAGCCTAAGTATTCAAGCTCAAACGAGTTCGGCTCGAACTCAAACTCGACACTAGAGCTTGAGTGTCCAGATACTTAGCTCGGTTCGGCTCGGCTTGTATATACCCTTATAATTCCAATGGATCATTGTGATCCATGGGCTGCTTGATATGCCTTAAAGATAATATGACCCTTATGGTTGGAACCAAACAAAGAATCTGTCAGCAGATATATCATATTTCTTTCAGTAGCTTTAAAATTTTAAGTTCTGGGAATGTCATTGTCTGTAGATGTTAAGTTACAAGAAACTGAAGTGGGTTTTTCAAAGCATCTTTGATAATTGATATTTTGTAGTGGTGATGGGCTACCGAACGCATATGTGACTAAACAACCTTATCTGATTCTGACCCATACTGTTGATTTTATTATATTTATATTATAATTCATGGAAGCTTGAATTCTGCATTCAGCTGTTGACAGAAAAGCAGCATCTGCCACATGTATCAAAATCCTTTCATTTGCTAAATTGTTGCTTTCAATCCAATATGAGAACTGCATATTTTTTCCTCATTAAAAGAGAATATTGACTATAATTTTTGTATGAGTAAACGACTTTTTCCTACCCAAGGTTTGCCTTAACGAGACACTTTCCCATCTAAAAAGTTTCAAAAGACTATTTTCTCACCAAAAGTTTATATTTCGTTACTATCTAAAATACACTTCACTTTACCAGTTGGTGTTTGACAAGTTAGCAGGAGTTAGGGTGAGAGATGTTTTATAGAGTAGAGGCCGGTGGATCGAATGATGATGATTGATTGAATATTCGTTGTCGGAATCACCTAAACATCAATGAAGAATAAGAAACCCTAACTTTGTGATAACCAGCAATCGGTGAGAAATCAAGTATTCTAGTGAAAAGGGGTTTTGTAGAGAGGAGACCGGAGGTTCAAATGGTGGTGACAGAGAATTTTCGCCTTTGGAATCAGCTTTGGATATTAACGGAATATAAACTTTGGGTGAGAAAGTGGTATTTTGAAACTTTGTGTGTGGGAAAGCGTCATTAAGGCAAACCTTGGGTGGGAAAAAGTCGTTTACTCTTTTTATATTAATTAATAAAATTGGTACTGCAAGCACACAGATTGACAACATGAAACTGCAGTCACCAAACAAGCCACTACCAAATTTGCTCATATTTTACTGGAGAATCCTGCATGTCTACCATAAATCAATTCCTGAAAACCAGAGTAAAAAATCTAAAACACTACAGCCTGTAAAATATTCTCCAATGATTTACTATCTTTGAGCACTCAGCAGCAGAATCAAACCCAAGAAAAACATTCCCTTATTAACATTGACTAGTCGCTCAAGGGAAAGACCTCTACGCGGTGTGATCTGTAAATCCAAATCTCTTAAAATAAATTCGTGCCCAAGGGTTCGAAGTTGATTACTTAAACATTGGAGGCGGCTTAGGGATAGATTATTATCACACTGGTGCGGTCCTTCCCAAACCCAGAGATCTCATTAACACCGTGAGTATCACTTTCGTAAATCTTTCATATTATTTCACGTCTGATAGCTCATTCATGGTTGAATTACTATCAAACTAAGGAAATTAAGAGCTCCTGCTACTATCACATTATTTAGTCTGTACATGTTTTCTGATAGCTTCTTAGAAAGTTATTGATATAGTCTACTGACTTTTATATTCTAAAGATTACACATTCCGAGCTTTGGCACACGAGATATTAATCAGTGGTCCATAAAGTGGGGATTATGCTTAACAACTTTTATATTTTTCTTGATTTGTAGCATTAGAATGAATTTAAGATTTGAAGGGCAAAGGTTTTACTTTATTGTAATCAGCTTCATCTCATGGCCATGTTAGAAGCATAATCATGTATTTACAATGCTAATTTTTATCAATATGAGGAATGACTTTCTCATTTTCTTCTTGGTGGTTGGTATAGGTAAGGGAGTTGGTGATATCGAGAAATCTGAATCTGATCATTGAACCAGGGAGGTCACTTATTGCAAATACTTGCTGCTTGGTTAACCGAGTCACTGGGGTCAAAACCAACGGAACAAAAAATTTTATTGTGATTGATGGCAGCATGGCTGAACTTATCCGTCCTAGTCTTTATGATGCTTATCAAGTATGTAACCAAGTTTATTGTTCAGGTTATTGATCGATATTGGTTCATTTGTTTCCTTAGTCCTTTATTTATTGCTGTTTTCTTGGTTTGACAACTAGTCATCTATTTTCAATGACTGCCTTTCTTCTGAGGCAGGTTTATTCCTGTGTATGTGTAACAAGAGAAAATGATGACGTCAAAGTCAATGTCCTTGATATGTAAAAGCACTCAGTTGTGCCTTACGAGTCAAACAAGGTTTTAGTGAACTATGCTTCAATCTTTACATTCTATTTGTCACTTTTTTCTGCTGATTGCCAGTCATTTAGGGAATAATATCATTCCAGTTTTCAGAGGGATGAGCCATTCCGTTATGTGCAAGTTTTTTATTTTTCAGAACCCTTTTTTATTGCTTTTATAATTCTTATATCCATACAATCTGCTGCTTTGGTTGATTGCAATTGACTCGGTCCTGTTTGGTTGCAGCACATTGAGTTGGTTTCCCCTGCACCACAAGATGCTGAAACTTCCAAGTTTGATGTGGTGGGTCCTGTCTGTGAATCTGCAGATTTCTTGGGGAAGGAGAGGGAACTTCCAACCCCATCTCAGGTAATGTGCTAGGCTCTTTATAGGATGGTTGGACCAATTATTTTCTTTCCTTTCCTAATCAAGAGTTTCGCTTTGTAGGGAACTGGTCTGGTTGTTCACGATGCAGGTGCCTACTGCATGAGCATGGCATCAACTTACAATCTCAAGATGCGTCCTCCTGAGTACTGGGTATGGTGCCTAGAAATCTGTCATGTTTCTGCTACATGTATTTGCTGTATTTTGTGCTTATTAATTTCAGCATTTTATTCTCTTTAGTTTTTATCGTTTCCCTCAATGACTGCTCTGTTACATTTCTACTATTTGTTTCCCATGGATGTCTTTGCGTGTTAAGTTCAGAATTGGTCATAAATTTTAGAAACCATAGAAAATGACAGCAGATAGTAGTGCCTTAGAATTTCTATGACAATAAAAAGTTCTGAGAATTTGAATTGATGCTTTCAGATTGAAGAAAATGGATCAGTGTCGAAAATCCGGCATGGCGAAACTTTTGAAGACCACATGCGATTCTTTGAAAGTCTTTGATTTAGATATTAGCCATTGAGAAGCTCAAATTTGATAGGTCGTGTTCATTTCCTTTGGAACGAATATGCGTATGGGAAATATCATTGGAACCGAATTTAATTAGCTGTTGAGTTTTATATATTAGCTTTGTATTGATTAGAACATTGAAAAAACAGAACCATCTTCAATAAATCAAATTTCAACCTGGTTATCACTTAGCTGTCCAGTTTTTGTTCAGTAATTAGGCTGTTGGAGGTGTTAGAATGATTGCAATTTTTTTTTTTAATCTTTTCTTAGTGTATTTTCAAATAAGGAATGAGAAGCTAGTCTATGCAGAGCTACTAGAGCTATTAAAGCTCAACTATTTGACGCAATTGAGTTCGCTTGAGCTCAGTGGTTCAGCTTTAAGGGGTTGAGCCGAGTTCAATCAGGGCGAAGCTCGGCTCGATAGGCTCGCAAGCCTCATCTCGAAGAGCCAAATTACAAGTTTTGTAACTTTTTTATTTTCAAGTTTTTAAAATGACAAACAGCCCCCTTCTCACAATAAACTCGAAGGTTGAGCTCATTTGAGCTCGAGCACGAGGTCGAGCCTAAGTATTCAAGCTCAAACGAGTTCGGCTCGAACTCAAACTTGACACTAGAGCTTGAGTGTCCAGATACTTAGCTCGGTTCAGCTCGGCTTGTATATACCCTTATAATTCCAATGGATCGTTGTGATCCATGGGCTGCTTGATATGCCTTAAAGATAATATGACCCTTATGGTTGGAACCAAACAAAGAATCTGTCAGCAGATATATCATATTTCTTTCAGTAGCTTTAAAATTTTAAGTTCTGGGAATGTCATTGTCTGTAGATGTTAAGTTACAAGAAACTGAAGTGGGTTTTTCAAAGCATCTTTGATAATTGATATTTTGTAGTGGTGATGGGCTACCGAACGCATATGTGACTAAACAACCTTATCTGATTCTGACCCATACTGTTGATTTTATTATATTTATATTATAATTCATGGAAGCTTGAATTCTGCATTCAGCTGTTGACAGAAAAGCAGCATCTGCCACATGTATCAAAATCCTTTCATTTGCTAAATTGTTGCTTTCAATCCAATATGAGAACTGCATATTTTTTCCTCATTAAAAGAGAGAATATTGACTATAATTTTTGTATGAGTAAACGACTTTTTCCTACCCAAGGTTTGCCTTAACGAGACACTTTCCCATCTAAAAAGTTTCAAAAGACTATTTTCTCACCAAAAGTTTATATTTCGTTACTATCTAAAATACACTTCACTTTACCAGTTGGTGTTTGACAAATTGGCAGAAGTTAGGGTGAGAGGGGTTTTATAGAGTAGAGGCCGGTGGATCGAATAATGGTGATTGATTAAATATTTCGCCGTCGAAATCACCCAAAAATCAACTAAGAATGAGGAACCCTAACTTTGCGATAACCTTCAATCGACGAGAAATCAAGTATCCGATTAAAAGGGGTTTTGTAGAGAGGAGATCGGAGGTTCAAATAGTGGTGACAGAGAATTTTCCTCTCTGGAATTAGCTTTGGGTAGTAACGAAATATAAACTTTGGGTGAGAAAGTGGTATTTTAAAACTTTGTGTGTGGGAAAGTGTCACTAAGGCAAATCTTGGGTGGGAAAAAATCGTTTACTCTTTTTATATTAATTAATAAAATTGGTACTGCAAGCACACAGATTGACAACATGAAACTGCAGTCACCAAACAAGCCACTACCAAATTTGCTCATATTTTACTGGAGAATCCTGCATGTCTACCATAAATCAGTTCCTGAAAACCAGAGTCAAGAATCTAAAACACTACAGCCTGTAAAATATTCTCCAATGATTTACTATCTTTGAGCACTCAGCAGCAGAATCAAACCCAAGAAAAACATTCCCTTATTAACATTGACTAGTCGCTCAAGGGAAAGACCTCTACGCGGTGTGATCTGTAAATCCAAATCTCTTAAAATAAATTCGTTTTCCTATTACTCTAACAAAGGGTAACCACGGGAGGTTTAAGGGTTTCGAAAGACTAATTGAGATGCACGTAGGTTAGTTTGGACAGATACCCAAAAAAAAAAAAAAAAGGGATTGTCGATTCCAAGGCCACAATTATCACAGCACTGTCTGCTTAATCATGCATGATATGTCCTGTATGTTCAACAATCTTACATTGTTGAAAATAGTCACCAATATTAATTTTTGAGTGGTTTGGTTGGCCTGTTAAATGACCACCACAAAATGGCGATCAAAACAACAAAATTTTTGATTAGACACCAACACCGTACTTTGAATTTAGCAGAAAAAAATGAAGAGAAAAGAAGCCGCTGCTGACGCTTAGATAAGGCGTGCAAGACAAGAGTGTGAAATTGTGGTGGTTGGTGAAGCTATAGCTTAGATTTAGCTTAATTCAATGGAAAAACTTAGATCCACGTTGCTTTCTCATAGACAACGACTTAATTTGAAGCAATTATGATTCAGTTCATTTGTCAATTCACAAATACAAGACTCAAGATTTTTACATAAATGCATAATGGACCCTATATCTGTAACCCAGATTACAAGCACAGATTAGAAGAGAGGCAAATGGGGTCAGTTGATGGCAAAAGATTATGTGAATATTAACTTAAGATTTGGTCTAGGACTGGACTGCTGGCATGTTTGTTCCTTCCAGCAGAAAATAACACTTTGGGATAATATGTGGTAGAAAAATGCACAACCCACTTTTTTTGTTTTTATGTTTTCGGATTAGTTTATACCTATCTCAATAAATCTCTTATAACTTTAGAATTGTCGATCGGGTAAGAACCTAGTGGCTATTCTTATTAATACTTAGGAAGACTCGAACTCAGATACTCATGAAACCTTTATTTTGCTCTTTATCATCTGACTATCTAGTGAGGGGGTGTTTGTTTAAGCTTATAAACTGGTCAAACTAGTTTATAAGCTCTAAAATTAAGCTGATCTGTTTGTTTATAACTTTTTTGAGCTTATAAGCTCAAAAAGATAAGTTGGGGGAGAGGTACTTTTTTTTTACCTTATAAGCACTTTGCTTATAAGCTAGTTTGACTAAGTATATTACCACATTATCCTTGTTTAATTTTAAAATTTCTTAGTATACCCCTGTTTAATGTAGTACATTTTTTAGTCATTTTATAATAAAATATACTTATAAGCCACATTTTACCAAACACGTCAACTACTTATTAGTCACTTATAAGTATTTTAACCAAACACGTAATTGCTTAAAATTTTAAATGCTTATATTAGCTTATAAGTACTTATTGCTTACAAACTAATTTTCATAAGCTCAAACAAACACCGTCTAAATCTCTTGTAGCCTTAAAACTGTTGGTTGGATAAGAGTCCAATAGTCATTCCTATTAATACTTAGGGGGATTTGAACTTATATATTCATATAATCTTCTTTTTACTTTTTTATCATTAGATCACCCAATAATGATTAACACAATCCACTATTAAACCCACAAAAAAAGCACTTTTTTTTTTTCTTTGACAAGTGATAAGCCAAAGAAGAAGAAAAATGAAAACATGTGGGTGGTCCAAGGTTATGTGGAGATGATGATGATGATGACTGGCACCCACCCAGAACCAGAAGTCTTTAATTAGAATTGGTTCTATGTACTTTATTGGTTGCAGAGTATTGCAGAGCTAATGGAACTTCTCTGTTTTGATGAATATGATTGTTGCTGCTGCTGCTTCACAGATGTGATTCCATCAATCTTTTTTGTTTTTATCTATAGAATCAATAGCTTTTATGGATTTTTCTTTGAGATCAAGTAGTAGAATACACAAAGTTCTTTTGTTTAATTTATCCTTTTAAGAAAATAATTTTTGACTAAAACCAAGATAATATAAAATACTTTCAGGATTGTTATAGTTTCTTTATTAATAACTCGTAACTCTACTCTATAGGTAATGTTATGCTTACAATCGTCATCTTATCATTAAAGAGATGCTGTTAAATCAATTATCGAGTTGGTTTGGTTACAAATTTGGACAATAACACTACTGTAGAATGGACTCTTGGGGGTGGTTATTGGTTATTGAGTGGCTGGGTGGGATGATAAGGGCTCTTGAGTAGATTATTCAAAAGGTCTTGAATTCGATTTGCCTTGATTGTTAATAGGGATGACCAATGGAGCGTATACTTGATTGTTAACTTTAGGGCTTTGGGGATTAATCAAGGTGTGCGTAAGCTAGCTTAGACATCCTCGATCACCAAAAAAAAAAAAAAAAAAAAGAGGAGAAAAAAACACTACTATAGATTATAGAATGTAATCTTTGATGAATAGTTCAATGATTAGAAACCCGACCC
The DNA here is from genome assembly GCA_026229545.1 of Pistacia atlantica. Lineage (NCBI taxonomy): Eukaryota > Viridiplantae > Streptophyta > Magnoliopsida > Sapindales > Anacardiaceae > Pistacia > Pistacia atlantica. The sequence continues at coordinate 25,819,853 of JAPEIT010000015.1, read as the reverse complement.
ATGCAATGACCCAGCCAGGCCATTGGGTCAAGGGTTAAGCGGTTTAATCGGTTTGACCGATGGGTCAAATCAGTGTTCAAAGGTTTGAAATCTAACAAAACTATCGCTAAAACTTCTGTAAGTCCCTAGAGGTTTGAAATCTTGTAAAAACACCCAAAACACCACCGTTGGCATCAACTAATAGGGTCTGTTTCTGACGACAAAAACACTCCCTATCACCACGAAAACAATCCCCTTAACCTTCTAACCAAAACCCATCTCATCCCTCCCCTGTTCGCCTCCCTAATCGTCGGCGATAGTAGGCTTTTTTTGGTGACATTATTTTGCGATTTTTGGTCGATTCACTCACTGGAAATTGACGTCGTTGCCACCATTACACACACCGGTCATTCCTCTTCAAAAACACTAACAGTCCAACCTTCAATTGTTCACAAATTGATATCCTAATTTATAGGGTTTTAATGAATAGAAAAATTTGTAACTGACCCAGTGAAGGCGACGAGTCATGGTTCAACCGCCCTGGAAGGGCTGGGTTCTTGATCACTGGAATAATTAACTATTTAGTTGGCCTTTTTTTTTTTTTTTTTGGTTTTGTTAACCGATGATGAATTATAATAAATTGATATTTGATATATAGTTCCATAATATTATGAAACAAGTACCTTACAACTTTTTACCTATTGCTATAATGACAACACAAAGGCAGGGTTGTTGATAGAAAGCAAGTGCGGGGCACATAAATAGAAGCTAGGCCCTTTCACAATTATGGCACAACCAAAGTTCCAACAATCTCCCACTTAGCTCTTTCAATGTTAGCGGCAGCCACCTCAGCTAAATCTTATTTTCATCCTCTTATTCTCAATCTCATATATATATTTCAATATTTGTTAACACCGACGGTATTCGAGTCTCGTATAGCTTAACGCCGTTATAGTCTAACAGTTTGAATTTCTTGAAAAGTACCCGTATAATTTAACGTCGGCGGTATTCAAGTCACATCATAAATATTGGGTGCGTTTTGTTTAATATTTCTACTCATATTTCCAATTTTATTCCCTGAATATTGTTTGGCATATTATTTATGAAATATTAGTGTATTTTTTTAATTCTTTTTAAACCCCTTAAGTTTATTAATTTCATTAAACACCCCTAGAAAAAAAGTTTAAAAATTAGCAAAAACACCTCTACCCACCCATACTTGCCAAATTCCGATAACCACTGTCGATGGTAGTCAATCTATCACAACAGCTTACACCACTGTCGGAAATGGCCGGTTATTCAATTGTGGATCTGACCAGAAAAGACCAGATCTGACAACCAAATATGGACCTTTGCGGCAGTCGACGGCCACATCTGGTCGTAGATTTGGTCGGAAAAGGTCATATCGACACAGATTCGATCGGTCTGTGTTGTAATGCAATTTTTCTTCCAGATTCTAGTGGTGATGGCAAGAATCTGGCACTACAGGTGGTGGGAGTGTTTTTGTTGTTTTACACAATTTTTATATATTGGGGTGTTTAATTAAATTAACAAACTTATAAGGTTTTTTTAAAATTTTAAAATTATATCTTATAATACTCTCCTATTCAACAACCCAATATTATTCTCAAAATTTTATCCAAAATAATAAATCAAATACACCCTAAGATATTATTTTTTGCTTCTTAAGATGATTTAGTTTCGAGGACTCTCAATTTTTGTTATAAACATTTAATTATATTCTTTTCATCAAAATTATAAATCTGACGCGTTCGAATCTCCTCGTAGCACTTGCAGGTCCAATAATTTGAATTAATTGGAAAATATTACAAATTAATAAAGTAATAAGCCCTTTTTAAAATATTAATAATTAGGTATTATTTGATTTCTATCGCACCCACCTATGACCTATCACTATCTTATGACTCTTTATCTTGGAGCTAAGACATTGGATTTGGCCCTACACCGAAAGGCATTGAAAATTAAATAATAAAAATAAATGATATAATTTTTAATTAATTATCATCTTATCCTTTAATATTTTATTTCCTTAATTAAGTTATCATATCAATTAAATTTTAAACTTAATAATATTTATATTCTTGCGTGTAACCGTGTAAGTAATATGGAATTAATAGAGAGTGACGTGGATCGCTGAGATTGCATCGCTGGAAACAAGCGTAATCGTACCCGTTGAAGTAATTAAGACGTTCAAGTAATTGATATCTTGATTAACCAACCAAAAACTACAAGGAAAATGACTGCACCCCTCTGATTTCCGCCAAGGGGACGGTGGGTTTCTCACAAGATGTTTAACAGGTGTCGTAATGTTATTGGAGAGTAGGGGATTTCCCGCCTTTCAGGCATAGCACACGGCTTTTAGCCTTGGTATATTTTCTACTCTCTCTTCAGCTAGCCTGCCGTTTCGATATAAAATCAACGTTTTTATTCTTACTCTATATAATGACTTTATTGCCCCTAAGAGTTAAATCTAATATCCTAGCTGCCATTGCAATTAATAAAACCTTGTCTTCTACTTTTTCCATAATACCATTTTATATTTAAATTCATATATTTTTAATTGTACTTTATTATTATCATTTATAGATTTCAAAATAATTTATTTATTAAAAAAATATATTACTTATTATTTTAAAATATTTTTTATTATGTACCTTAAAGTACAAATTAAGAATTGAATATTATTTTTATAATTAATATAATATTGTAATTAATGGATAAGGGATTATTTTAGTAGTAAGAAACCATCACTTTTCTATGTTACTAAAATAACAAATAATTTATCTAATTTGGGCAACCTTTTTAATTCCGTTATATTTGATATTTATTTAAGTAATTATTTAATCAAATTTTGATACCATAAATACATAACTTGATTTTATGCCCATATTAAGAATTCAAATTTTTTTTTTAAAATAAATATAAATAATAAATTTAAGCCACGTTGAATTTATGGGGTGTTTGTCTAAGCTTATAAGCTGGTTAAACTAGCTTATAAGCTCTAAAATTAAGTTGACCTGTTTGTTTATAACATTTTTGAGCTTATAAGTCAAGCTTAAAAAAAAAATGATAATAATTGGGAGAGGTACTTTTTTTTTTTGGGCTTATAAGTACTATACTTATAAGCTAGTTTGACCAAGTATATTACTACATTATCTTTGTTTAATTTTAAAATTTCATAGTATACCATTGTTTAATGTAGTACTCTTTTTAGTCATTTTATAATAAAAAATACTTATAAATCATATTTTACTAAACACGTCAACAACTTATCAATCACTTATAAGTACTTTAACCAAATATGTAATTGCTTAAAATTTCAAATACCTATAAACTAAAATTAGCTTGTTGTTTATAAGTTAATTTTCATAAACTCAAACAAACATCCCTTTAATATATGTATATATAGATGATTTTTTTAATCTTTATCTAAACTTTTTATCCTTATTGGAGCATTCTAGAAGATTAATATATCCATAATAAATTTTTTCTCAATTTTATTACAATTTAATGAGATATTTCAATAAATAAAATCCAAAAAATTTAACAATTCATTATTATTTAATTTAAAAAAAGTTTTTCTCAATGGTGGTAGGTGTAAGTGGTAGAGGGAGGGAGTGGCAATGGAGGTAAATAAAGTGAAGGAGTAAGGGCAAATAGATGAAGAAAGTGAATATAAACGCCCAACCAACCACACTCGCCTTGGCGGCACTCCGCGTCAACCGTGGTTTTGGATTTTGTGTCGTTTGAAAGTAATTTTGAGTGTGTATTTTCTTGTTCTTCTCCTTTTCTTTTTTCTTTTTTCCTTTCTCTCAAAACAAACAGCAAAAACTCAACATTCTCACTCACTGAAACACAACTTTTTAGCTTAGCTTGTAGTTTGAGATTTCTCTTTTTTGCTTTTATCTAATCCGCTCTCATTTCACTAATCGGAAACCCTAATTTTTGCTTGGTTGATCGTCATTTCCTGTCAATTTGTTTTGTTAGGGTTTGTTTTTGAGAGTGAAGAAGGATCAAGATTTTGCGCGTCTATCTCAGATCGGTCGGTAACTTGCATTTTCTTTTTGGATTTTTTTTTTTTTGAGTATTTTGATCGACGACTTTTTTTTTTTTTTGAAGATTATGTTATTTTGGTTGGTTTAATATTACTGCAATTTTTTTTGGTTATGAATAATAATTATTTTATGTAATTTTGTTGTTAAAGAGAATGTGTTGGTGCATTTTTATATAATAATATTTTGTGCGTTTTGAATTGTAATGGAATTTTCATCATTTATTTACTGTCTTTAGGCTTTACCTACAGCTTTTTTCTATTTAATTTTAATTTTTTAAGTATATGTTCTTACTCTGAGAAGTCAAATTCCATCTTGTTTGCGGAATTCAGCTGACATAGCTTATAGCTGCTATGTTTAATAATTGGAAAAGCAAGGGAGAAATTTTGGTTAATCTTCTGTTTGTTTGTTTGTAAATCTGAAATCTTGGACTATTATTGGGAGAAATCTAACTGCATTAGATTGTTTCTTTTCTTGATTTTTGGGAGCTGGTAATGTCATTTTCTGATAGCTGGATTGAAAATTAATTTTTTTTTTTTGAAATACGATTTTCCTGTAAAGATGTGATTTTGCGCCGGATATAGTAAATTTTTACTGACAAGCGTTATAGATAAATGTGAATATCTACGACTATTTTTTTGTTTTTGTTTGGGTAAGTGTGTTTATATTTTAGTGACTGGTTTCTGCCTTCTTGCTTTCGATAATTTGTTATTAATATTTCTCTTACTTTTCAGGTTCCACCGCACTACCAGGGGAGTTGGCTGTGCGGTCTTAATTTCGAGTTTTTAACTTCAAGTTTCATTCGACCTCTGACATCAAATATGGCTGCTGATTCCAAGACAAGCCTTTCTAACGGCAATGTCGATACACAGCCGAATCCAAAGAGGACTTACCAAATTGTTGTGGCTGCAACTAGGGATATGGGTATTGGTAAGGATGGGAAGTTACCCTGGAGATTGCCCTCTGATCTGAAATTCTTCAAGGATGTTACTCTGACTACATCAGATTCTGGGAAAAAGAATGCAGTCATAATGGGAAGGAAAACATGGGAGAGTATTCCTCTTGAGCATCGACCTTTGCCGGGTCGCCTTAATGTTGTCCTGACTCGTTCTGGGAGTTTTGACATTGCTACTGCTGAAAATGTTGTGATATGTGGAAGCATGGGTTCTGCTTTAGAATTGTTAGCTGCGTCTCCTTATTGTCTGTCAATTGAGAAAGTGTTTGTTATAGGAGGTGGCCAAATATTGGGGTATGTACTCGAGAACTTGTTGATCATTACTCTATTTACAAGCTTGTATTTCTTATTTTCTTATGTTGAACGTGCTTTGATACAGGGAAGCTCTTAATGCTCCTGGATGTGATGCAATCCACATTACTGAAATTGAGACAAGCATTGATTGTGACACTTTTATCCCACCAATTGATTTATCTGTGTTCCAGCCATGGTACTCATCCTTTCCTATTGTGGAAAACAAGATTCGACATTGCTTCACAACATATGTTCGTGTTAGAAGCTCTGCGGACAATTCCCTTGAACAAAGCAATGATTCTGTCCTTGATAGTAAGACCGATTCTGTCAAGTTTGAGGTGAAGAAGTTCTCTTTCCTGCCCAAGATGGTTTTTGAGAGACATGAGGAGTACTTGTATCTAAGGCTTGTTAATGACATCATCTCAGATGGCACTCTCAGGGATGACAGGACAGGGACTGGCACTCTATCAAAATTTGGTTGCCAGGTTAGTCAGGCTTAGACTGTCTAGAGAGTTTTGTTTCTGAAATGTTTCCATTCATTGGTCTCTTCCTTAAACAACTAAATCGTAGAAGCTCACTTTCTTTTTTTATTGTATTTTTTTCATTTCAATTCCAAATAGATGCGGTTTAATTTGCGCAAAACTTTTCCACTTCTTACAACCAAGGTATGGCTATGTTACCTATTTATTTTCTGTTGAACGATCTAAATTAATGGGCTTTTACATATTCATTTTTAAGAGGGTGGAAATTTGGACTGACTCATGATGCCCTTTATTTCAACTTATCACAAAGTCCGTATATAATAAAAGCAAATATGTTTTTATTGATTTGACATTTAGGTTGATATTCATTGTTATCGTTTGGTTCATAGAAAGTATTTTGGCGAGGTGTTGTTGAAGAACTTCTCTGGTTCATCAGTGGTTCAACAAATGCCAAGGTAATGATGCTGTTGTTGAATGTTTAACTTTTATGATTTGATGGGAGAAGAACAGAGCATTTCAGTTTGTGTCCAAAGAGTTTGCTAATTACAAGAGTTTCTCTCAATTGCATCTGTTTTTTCTGAACATTGGGTGGTGTTACCTTCAGTAGAATTGTATCTTTGCATCTGCATGAAGCTATGTGATTCAAGGAGTGACTGAATGTTTGGCATTTTGATATTACTTGTCATCTGACTGTTTTTATCCTTTTCTTTTTACACTGCTGATCAGTGTTTGATCCGCACATTTTTTCAAGAATGTGATATGCAACATATGCACTGTAAAAAAAGCATTCATTAAGGATCTTTTTGTTTATACCACATGTGTAGCCACTAATCATATGTTTTGATTTATGATTACTTTTCATGGCACACTGAATTAGCTGTTCGTACAACATTGGAGATGAATTCCTCTTCAATAATGGAATTAATTGTCTGTACTGTTATCAGTATCAGATATGAATCCTTTTTATATTGCTCTGGGATAATGATATGAGTTATGACTTGACCTTTTAACTTTGTTTCTATTCTTGGTATGGAGTTCTTTCTTACGCTTCTTTCTTTGATCACTGATAAATGGATTGTTCATTAGATATTTTGTTCCTTTTACTCTGCTTGGTTTATGTGTTAGAGCAGGAAAAAAATGGTCTATATTCTAAAAGTTAGTATAATCGACAGGTTCTTCAAGAGAAGGACATTCATATATGGGATGGCAATGCATCTAGAGAATACCTTGACAGGCAAGTGCTGGGTGGTTTTTATTTTTGGGGGCAAAATCTGGTGTCACTTTCATACACTCTTACCTGATATGTATATCTGTTCAGTGTTGGATTGGCAGACAGAGAGGAGGGTGATCTTGGTCCTGTATATGGGTTTCAGTGGAGGCATTTTGGTGCAAGGTTGGTGGATTCTGCTATTTCTAAGTGTAATTGAGAGATTGGATTATATACGAGGATTAGAGCTTCAGCTTTTGCTAAATGTCTTAACAGGTACACTGATATGCATGCTGACTACTCTGGTCAAGGCTTTGATCAGTTACTGGATGTTATTGACAAGATTAAGAATAATCCAAATGATCGCCGGATCATCCTTTCAGCTTGGAATCCATCTGATCTCAAATTGATGGCACTTCCACCTTGCCACATGTTTGCACAGGTTGGTGTTGAGTTTATGTGTAAAATTGTGTTATGATTTTCTTCATTGTAAGCAAGTCTTTGGTTTTCTTTCTACAGTTCTATGTAGCCAATGGGGAGTTATCATGTCAAATGTATCAGCGCTCTGCTGACATGGGCCTGGGTGTTCCTTTCAACATTGCGTCTTATGCTCTTTTGACGTGCATGATTGCTCATGTTTGTGGTACGTATCCTCCTAACAACTAATGAATAAGTTTTGTGTATATGAAGAACTGTTAGAAGCTTAATATTTAAATGGGTATGGGTGGAACCAATTGACGAATGAAAGAAGTCCATTGATGAGAAATTTAATCAGCTATGCAGAGTGTTCTTATTTTGCTGCAGGGGCCTATCATAAATAATGAATTTGCATAGATTGAATCATTGAAGGAGACACTGGTAGGAAGCTAACAAACTAAGAAATTGCTACACGAATAAATAAGTCTGGAGATTATTCTAATGGTTTTTATTACCTAAGTGTTACAGTTTTGGCCTTGAGGAATTTTTGTTGACCTTCATAAATATTGTACAGATCTTGCTCCTGGTGATTTCATCCATGTGATGGGTGATACTCATGTTTATCGCACTCATGTGAGGCCTCTGCAGGAGCAACTTCAGAAACTGCCGAAGCCTTTTCCAGTAAGAAGAATACTTTTTTGAACAGAAACCGTGTTGATGATTGGATTATTGACTCATCATATGATTTGATACTAGATGCGAAAGGTGTTATTTCTTTAAGTTCTCATATCCATGTTTTAATGCAGATTTTGAAGATCAATCCGGAGAAGAAAAATATAGATTCTTTTGTAGCAGCTGATTTCAAACTCATAGGTTATGATCCTCACCAGAAAATCGAAATGAAAATGGCGGTATAGTGCTTTCTTATAGTTTCCATAAACGTGAAGGACTCTGGTCACTCCAAGGCAATAATTGCCAAGTTTTGAGGCAAGTACATGATTCTCCATTTCCGATCAGTGATTCATTGTATCTCATCTAATTCTGCTAGCCTCCATTAAGTTCCTCTGGTCAATTGATTTCGTGACCATGAAGTCATTGGCGTGCATGACTGACTGCATTGCAATATTTAATATTCGGACTCTCTATTTGTGGGTACATCTCATAAGAAAATATCCTAATTGGCCATCTCATAATATATTTACTTGAGTTTGTTCTTAAACTAGTCTTCTATTCTGGGAACTTAGAAGGTGAGCTTTCTAAAGGTTTTATCATTGTCTATTATGTTTCAGGCACAGCTGGTGGAGGCATAGATATTGATGCGGAGTTTTATTCGCACATTGAAATAAAAACTTTGTTAGTTGGATACACTTTTTTTTTTTCCTTTTTTTTGTCAAGTATTGCATGTGTAGTGAGAATCCTTTAGTTCCACATAGGGTTGGCGGTTCTAAGGTGATTTAGAGTCCATGTATTTTCGTGCTATTCCATACTTGACTTTTCCTTTGTTCTTGGAAGCTATCTGCTATCACAGTATGTATTGCTGCTAAACTCGATTATGCTCTTCTCGAAAAAGATTTGGATTTTGGATATCTCTTTTCATGGATAATTATGCTATGAATTTGTTTCGATAATCTTGTAGAGGGTAATATTGCACCCATAATCTCGACGTAACAGTTGACAATTGGTTAGTCGTAATTTATTAGGTGGGATCTAAGTAGGATTTGTTACGAGCTAACCAATTGCGAAGAAGTTTGTGAGAGGAGGTGGGTTTAATATTTTTCATCTTGTCTCTCGTAAAGCCTGAAATACAAAATTGTGCCAAATATTCAATTATCCACTTTTGTTGAATCAAATTCAGTAAGTGTTTTGAGTTAAAAAATTTGTTGCTGTGGGTATACAATGTGTTGTCACTTTTTCTAATTTAAATATATAATTTGCCGAAGCAACTGCTGGGAAATGTGTGCCTGGGAGGTAGAGAGACAGTGAAGTCTTCTCGGCAGCCATGGTTCAAATCCCATAAGAGAGAAAGAGAGAGAGATCAAGGGAATAATAAACAAATGAGGTATTCCAAAATACCTTTTTCAATGATAGTAATAATATACTCCAGGCAAAAGCCTTTGTCACTACTCAGTGTCTCAATGTCAATCTACAGTATTATTGGTTAATAACTTGAATGGTGTAATTCTCAGGGAAGGGGGCTAGTATTTTTTAACTTCATTTTCTTTTTTTATAAGTAAGGTTTTTATGGAAAGAGGGAAAAAGAATATTCAGGAGACCTAAAAAATAGCCAACTTATCTCACGACAAACTTTGGGTTAGGAATAAAAAATTGATATTAACTAAGACTATCTTTAATATATATATATTTTTTTACATTTTTTTTGTCAAAGAAATGAAACAAATCGGAGATTAAAGAATACAAAAAACCCTACCTACCATAGGACATGCCTTAGGTTAGGTTAAAAAAAAAAAAAAAAAAAAAATTCCAAAGACAAACACATATGCATAATCATTTACATAAAGATAAGATCATAAACATTTTCATTACCAGCACAATTTTTTAACTCCATTCTTTCTTGTGAACCTTCCCTATAACGTTTAACTATTTTTTCATTTGTTTTGTCTATTCTTTTGGGGAGATTTTTTTTCTAGTTTTTGGATCCCTTCACAATCATATTCGGCCTTTTATGCCTTTGGCACTATGTCATAAAAGTATTCAAAGACAAAGAAAATAATGATAAGAAATAATAATTTAATTCTTCTTTACTCGTTATTTTAGTGAAATCAATTATGATGCATTCAATGGAGATCTTTTTCTCGCAGTTAATGGTTGATTAAGATTCTTTGCGATTTGCTTTTCATAACACATTACTTCAAAATTTATGCCAATTTAAAGCTTTCATGACTTTAATGAGGAGATTGGGTACAGAAAAGTACAAGAAAATTGCTAATTCTAGGCACTGTTTTAAAACTCGGACCAGACCGGCTGGTCGGATCTCGACTTGGCAGTCTCTCCAGTCTGGTTCAAGCTTTAGGGAGTTTTTGATATATTACAAAATTATAGGGATTAACTTGTAATTTTCTAGAGGTGTTTTTGCAATATTTCAAAATTTTAGGGATTACAGTGTTTTGGGGCATTATATTAGTGGATAAAAGGATTTTGTAAATAAAATAATTAGAGAGCAGGAGGTTGAAATTTTGATCTTCGTTTTTATGTACTCATTTCGAGTATGATAATTTGTTTAAATGCTCTTTATTATGGTAAAATTTGTAATAATATTTATAAATTTGATTTTTTATAGTAATATTTATCAATGTTATTTTGTTTAGATTACGGGATTTGCTGTTTATAAATTTGTAATGCCCTTTTGATTCTGTTGTATGATTGTATAGAGTTATCTTGTCATGAATCCTCTGTTTAACCCTTTGTGATTCCACTATACTATGCGTGTACAGTTATATAAGCTCATCTGATGCCCATTTATTGTTTAAATTGGTGCAGTTTATGTGTTCATCAACTTTTGCACACATACATGTTTCAATGTGATAAGCTTGTATATGTAAAATGACTCATTAAGCTCAGATTATTTTGACTCTTCTAGTTGATCTGCAGTGTGATCCAGATGAGCAAGGTGCTTGTAATTCTTGATGCAATGGTGGGCTCATGAATTGTGCCTTTGAGTACACATTCAAAGCTGGACTTCCTGACCCCCCAAAGACTGTTAGAAGGAAGGAAAAGGCTGACTGACTCTATTGGCCTCGTTGACTCTATTCTTGTTGACAAGTCATCGATCAATAGAAGAATGGCATACTTCTTTTCGAAGGGCATTTTAGACTTATGCAAGAGGAAGACTATCCTTACCTTATGCAAGAGGAAGACTATCCTTACACTGGTACTGATTGTGGCACCTGCAAATTTTTCTTTGTTGCATATTGTTTCACGATAATGGTTAATGTCTGTATTTCTCATATCTTTACCTTCGTGTGAATGTTGTTGCCATCAATGCTGTGTTCATGCAAGCATACATGTATGGGTGAGCATAAGTAGTGGGCAGAACCGGAACTTATAGGTAGAATCGAAATCGAAACCGGAATTGGAACCTACCTGAAATCGACACTGTGCAGGTAGGTTCTGGTTCAATTTTATTGGAATCGACATTGTATGGTTCCGGTTCCAGTTCCTACAAGTTCTGAAACCGAAACTCAAACTGGAACCTGGGAAAAGAACCTGAAGCGAGTACTCGGCTTGGAACCTGCTTGTGTTTTGGTTTTGATTAAAAAAAATTATGTGAATTGTGATGAATTGATTGAATTCAAGTGTTGCCTAGAGATTAGAGGATTTATGAGTCACATTGGACACAAATAAATGAGTAATCAAAAGTTGAAAACTACCAAATGTAAGTTTTCTTAATTTGTTAGGGGTGTATTTGTAAACTTTTAAGGTATTTTTGTTATTTTTTAAACAATATGAGGGTAATTGATTTTTTATAGGGTACTCGGGTAAGGAACCGGAACCTGCATTTCAGGTTTCGGTTCCAGTTCCTTTTTTTGGGAACTTGCACTGTATGATTCTGGTTTCGGTTCCCCCAAAAATGCAGGGTACCTTGAATTGCTCACCCCTACATAGATGGAAGGCATTTCATGCCCATACATTTGCTCAAAGCGTTTGGATCATGGGGTTTTGCTTGTGGGGTATGGTTCAACTGGCTATGCTCTAGTCAAGATGAAGGAGAAGCCATATTGAATCATTAAGAATTCATGGGGAGAAATCTAGGGAGATAATGGTTTCTACAAAATCTATTGGGGTTGCAACATTTTTGGAGTCGACTCCATGGTATAGACTGTTGCTGCTGCTGCTCATACGGACTCTAAGTAGGCTATGAACATTGCTGATTTGTATATAAGAAAAACTTGATTCAACTTTCAGCTATTTATTATTTTTATAATCTTACAAACTAGATCTTTATCATTTTTATACCTATTTGGAAATATTCTGACCAATAATGTTTCTCGATAACATTTGAATCCTTATTTTCAAAGAATATCGAATTTAAATCAAACTGCCCACTTCAATAGGTGTTTATATATAAAGATGTTGTATCATTCATTTTAAACCCTTAGTAAAATATCCTTTCAGTTTCCAATAAAAAAATTTGTTCCTCTTCAACAGAATTATTTATAAATTCTTTACTTCAATATTATTTTGAGATGAAAATGAGATTGAAATTATTATAATTTCATCACATCCCTTTTAAAAGAGAGAGAGAGAAAAAAAAATTAAAAAAAATTGACCAATGGGATAATCTTGTGCACAACACAAACACACAAAGCAATTGGTTGAACTAGTCTTGTGGCATGAGATTTATTTAATTTCATTTTGTTTTGCAACAATTTGCTCCAGTGCAAGTTGTGATCAAGTAGCTGAAGTAGATTATTTTCAAGCTACAATGTCTATACAATTACGATTATCCTTTTTTCCTCAGGAGGTTGGATTGCTACTCTCTCAGCTTCACTAGCTTTAAAAAATTCAACAAGGCCTTCGAGCATGTTGTCTATATCCTCATCTTTCATTAGCTGCTCCATGATCTCTGTTGGAGTCATCTTAGTTTGCACTAGCAGTTCTTCAATATCTTTTAAAAGTGAATGGTTGTCGATCCCAAGGTAATTGGAAGCCATAATTTTGAATATAAAGTAAAGGTAATAGAATCCAGGCGGCCAGGGTGCAACAATGCAGGGTCAACCTACTCTTTGTGATTAGTCATCAAGTAAATTTAGCAGTCCTAAAAATGTCATCTGTTTAAAAACGAAAAAGAAAAAAATGTGAACATATTATGATTGTATAACATCTATTTATAAGAATAGTTTAAGAGAAAAGAATGTGAATAATAATATTTGAATTTTTGGAGTTTCAAACTCACTCTTCATGCCTAGCCGACAAGTTAGTTGAACAATCATTTACAACCAGAATGGAGTTATTCTTTGTGGTAATCAACAGGTAGGGGTGTCAATTGAGCCAATCCGCTCGTAAGCGGCTCGAGCTTGACTCAGCAAAAGCTCGAACTTGACTCAACTTATATCGAGCGGAGCCAAGCTCGAGCTTGACTCGGATACAGTGTTGAGCTGAGTTCGAACAAGTCGGATCTCGGCTCAACAAGCTCGAGCTTGAACACGACTTGGCACAACTAGAACTTTTTTTTTTTTTTTTTATACTTATCCCTTTTACGGTTTTAACTTCATCCAATCTTTTCTTCTTCCCTTTTTTCATCTTTCTCCAGTTTTAATTTCACAAAACTAAAAAAAGCAAACAAATTTAACCCTTCAATCACTTAAAAAAAAAAAAAAACATAAAAATCAACCCCAAAACTCAAGTAAAAAAAAAAACCTCAGATCAAAATCATCAACCCACAATTGAAAATTGAGCACCCATCAAGAAACAAAACAAAAATTCAGAAAAATCTGCTGTGCACACTATGAGCTGGATCAGGTTAATCGTTATAGCAAGTGAAATTAAACAAAAAAAAAAAAAAAAAAAAATCCCAAAGACCAAATAAGAACATGAATTTGCAATAGACTAAGACCCTATCTTTCTGTAAGTAGAATCTATGGGTTTCTTAGCTAAATAGACAAATAGGTAACCAAATTTTATTTTTACCTTTTTTCTTCATCTCTTCAATATCAAAACCAAGTTTAGACATGGTTGCGATTCGTGTAGTTAATATTTAATTCACCTAGTGGGCATTTCCAAATGTTCATCATTTTGCTTGCTTTCTTAATGCCCGTACCTTTCTCCTTTGCGGTTGATAAAATAAGAAAATGCAAGAGAACTCGAGGATTTATTTTGTGGGTTCCAACTTGAGCTCGAACTCGAATTTTTAGTGTCGAGTTCGAGCTCGAGGTCGATTTTTCAAGCTTGAGCTCGAACTCGTGCTCGACACTGTAGTAATCGAGCCTAACTTGATTAGCCAAAAACTCGTCTCGATTACAACCCTATCAACAGGTTCAATAACCTAATATCATTCAACTTCAACTCATAGATGTCAATGTTCAGAAAATTTGCCATAGTTTAAATTAAGCTTGATTTCCCCGTAACAGAAGGTCCAAACAAAAAATATTCTCTCTTTCGCGCCTTCCCGCCTCTCTTGTAAATCTCTTTCCTCTCACAAACCTCTCTAGATCCTCCATTATCTTTTTTTCTATACTCAAGTCCATTGCAAGAGTATCAAATGTTTCTAAAAGGTCAAGATTGACTGATTCCCACACATTTATAACCATTCCATGTTCCAAAGTATGACCTTTTTAAAGTCTTATTTTCCTCCATTATTTTTTCAAATTCCCTCAAAATACGAGGGATATAATCATCCAAGATTTTAGCCTTACGTTTCTTGTGAAAATTCACCTAAAAACTTGGTTGGAACTTTGGATATATATCTCCATCTAAGGTGAATCAAGTTAAATGTGTTTACAATCTCTTCATTCTCTTCTGCATAAAGTGAAATCTTTGTTTTTTCGTTTGCCAGATTGATTTTCATTCTTTTCACGTTATGGCTTGAGGGATTGGATTCAAGATAATGTTTTACAATCATATTCACATATATAGGTTGAGTAGCTTGCATCTTAGGCAAAAAGGGGACTTTAGGTACTTTGTTCACGGTTAGTCCTTTTTGCTATAATTTATTTGCTGTGGTATGAATGGAACAATCGTGTGTTCCATTAGCATTGCACCTCTTGTATGGATGTTGTGACGACTATTTGTGATTTAGTTTAAGGCAAGGTTTTGGGTTTATCACCCAAGTATGAGATCTCGACCCAGCTTTGTTCGATATGACATTTAGCTGATTAATTTTTGTGAGCAGCATGCGTGCTCTTTTTGTGCAACTTCTGGCTTTTCTCAGTTTTTTCCATGTTTTGATGGAGACTTTTTGTCTTTGCTTGGGGTATGCCCCTCATATTTTTGTACAGATATTTTCTCCCATTCTTCTGTAGATAGCCCAGCAGATTTCTAGGGCTCCAACAGCAAATTTCCTAGTGAAAAGGAAAAAAGTCAACAAATAGAAGAAGAAGGAAAATTGTCAGTTATACAAAACCTTATTACTATCCAAATATAATGATGACTAAAATTAAGTTTTATGATAAAAATACTTCAGATAAAAACGTCCCCATACACAGGCCTGTCAGGAACATCAAATATAGAATAATCTACAATGTAAATCTTATATCCGCTATCAAATATTCGATATGAAAATACTACACAACACAAAAGTAAACAAATATATGAATTATGCATTCACCTATAAATATTAAATTAGTTTAGAAATGAAAAACAATGATTCACAGTGGTTACAAATACGATATTCCATGTAAAAGAGCTGCAATAAAAATGTCCTAATTTCTGGATTGTCTACCACAATCTTTACATGTTAACCAATTATGAGTTTTTAACCAGACCTGGTATATGGTGATTTCTTATAACCACAAACAACAATACAAACAAAAGCAACAAGACATTTAAAGAATTATAAGACTCTCATCATTAGCATAAAGTGAAAGAAAATCACCTGCCATGTCAAGTCCCACAGAACTAATCATGTCAAAATGATGAAGATTTTAACTATCCAATATCCACACTCACCAACACAATTCAATTAAGAAAGAAATCAGAATTTGTATAGAATAACATTATTGAAATACAAAGAAGGAAAAGTGGAAAAATGATAGGTTCTAGCAGTTCGAGGAGCTAGAGGTTACCAAAATAACAACCTGCTAACTAAAATGAATTCTACCTAACTAAATACAATTGTAATCCCCACTCTCTGATTCACTAGATCCTACCACATGGCCTAACCACCCAACTACTTTCACACGCCCAAATGGCCTCCACTGCCCTTCCTATTCTTCCTCAAGTATTTGTGGGTGATCGGGGGCGTATTTCCTCAAGCTACGTGTCTATACTCGTATAATTATGACTATCCCTTTTCCCTCAAGCGTTGGATTGCGACCCTTTTGGCTTCACTAGCTTTAAGAAATTGAAAAGCCCTTTGAGCACATTGTTTGCATCCTCATCCTTCCTAAGCTGCTTTACGATCTCGGCTGCAGTCGTCTTAGTATGCATTAACAGGTTTTCAATATCTGGGAAAAGTGAATGCTGCTTGATCCCATGGTAATTGAAAGCCAAAGTTTTGAGTATAAACCAAAGGTAACAGGGGCATGTGGACATGCACATCCAGGCAATCACGGTACAACAATGCAGGGTCAACCTTTTCATTGTGATTGGTCTTGAAGACTATAATCCTCCCATCTCCCCCGCTCGACCACAATACATCAAGTAAATTTAGAAATCCTGATAATTTCACCTGTTTAAAAATGAAAAAGAAATAAGAATGTGTATAACATCTATTTATAAGAATCTAAAAGAAAAATATTTGAATAATAATACCTAATCTGGAGTTTCCTGTGCCACTCCCCCTTCACGCCTAGTTGAAAAATCCTTTACAACTAGAATGGAGTTATTCATTGTGCTAATCGATAGATTCAATAGCACACTATTCCACCTAATATTATTCAACTTCAACTCGTAGATATCGAAGTTGAGAGAATCTGCCATAGCTTGAATAAAGCTTGATTTCCACACATTCCCCTCCTCAAAAGCACCAAACAACAGATACTCCCTTTTCCATGCCTTCCCCTCGTTTTTATAAGACTCCTTCCCATTTACAAACCTCTCTAGATCCTCAATTTTTTTTTTTTTTTTTGAACTCGACTCCATTGCAAGTGTATCGAATGTTTTTGGAGCCTCAAGATTGACTGTTTGCCATACATTTACAATCATTCCCTGTTTCAGAGTGTGAAATTTTATAGTCTTCTTTTCCTCCGTTATGGCAAGAGTATCAAATGTTTCTAAAAGGTCAAGATTGACTGATTTCCACACATTTATAACCATTCCAAGTTCCAAAGTATGACATTTTTAAAGTCTTATTTTCCTCCATTATTTTTTCAAATTCCCTCAAAATACGAGGGATATAATCATCCAAGATTTTAGCCTTACGTTTCTTGTGAAAATTCACCTAAAAACTTGGTTGGAACTTTGGATATATATCTCCATCTAAGGTGAATCGAGTTAAATGTGTTTACAATCTCTTCATTCTCTTCTGCATAAAGTGAAATCTTTGTTTTTTCGTTTGCCAGATTGATTTTCATTCTTTTCACGTTATGGCTTGAGGGATTGGATTCAAGATAATGTTTTACAATCATATTCACATATATAGGTTGAGTAGCTTGCATCTTAGGCAAAAAGGGGACTTTAGGTACTTTGTTCACGGTTAGTCCTTTTTGCTATAATTTATTTGCTGTGGTATGAATGGAACAATCGTGTGTTCCATTAGCATTGCACCTCTTGTATGGATGTTGTGACGACTATTTGTGATTTAGTTTAAGGCAAGGTTTTGGGTTTATCACCCAAGTATGAGATCTCGACCCAGCTTTGTTCGATATGACATTTAGCTGATTAATTTTTGTGAGCAGCATGCGTGCTCTTTTTGTGCAACTTCTGGCTTTTCTCAGTTTTTTCCATGTTTTGATGGAGACTTTTTGTCTTTGCTTGGGGTATGCCCCTCATATTTTTTGTACGATATTTTCTCCCATTCTTCGTAGATAGCCCAGAGATTTCTAGGGCTCCAACAAAGAAATTTCCTAGTGAAAAGGAAAAAAGTCAACAAATAGAAGAAGAAGGAAAATTGTCGCTTATACAAAACCTTATTACTATCCAAATATAATGATGACTAAAATTAAGTTTTATGATAAAAATACTTCAGATAAAAACGTCCCCATACACAGGCCTGTCAGGAACATCAAATATAGAATAATCTACAATGTAAATCTTATATCCGCTATCAAATATTCGATATGAAAATACTACACAACACAAAAGTAAACAAATATATGAATTATGCATTCACCTATAAATATTAAATTAGTTTAGAAATGAAAAACAATGATTCACAGTGGTTACAAATACGATATTCCATGTAAAAGAGCTGCAATAAAAATGTCCTAATTTCTGGATTGTCTACCACAATCTTTACATGTTAACCAATTATGAGTTTTTAACCAGACCTGGTATATGGTGATTTCTTATAACCACAAACAACAATACAAACAAAAGCAACAAGACATTTAAAGAATTACAAGACTCTCATCATTAGCATAAAGTGAAAGAAAATCACCTGCCATGTCAAGTCCCACGAACTAATCATGTCAAAATGATGAAGATTTTAACTATCCAATATCCACACTCACCAACACAATTCAATTAAGAAAGAAATCAGAATTTGTATAGAATAACATTATTGAAATACAAAAGAAGGAAAAGTGGAAAAATGATAGGTTCTAGCAGTTCGAGGAGCTAGAGGTTACCAAAATAACAACCTGCTAACTAAAATGAATTCTACCTAACTAAATACAATTGTAATCCCCACTCTACAGATTCACTAGATCCTACCACATGGCCTAACCACCCAACTACTTTCACACGCCCAAATGGCCTCCACTGCCCTTCCTATTCTTCCTCAAGTATTTGTGGGTGATCGGGGGCGTATTTCCTCAAGCTACAGTGTCTATACTCTGTATAATTATGACTATCCCTTTTCCCTCAAGCTGTTGGATTGCGACCCTTTTGGCTTCACTAGCTTTAAGAAATTCGAAAAGCCCTTTGAGCACATTGTTTGCATCCTCATCCTTCCTAAGCTGCTTTACGATCTCGGCTGCAGTCGGCTTAGTATGCATTAACAGGTTTTCAATATCTGGGAAAAGTGAATGCTGCTTGATCCCATGGTAATTGAAAGCCAAAGTTTTGAGTATAAACCAAAGGTAACAGGGCATGTGGACATGCACATCCAGGCAATCACGGTGCAACAATGCAGGGTCAACCTTTTCATTGTGATTGGTCTTGAAGACTATAATCCTCCCATCTCCCCCGCTCGACCACAATACATCAAGTAAATTTAGAAATCCTGATAATTTCACCTGTTTAAAAATGAAAAAGAAATAAGAATGTGTATAACATCTATTTATAAGAACAGTCTAAAAGAAAAATATTTGAATAATAATACCTAATCTGGAGTTTCCTGTGCCACTCCCCCTTCACGCCTAGTTGAAAAATCCTTTACAACTAGAATGGAGTTATTCATTGTGCTAATCGATAGATTCAATAGCACACTATTCCACCTAATATTATTCAACTTCAACTCGTAGATATCGAAGTTGAGAGAATCTGCCATAGCTTGAATAAAGCTTGATTTCCACACATTCCCCTCCTCAAAAGCACCAAACAACAGATACTCCCTTTTCCATGCCTTCCCCTCGTTTTTATAAGACTCCTTCCCATTTACAAACCTCTCTAGATCCTCAATTTTTTTTTTTTTTTTTTTTTGAACTCGACTCCATTGCAAGTGTATCGAATGTTTTTGGAGCCTCAAGATTGACTGTTTGCCATACATTTACAATCATTCCCTCGTTTGAGTGTGAAATTTTATAGTCTTCTTTTCCTCCGTTATGGCAAGAGTATCAAATGTTTCTAAAAGGTCAAGATTGACTGATTTCCACACATTTATAACCATTCCAAGTTCCAAAGTATGACATTTTTAAAGTCTTATTTTCCTCCATTATTTTTTCAAATTCCCTCAAAATACGAGGGATATAATCATCCAAGATTTTAGCCTTACGTTTCTTGTGAAAATTCACCTAAAAACTTGGTTGGAACTTTGGATATATATCTCCATCTAAGGTGAATCGAGTTAAATGTGTTTACAATCTCTTCATTCTCTTCTGCATAAAGTGAAATCTTTGTTTTTTCGTTTGCCAGATTGATTTTCATTCTTTTCACGTTATGGCTTGAGGGATTGGATTCAAGATAATGTTTTACAATCATATTCACATATATAGGTTGAGTAGCTTGCATCTTAGGCAAAAAGGGGACTTTAGGTACTTTGTTCACGGTTAGTCCTTTTTGCTATAATTTATTTCTTTGTGGTATGAATGGAACAATCGTGTGTTCCATTAGCATTGCACCTCTTGTATGGATGTTGTGACGCCTATTTGTGATTTAGTTTAAGGCAAGGTTTTGGGTTTATCACCCAAGTATGAGATCTCGACCCAGCTTTGTTCGATATGACATTTAGCTGATTAATTTTTGTGAGCAGCATGCGTGCTCTTTTTGTGCAACTTCTGGCTTTTCTCAGTTTTTTCCATGTTTTGATGGAGACTTTTTGTCTTTGCTTGGGGTATGCCCCTCATATTTTTTGTACGATATTTTCTCCCATTCTTGTAGATAGCCCAGTGATTTCTAGGGCTCCAACAGCAAATTTCCTAGTGAAAAGGAAAAAAGTCAACAAATAGAAGAAGAAGGAAAATTGTCAGTTATACAAAACCTTATTACTATCCAAATATAATGATGACTAAAATTAAGTTTTATGATAAAAATACTTCAGATAAAAACGTCCCCATACACAGGCCTGTCAGGAACATCAAATATAGAATAATCTACAATGTAAATCTTATATCCGCTATCAAATATTCGATATGAAAATACTACACAACACAAAAGTAAACAAATATATGAATTATGCATTCACCTATAAATATTAAATTAGTTTAGAAATGAAAAACAATGATTCACAGTGGTTACAAATACGATATTCCATGTAAAAGAGCTGCAATAAAAATGTCCTAATTTCTGGATTGTCTACCACAATCTTTACATGTTAACCAATTATGAGTTTTTAACCAGACCTGGTATATGGTGATTTCTTATAACCACAAACAACAATACAAACAAAAGCAACAAGACATTTAAAGAATTACAAGACTCTCATCATTAGCATAAAGTGAAAGAAAATCACCGCCATGTCAAGTCCCTCAGAACTAATCATGTCAAAATGATGAAGATTTTAACTATCCAATATCCACACTCACCAACACAATTCAATTAAGAAAGAAATCAGAATTTGTATAGAATAACATTATTGAAATACAAAGAAGGAAAAGTGGAAAAATGATAGGTTCTAGCAGTTCGAGGAGCTAGAGGTTACCAAAATAACAACCTGCTAACTAAAATGAATTCTACCTAACTAAATACAATTGTAATCCCCACTCTACAGATTCACTAGATCCTACCACATGGCCTAACCACCCAACTACTTTCACACGCCCAAATGGCCTCCACTGCCCTTCCTATTCTTCCTCAAGTATTTGTGGGTGATCGGGGGCGTATTTCCTCAAGCTACAGTGTCTATACTCTGTATAATTATGACTATCCCTTTTCCCTCAAGCTGTTGGATTGCGACCCTTTTGGCTTCACTAGCTTTAAGAAATTCGAAAAGCCCTTTGAGCACATTGTTTGCATCCTCATCCTTCCTAAGCTGCTTTACGATCTCGTCTGCAGTTGTCTTAGTATGCATTAACAGGTTTTCAATATCTGGGAAAAGTGAATGCTGCTTGATCCCATGGTAATTGAAAGCCAAAGTTTTGAGTATAAACCAAAGGTAACAGGGCATGTGGACATGCACATCCAGGCAATCACGGTACAACAATGCAGGGTCAACCTTTTCATTGTGATTGGTCTTGAAGACTATAATCCTCCCATCTCCCCCGCTCGACCACAATACATCAAGTAAATTTAGAAATCCTGATAATTTCACCTGTTTAAAAATGAAAAAGAAATAAGAATGTGTATAACATCTATTTATAAGAACAGTCTAAAAGAAAAATATTTGAATAATAATACCTAATCTGGAGTTTCCTGTGCCACTCCCCCTTCACGCCTAGTTGAAAAATCCTTTACAACTAGAATGGAGTTATTCATTGTGCTAATCGATAGATTCAATAGCACACTATTCCACCTAATATTATTCAACTTCAACTCGTAGATATCGAAGTTGAGAGAATCTGCCATAGCTTGAATAAAGCTTGATTTCCACACATTCCCCTCCTCAAAAGCACCAAACAACAGATACTCCCTTTTCCATGCCTTCCCCTCGTTTTTATAAGACTCCTTCCCATTTACAAACCTCTCTAGATCCTCAATTTTTTTTTTTTTTTTTGAACTCGACTCCATTGCAAGTGTATCGAATGTTTTTGGAGCCTCAAGATTGACTGTTTGCCATACATTTACAATCATTCCCTGTTTCAGAGTGTGAAATTTTATAGTCTTCTTTTCCTCCGTTATGGCAAGAGTATCAAATGTTTCTAAAAGGTCAAGATTGACTGATTTCCACACATTTATAACCATTCCAAGTTCCAAAGTATGACATTTTTAAAGTCTTATTTTCCTCCATTATTTTTTCAAATTCCCTCAAAATACGAGGGATATAATCATCCAAGATTTTAGCCTTACGTTTCTTGTGAAAATTCACCTAAAAACTTGGTTGGAACTTTGGATATATATCTCCATCTAAGGTGAATCGAGTTAAATGTGTTTACAATCTCTTCATTCTCTTCTGCATAAAGTGAAATCTTTGTTTTTTCGTTTGCCAGATTGATTTTCATTCTTTTCACGTTATGGCTTGAGGGATTGGATTCAAGATAATGTTTTACAATCATATTCACATATATAGGTTGAGTAGCTTGCATCTTAGGCAAAAAGGGGACTTTAGGTACTTTGTTCACGGTTAGTCCTTTTTGCTATAATTTATTTGCTGTGGTATGAATGGAACAATCGTGTGTTCCATTAGCATTGCACCTCTTGTATGGATGTTGTGACGACTATTTGTGATTTAGTTTAAGGCAAGGTTTTGGGTTTATCACCCAAGTATGAGATCTCGACCCGACTTTGTTCGATATGACATTTAGGTGATTAATTTTTTGTGAGCAAGATGCGTGCTCTTTTTGTGCAACTTCTGGCTTTTCTCAGTTTTTTCCATGTTTTGATGGAGACTTTTTGTCTTTGCTTGGGGTATGCCCCTCATATTTTTGTACAGATATTTTCTCCCATTCTTCTGTAGATAGCCCAGCAGATTTCTAGGGCTCCAACAGCAAATTTCCTAGTGAAAAGGAAAAAAGTCAACAAATAGAAGAAGAAGGAAAATTGTCAGTTATACAAAACCTTATTACTATCCAAATATAATGATGACTAAAATTAAGTTTTATGATAAAAATACTTCAGATAAAAACGTCCCCATACACAGGCCTGTCAGGAACATCAAATATAGAATAATCTACAATGTAAATCTTATATCCGCTATCAAATATTCGATATGAAAATACTACACAACACAAAAGTAAACAAATATATGAATTATGCATTCACCTATAAATATTAAATTAGTTTAGAAATGAAAAACAATGATTCACAGTGGTTACAAATACGATATTCCATGTAAAAGAGCTGCAATAAAAATGTCCTAATTTCTGGATTGTCTACCACAATCTTTACATGTTAACCAATTATGAGTTTTTAACCAGACCTGGTATATGGTGATTTCTTATAACCACAAACAACAATACAAACAAAAGCAACAAGACATTTAAAGAATTACAAGACTCTCATCATTAGCATAAAGTGAAAGAAAATCACCTGCCATGTCAAGTCCCACAGAACTAATCATGTCAAAATGATGAAGATTTTAACTATCCAATATCCACACTCACCAACACAATTCAATTAAGAAAGAAATCAGAATTTGTATAGAATAACATTATTGAAATACAAAGAAGGAAAAGTGGAAAAATGATAGGTTCTAGCAGTTCGAGGAGCTAGAGGTTACCAAAATAACAACCTGCTAACTAAAATGAATTCTACCTAACTAAATACAATTGTAATCCCCACTCTACAGATTCACTAGATCCTACCACATGGCCTAACCACCCAACTACTTTCACACGCCCAAATGGCCTCCACTGCCCTTCCTATTCTTCCTCAAGTATTTGTGGGTGATCGGGGGCGTATTTCCTCAAGCTACAGTGTCTATACTCTGTATAATTATGACTATCCCTTTTCCCTCAAGCTGTTGGATTGCGACCCTTTTGGCTTCACTAGCTTTAAGAAATTCGAAAAGCCCTTTGAGCACATTGTTTGCATCCTCATCCTTCCTAAGCTGCTTTACGATCTCGGCTGCAGTCGTCTTAGTATGCATTAACAGGTTTTCAATATCTGGGAAAAGTGAATGCTGCTTGATCCCATGGTAATTGAAAGCCAAAGTTTTGAGTATAAACCAAAGGTAACAGGGCATGTGGACATGCACATCCAGGCAATCACGGTACAACAATGCAGGGTCAACCTTTTCATTGTGATTGGTCTTGAAGACTATAATCCTCCCATCTCCCCCGCTCGACCACAATACATCAAGTAAATTTAGAAATCCTGATAATTTCACCTGTTTAAAAATGAAAAAGAAATAAGAATGTGTATAACATCTATTTATAAGAATCTAAAAGAAAAATATTTGAATAATAATACCTAATCTGGAGTTTCCTGTGCCACTCCCCCTTCACGCCTAGTTGAAAAATCCTTTACAACTAGAATGGAGTTATTCATTGTGCTAATCGATAGATTCAATAGCACACTATTCCACCTAATATTATTTAACTTCAACTCGTAGATATCGAAGTTGAGAGAATCTGCCATAGCTTGAATAAAGCTTGATTTCCACACATTCCCCTCCTCAAAAGCACCAAACAACAGATACTCCCTTTTCCATGCCTTCCCCTCGTTTTTATAAGACTCCTTCCCATTCACAAACCTCTCTAGATCCTCAATTTTTTTTTTTTTTTGAACTCGACTCCATTGCAAGTGTATCGAATGTTTTTGGAGCCTCAAGATTGACTGTTTGCCATACATTTACAATCATTCCCTGTTTCAGAGTGTGAAATTTTATAGTCTTCTTTTCCTCCGTTATGGCAAGAGTATCAAATGTTTCTAAAAGGTCAAGATTGACTGATTTCCACACATTTATAACCATTCCAAGTTCCAAAGTATGACATTTTTAAAGTCCTATTTTCCTCCATTATTTTTTCAAATTCCCTCAAAATACGAGGGATATAATCATCCAAGATTTTAGCCTTATGTTTCTTGTGAAAATTCACCTAAAAACTTGGTTGGAACTTTGGATATATATCTCCATCTAAGGTGAATCGAGTTAAATGTGTTTACAATCTCTTCATTCTCTTCTGCATAAAGTGAAATCTTTGTTTTTTCTTTTGCCAGATTGATTTTCATTCTTTTCACGTTATGGCTTGAGGGATTGGATTCAAGATAATGTTTTACCGTACTAAAGAGTTTATTCAAGTTACGATCATCGCTATATTCTTGAATAACTAACGTTACCTCATCAGGAGAGAAGCGTGCAATGCAATACCTAAATTTGGAGGATAAGAGATCTGGTACCTCACTAGGTAACCAGTCAACTGAAAGTTGACAAATAAGCTTTGTTGTGGCAGATGTCGAGGCGATAGCAGAAGCTATAGTCTCAGTTGATGGAAATTGATTGGCAAAAGTACTCAAGAACATGTTTCTTTTGCTGCTGTTTGGTTTCTGAGAAAAAAGAATGAGAATTGAGAGTATTGCTGAAAATTTTATTGAGCAGGAAGAATGAATTAAGATGTATGAGAATTATTTATATAAAAGGCTTCAAAGTGAAAATGACAGCACTTTAGTGTAAAATTTACGACAAACCCAAAATAAAGGGAAAGTATAAGGAGAAACAATTTTTGGATGAAAAAAAAAATTGTTGTATATGCCTATCAAATCCAAAACAGGGCGGAAAAAAAAAAAATTCAATTCTTATATTTGCCTATCAAATCTCTAAGAAATGCTCTTAGAATAGAGTGCATATTTGCTTTTGACATCGCACAAGATTGGATCAGATCCTCAAAACTCCACATATTATGGTTGCAACAAAATATTGGACATTGCGTCAAGGAAGCTTAGGTTTCAAGATAAGATACACCCAAAAGCGATAAAAACTAAATGTGAAGTAAGAATGTACAACACCTATTTATAAGATAGCCATAGAGACCTTTTGCTGGTACAATAATATTCACATCTATAGGTTGAGTAGCTTGCATTTCATGCGCAAAAGGGACTTCAAGCACCTTCTTTCATGGTTAGTCCTTTTTGCTACAGTTTATTTTCTGTGGTATGAATGGAATAATCGTGTGTTCCATCATGCACCTCTCGTAGGGATGTGACAGCTATTTGTGATTTAGTTCAAGCCAAGGTTTAGGGTTTATCACCCAAGTATAAGATCTCAGCCTAACTCTATTCAATATGGCATTTAGCTGATTAGTTTTTCAGAGGAGCTTAAATGCTCTTTTTGTGCAGCTTCTGGCTTTTGTCTGTTTTTTCCATGTTTCGATTAAGACTTTTTGTCTTCGCTTGGGGTATGCCCCTCGTATCTTTGTACATTTATTTTCTCTCATTTTTTTAATTTTTACCTTATCTAAAAAAAAAAAAAAAAAACTGATTAAGTCGCTTGAGAACTGATGCTTGATAGATGATTCACTCGTAAATGTATGTGCTCACAAAAAGGCTACAAGCTATACTCTTATTTTAAAGAAAAAATATCAACTATCTGTGAGTAACAGAGCTTTAAGTTCCGAATTGATTGAGTACTATTTTCCAATGGTATCATAAGCCATACATATTTCTCTGCAAACTTCTCTCAAGTGCCCCACTATGAAATTTTCTAAATTTATAGCAAAACACTTATGAGAAATACAGGAAATCTAAATAACAAATTTTACGATTTGCAAAATGACAATCACTATATAAGCAGAGGCCAACCCTCTCACAAGGCAGATTAGATTACATTACACCTTCACACCCGAAGCCCCTACTTGAGAACTTCACATCACTGCCGTAGTCACAGTCCCCGACTAGACTTCCGGTAATGTTTCTACTCCCTAGCCCTTATTATACTAGCCTTTTTCAGCCTTGCTGACTTGAGCGTCGGAGTGCCTACGGCAAACACCACCCTGGTGTTTTTCGTTCGCTTCATGCTTGTTTCTTTACGTGTGTAGGTGCAACGGATCGCTAGTGGCCTCAACCTCACGGGATCAGACCCCCCTTTTGTATAGGTAGATTTTTATGTCTACAGTTTGACGCCCACTGTAGGGCCTCTAGCAATCATTCAGCTCAACAAACTTTGCTACATAAAGGAATTTTCCATGGCTGACCCTTTGGACAACGCTAACTCCGGCCTTGAGGCTAGACTAGAGGTTCTGATTGCTCTCATGCAACAAAATTCAGACAAGATGGTGGCATTGGAAGCCGAGAACAATGCACTCCGAAGCGAAAACGCGTCCATCAGGGCCGAAAACCAGTCTCTTAAAGAGAAGGTGAGTCAGTTCTATGATTCGAAGCTTCTGCCTTGCCAGGTACCTCCTAATTGATTCCGCGCCCTAGTTCCATCCATGCAACCTCTCCAAACACCAGAGCACAGACCCTCGGCCTCTGGTAAAAGGCCACGTCCATTAAGTTCATTGGTGGTTGACGACTTGATCCTGACTCATGGAGGAAAGGATCTGCCAACAGAACCCCATTCAGCCGATCCACCCCAGTCTCAAGATCAAGATGCCCAAGAGACAGAGAGCCCACACCTGCAAGACCAACCCATTCTTACCATCCAGCCTCACCACTAGTCAACCATCGCCGCATAAATACCATTTGGCTCGGCTCACCCTCACGGGTTGAACAGCCAACCCAACCAAACTATAACACTCGAGCTCACCCATCCTAACAGACTGAACGAATATCAAACAACCCCCTTGACCATTCATGTAAGGCGAAACACCAGATCAGTTACCATGGGAGTCATCTGACCGAAGGGAATGAACAGAGATCCGGGCTACCAGGGTGTGCACGAAGGAATGATCCACCAGACTACACCGCGCAGGATGACCCAACGGAATATGCCAAGGACAAATGCAATGGTTGACCCAGTCAAACAGGATGATCTAATGGTATCCCTCTCTCCTATGGAACAGGTACTGGCCAAGAGGCTGGCTGATGTAGAGGCAGTGATGAGGCGCATCCCAGGAATGCCGGTCCTGACCAAGAAGAGCAGGCCTCACTGTTATGCGGATTCACCCGTTATGGACGAGATCACCCTAGTCGATATGGCCCAGAAGTTTACTATTCCCAGCATGAAACCCTACGACGGCACAACCGACCCAGATGATCACATAGCCTCATACAAGCAGCGGATATTCACTATCTCAAAACCCCGAGCGCTAAGGGAAACCTTCATGTGCAAGAGTTTTGGTTCAAGCTTATCCGGTCTAGCACTCCAGTGGTACACAAATCTCCCAAACGGTTCCATCGACTCATTCGCTCAGCCCACTGACACCTTTGTGGAGCAGTTCGCCAGCAGAAGAAACTCGAGAAGCTGTCGGCTAATCTATACAGAGTATACCAGAGGAGGGGAGAGCCACTAAGATAGTATGTCAGCAGATTCAACAAAGAGAAGATTTCCATCCCTTCCTGTAACCCTGAGACAGCCGTAGACACCTTTAAAAAAGGTCTCCTCCCGGATAGTGAACTATACAAAGAACTGACAAAGCTAGGCTGCACCATGATGGAAGACGCCTTGGCCAGAGCAACGATTCAAATAAGGTGGGAGGAAAATGAGATGAATCAGGCAATTCACGCTAGGTATGACTGAATGCAGAATGATAGAAGGCCAAAGCTCAGATCGATTGTAGGCCCTACAAGGTCACCAAAGAAGCAGGGAAGGGTACCTACCTACTCCAAACTCCCAAAGGCAAAGACATTAGCAACAGTTGGAACGCAATCCATCCCACATGCTACTACTTTTAGGTGAAATCAATCTAAATATTTGTTGTCTTTTTATTTTTTATTTAAAAAGGATGAGTAGGCCCATCCACTGCCTTCATAGACAGTCGATCTCATGGCCTGAATTCAATAAAGCATTATTCATGTAATAACTCCATTCTATTCAAATACTCATAAAATATGCACATAAAGAAAACACATGTAAAATAACATAAATAGTTGGACCCAAATTTTTCTTTCATTAAACATATATATGTACATAAATATTCTTTTCACAAACATTGTAACGTGTACAAAACATCAAAAATAAGATGGATAGTGTAGCCATTCCCCTTCGCTTGCCGACGTCCATCCGATTGTGTCCTCACCTAGATCCTGCAAAACATGAAAAAAAAACGGGGTGAGCACAAATAATGCTCAGTAAGTAAATCCTCTACGCATCTATCTCCGTAACTATCTCTCTCTAATTCTTTCCTTACAATTCTCATTTACTCTCTCTCTTATACCTTTCTCTCACATAACTCTTTTCTACTAACTCTCTTTAGTAGTCACGGCCTCATCTTACTGGAGGCACGGCCGAGACTCACTCCCACTCTACGTGACTTCTACTCATTCTAGCCATCGGACTCGGTTATGCATGGATTCGGAACCCTTGGCCATATGAGTATATAATCTCTCTCTCGGGTACTCGGGTATAGCCCTCATCCGCATGCACTCTCACGGGCTACACCACTTCTCTTTCTCATACTCATGCTGCTCTCTCAATGCGGCGTACATGCAGGAATACTCTACCCATAACTCACGGGTTCCCCATCTCACAACCTACTCTATTCTCTTTTGTTTAGGACTACTTTCTCTTTGTTCTCTAGTGCTCATTCTCTCTTTCTCTCTCTTTACTCTTAAATTAGCTTATACTCACATTCTCTACTATTTCTCAAGCTACTTCTTAAGGGCATAAATAATGCGTATGAACGGCTCATGCTCACTAATGCACTTATGCAAAGTACAAATGCAATGGTACATCAAAGACAGTCATTCTGCGTAGGTCACACTAAAAAGGGCATAACTTGAGTTATACACATCGGATTACAACGGTTTTGGTCTCGTTTTAAAGCTTATAAACAGGGCTACAACTTTTATGTTTTGGTCTCAGCCCAGTTCAATCCGTAAAATACCCAAAATTCACTTAGAAAGTCACGGCTATGATAGGGCAGATTTCACTTAGGCATTTCCTCAAATAACTCATGTGCATACCAAAGCTCTACTTATCTATAATTCTACTCTTCTCTTTAATAATCCAAAATGCGAGGAAAACTCTCTCATACACACTAATTTCCTGTCAAGGCAAAACACTCCCATAGGGTTTGCTCATAACTCCCTCCAACTTCAATTAAACTCAACTCATCATCATACAATCACAACACTTCTCATAACTCAATTAGATTCATATCAACATATATACATACTCATAACATCTCAATTTCTCAGCAAGCATAATACATACATATACAATTTCTACTCAAATAAATTCTTAAATCTCAATTTAGTTTGGATTTACTTACCTTTAATTGAGAGGTTCCACTAATACTTCTCCTTAGTACCTTGTCTCTTCTCTACACCTTTAACCCATAAAACCATGAGGCTTCAAGATACAAATACAAGCAAAGCTATATCTAAAGCAAGAATCCTTACCTTAGGATGCTTTAGATGAAATCTTTACTAAAAAAATCTACCCAAAAGCTCTTTAGAAATCTTGGAAGATTGGATGGAGAATTGAGAGAAGTTAGAGAATGGATATGGCGGTGGAAATGAAGGTTTTCTCTACACTTAATCCTTTTTAGCTCATCTTATACCCATCATTTCCCATTTTGCCCTTGCTCTTCCTTGTAAATTCCATCTATATCCTTTGATTCTTTACAAATACACCCTTATCACCAACACATTCTCTACTAAATTTCCTTTCATTTTACTCCTCACTTTTCCTACTAATTGGGGGTAGAAAGGTCATTATGCCCCAAAGGAAGAATTCTCTAGAAAACTCAAGAAATTTTTTTTTTAGGTTCTTCGCCGCGGCAAAGAACATTCCGTCGCCCCGGAGAAACATGGCAGAACCTACCCGTGGGTGTAGCACCTCATCGTTGCGGTGAAGATTTTCCTTCGCCCCGGCGAAGATTGGATTTCCAAAATTCACCAAATCTCAACCAAAACCAAGGCAAACACTTAACCAATACAACATACAAACTCAATTGAAACTGAATCAATGAATTGTTAAGTAATACAGTAAATCTTAAGTACGTACCTCAAGTGGGGCGTTACAATTCAGCAATTGACACCTTCGAATCAGTCCTGCCCGATTCATGAGCTTTCACACTTTGGATCAGCCCTGCTCGATCCATGGATTTGCATCTTCGGATCGACCCTACTCGATCCATGTAATTACACCTTCGGATCAGCCCTGCCCGATCCACAGATTTGCATCTTCAGATCAACCCTACTCAATCCATGTAATTACACCTTCGGATCGACCCTGCTCGATCTACGGATTTACATCTTCAGATCGACCCTGCTCGATCAAATGTTTATTACACCTTCGGATCAACCTTTGCTCGATCCACGGATTTGCATCTTCAGATTGACCTTGCTCGATCCACGTAATTACACCTTCGGATCGGCCCTACTCGATCCAAGGATTTGCATCTTCAGATCAACCCTGCTCGATCAAATGTTTGTTACACCTTCGGATCAACCCTGCTCGATCCACAGATTTACACCTTCGGATCGATCCTGCTCGATCCAACGAATTTACTCCTTCAGATCGACCCTGCTCGATACACGGATTTGCATCTTCAAATCGACCCTAGTCGATCCACGTAATCACACCTTCGGATCGACCCTGCTCGATCCACGGATCGACCCTGCTCGATCCACGGATTTACATCTTCAGATCGACCCTGCTTGATCAAATGTTTATTACACCTTCCGATCGACCTTGCTCGATCCACGGATTTGCATATTCAGATCGACCTTACTCAATCCACATAATTACACCTTCAGATCGGCCCTGCTTGATCCACAGATTTACATCTTTAGATCGACCCTACTCGATCCACGTAATTACACCTTCGGATCGACCCTGCTCGATCCATGGATTTACATCTTCAGATCGACCTTGCTCGATCAAATGTTGATTACACCTTCGGATCAACCTTGCTCGATCCACGGATTTGCATCTTCGGATCGACCTTGCTCGATCCACGTAATTACACCTTCAGATTGGCCTTGCTCGATCCACGGATTTGCATCTTCAGATCGACCCTGCTCGATCAAATGTTTGTTACACCTTCGGATCGACCCTACTCGATCCAACAGATTTACACCTTTAGATCGACCCTGCTCGATCCACGGATTTGCATCTTCGACGACCTCCGCCGATTTACGGATTTTTTACACCTTCGGGTCGACCCTGCTCGACCCACGGATTTACACCTTCAGATCGACCCTACTTGATCCAAGAATTTATACCTTCGGATCGGCCCTGCTCAATCCACGAATTTACATCTTCGAATCGACCCTGCTCGATCCATAGTTTAATCTCTAGATCGGCCTTGCCTGATTCGTGGATCCACACCTTCGATCGGCCTTGCCCGGTTCATGAAGCTACACATTCAGTCGGCCAGACCGAGTGAAGGGTTCTTACACCTCAAAATCGACAAGTCATCGACCCAACCCAACAGAGAGTTCACACGACTCAGCCACTAAGCTACACCAAAATCAGAACACAAGCATACGACTCAACTCCACCATCTTCACTCCCTAAGAACCAGGTATTGGATGTCCACTCTACCTGACCGACCGACCAACCAACCGACTCAACTCCACCATCTTCACTCCCTAGGAACCAAGTATTGGATCTCCAGTCAACCCTACTGACCGACCGACTCAACTCCACCATCTTCACTCCCTAGGAACAAAGTATTGGATCTCCACTCTACCCGACAGACCGACTCAACTCCACCATCCTCACTCCCCAGGAACCAAGTATTGGATCTCCACTCCACCTGACCGACCGACTCAACTCCACCATCCTTACTCCCTAGGAACCAAGTATTGGATCTCCACTCTACCCGACCGACCGACCGACTTAACTCCATCCTCACTCCCCAAGAACCAAGTATTGGATCTCTACTCTACTCAACCGACCAACTAAACTCCACCATCCTCACTCCCTAGGAACCAAGTATTGGATCACCACTCTCCCTATGCCACCGACCGACCGACCGACCGACTCGGTCTTTTTAAACTTTGACTATCACCACTCACCCCACCCCACGCCACCGATAAACATACAGACTTAACCTGTCTAAAGATTCAATTGCCCTTCCTACTCAACCGAGCTAGCACATTGCAACAGGCCGGCTCCCGTAACGAAGCTGACACTCTCATGCTTCACGTCTAGGAGATTCTCCCAATCGGGGCGATTGGCTAGGAGTAGTCTAGCACTTGTTCACCCTCGAGGCGATCAAGCCAAGGGCCCTCGCCTATTCGGTCTTCCATAACGAACGAGTGGGCAGCCATGGGTCAAATGTTTGTGCATTTTTTGGCCCTTTAGCATCCAGTAAAGAGCGCCGTGGAATCACAAGCGCAAGTCTTACGATCCAACAAGCTGGCCGAGCCGATTCCATCCCACTCGATCACCCGAGTACCCCAACCGAATGAACCTTTAATTTAACATCGTCTCCAACTCATTCGACCAAGCATGCTGAGCGGATACCCCTGTCATGGGATTTCAGTTCACTTCTCTAGTCGGCAGGACACACCGAACGAGTATGTGAGCCCCAAAAGTCTCGTTATCTCAGTCCCTTCGACCCTTCACACCGATCAGGCACACCCTCTTGGGGTGATTGCACATTCCGAATTAGCTTTGGTACCGAGCGACCCTTGACTACGAATCACCTACATCTAATTGGTCAACTATGCCGACAATCAGCCGTCTATGAAGGGAGACCGAGCGTGCCTCGATCACTTCCTACTCTCTGACTTAAGAAAAACTTAACTCAGAGAGTGGAGGGCAAATTGTTAGGACCAAAAATCGTCCTTGGCCCAAATAGGAGAACAGGATTGAATGAGGAAGAGACCAGACCCAATCCCGATGCGGCCCCATCCGGATTAGGCCTATTTGATACGAGATACAATCGGCCCAAACCATCGGGTCCGGGCCTCCAAATCCCAGTTCACTTCCTGGACCTATGAGCAAGTCCAAAGCCCACGGCACCCATAGATCACTTTCTTATTCCAGATCAGTATCTATTCGAGGTCACCTTCCTATTCAGGTCACTTTCCTACTCGAGGTTACTTTCCTATTCGGGATCACCTTCTTATTCGAACACTGGTAAGACAACTCACCACCGCCCTAATTCCTCTAGGGTTTGTATCAGAGTCACACTAGGACTCCTACTCCCACCAGGACTGGGAGACATGACAATTACTATATAAGCAGAGGCTAACCCTCTTACAAAGCAGATTAGATTACATTACACCTTCACACCCGAAGCCCCTATTTGAGAGCTTCACATCACTGTCGTAGTCACAGTCTCTGACTAGACTTCCGGTAATGTCTTTACTCCCTAGCCCTCACTATACTAACCTTTTTCAGCCTTGCTGACTTGAGCGTCAGAGTGCCTACGACAAATACCACCCCGATGTTTTCCGTTTGCTTCAAGCTTGTTTCTTTACGTGTGCAGGTGCAACGGATCGCTAGTGGCCTCAATCTCACGGGATCAGACCCCCCTTCCGTACAGGTAGATTTTTACGTCTACAAAACTCTAACAGGTATGCAATTTTTTTTACATAATTCATAACCAAACCAAACTAGCATATTTTCCAAAAGGAATGTCATCGCTCATACCTTAATTGGTTCCCCAGTAAGCAACTCAAGAAGGAATGTCAACATTCCTCATCGTCGTTCACGACTCTGCCCAACCTCATGCCAAAGGTGCTCAAGTCATTCCAAACTGCACGACCAAACAACACAACTCGTTCCAACCATATTTGAAGACTTAAGGCTAAAGCACACACACCTAATAAGGAACGAGTAAAGAACAACATCGTTCCATTGTCATTCATGATTCTGGAATCTTGACAAGTTTGTGCTATTTGAGAAGGAATGTCGCTTTGTCGTGGTGGAATGACCGCTCTAGTCAAAGACAAGACTTAGAAGATTTAAGCTCAAAGTCAAGTTTTGGAATTCAAGTATTAGTCCTGAACGACATCCCCAAATGACCGTTGAAGAATCATTCAAAGATCGTTCCATGAGGAATGACATCAGCCAAAGAAAATGTTCATGATTTTGGAATTTTCTTGAAATTAAGGAACAAAACTCAAACGACCGTTCACCATGGTGGAACACTCACTCGCGCTAGGGTAATGTCACGTTCAGAATAAGGAACAATCATTCCAAAACCTAGACCTAATCGAAAAGTGAGCATTGGTGTCAAGAACGATTGTTTGCGATGGTGGAACGACTTCTCCTCTAGGTACTACAGCTTTCAGACGAGCATTAAATGCAGCAACGACTCTTTATTTCAAAAGGGAGAGATAAACAATAAATATAGTGATTTATTGCAGAAAGAAGTAGTGAAGGACTGAAAAAGAAAAGTCTTATAATCAAAACATTCTCATATAATTCCTTGAGCTCAAAAATCCAAATCTTAAACTCTCACGTGTACTTATATTGAAAACCTTTTAGAGTGTAGTTGTTCTCATTGTGTGTGTACGCCTAGTTTGAGAGGCAAATCATTAACAAAAACTTTGTTATTTAAATTTTGGGCAAAATCCTGTAAAACTAGAGGCGAAGTCTTGTCAAACTATTGTAAAGGTGAATTCCTATTAAAAATGGTGTAAAGGGTGCAATCCGATTCTAGTGAAACTTCAAAGAGGTTGCCTTGAAGAAGTGGATGCAAGAAACTTGTGGATAAAGCTCTGAACCACTATAAATATCTGAGCATTTCTCTTCTCTCAACTCATTTAATATTTCCTGCACATTTATTGCTTATCTTTTGTGTTGATATTTGTTTATAACTTGTGTGGCTTGTGAAAGTTTTAATTTTGCATTTATTTCAATTAATTCCTATTAACCCTTCCCCCTTCCCCCCCCCCCAAAAAAAAAAGAATATTTGACATACTTGGGTTTTACACGAGTCATTGATGCTACTGAAGGGATGTTATCGAGCCGAGCCGAGCCGAGCTGAGCTTTGGGCTAATTGAGCTTTGCTCAGCATGTACAGGACGAGCTTGATTCGCAAGTAGCTTGAGCTTGATTGAAACCTTTTCATTCTGCCCTTCTTGAACCACCCTTACCAACCTTTTCAGGCCGTCCACCACCACTGCCCCACTTCCCAATCTATAAAAACCAACAAATACACAACAATTTAAAAGTCAAACTACCACAGTAGCTCACAGCCAAAGAACCAATCCACCACAGCCCACTAACACCATCAATCAACACCAAAAGTCATTTTTGGAAAAAAAAATATGAAGGAAATAGAACAGCTAGATCTAAGGTTATGAATATCAGTTGGTCGCGAAGATGGGTCAAGAGTGGAATGGAGGGGTTGGTGGGGTGTTTCTTTGGAGATTGGTTCCGCGAGATATTGGATAAGGGGATTGTGAAAAATAAGATTAGGAAAGGGGCATCGGCGTGAATGGGATTAGAGGTAAAAAATCAGAAGAATGGAGCGACGTGAAAATAAACAAGAATAGATTAGTTCTTGACATAGAAGGCTTCACCAATTAAATGTTGAACAGCTTTTTAATTTACCATTATCCTTTCTTGTATGCGTTTTCCAAATTCGAAGCACATAGCTGTACACGATTAGAATTTAGCACCAAGCACCAATGCATTTTCTTTTTAACAGGAACAGAACATAGAATACGTTCCTAAACATTATGTTCATATTTTTTTCTCTAATCTAGAACATGGCGAAAAGTTATGTTCTTTTATCTGCTTATCCAGCCTTCAAGAAATGCCTTCACTGACCCCATTACTCATTGGCTTTTGACATCAATTCAGATTCTCATTGATCAGCCGAGAAACTGGTCTTGATGTATACAGATGACATTATTTTTCATTGCTGATATGACATAGCAGTTTACAGAAAGATTTTTATGTAACGTAAAAGAAAAAAAAGAAAGTAGAGCAATGATTTGATTATGCTAATATATGAGTAACCATTAAATCACAGTGTTCTTCTGTTATTCGAAACTTATGCTGCCTGGCAATGAAAGCCTCGATCATCTGTTGAAACTCTTCATTGCTCATGTCATCTACAGGGGATGAATTTTTCACCACTTTCTCCTCAGAATTAGTACTTTTCTTGTACTTTTCCGTACCCAATCTCCTCAGTTCCCGGCAGGATTTATCGCCGTTCAGAGACTTGATTTTTCTGATTGACTTCTTCTGCAAATCTTAGTTTTGCAAGATGTATGTGTGCCCACACTAACTACATTCTTTTGACATTTGCTCTGTTCATAACGATGAGAGTTTTCAGTCTTTTTGCTCTTCTCCACAAACTCTTCATAGTAATCACTTCCAGTATTCTTTCTGCTGGAATCATGAGCCGGAAACTGCCCTGATTGTACAAAAAGAATGACAACTATTGCGTTTCCGATTATGAAAACAAAGCGCGGGCCAACAAGGACAACTGTTAAGTCCTTGAAATATTTACCAGAATTCTTGACAGCAAGTGGGAGTTGAGTGGAAAATCGCGAGACCATGACCAGAAGAACACATATCTCAATTATCCTGAACAAGTTTGCCAGCTTCCGAAGATGGAGATGCTTCAGGATTGCATTTGCCTTCTCAACTTTAACATTATTAATTTCAAAAGAATCCATTTGATACGGTTGTAGAGCTAGAGAATTTTCGACTTCACTCAGGCGAAGAATTGGTTTTGGACGAAAGAGATGGTAGCAGCAGTTTGTTTGAGGAGAAAAGATAGAGATGCTACTATAATCATAGTCGGGAGTGAAAATGATTGGTGAAACTGATGAGATAAAGATGGCTAACCTGAGACCGCCATTGAAGACTGCAAGAAGAATGAACAAAATGAAGAAAATTGTTAGGGAAGAGTGTCCCATAGAAGTTCCAGGCACTCCAGCCATGAATCAAGGACTGGAGTCACTACCCTTTTCGTTCCTGAGTTTTTCATAAAAGCTTGGAAGTGAACGGAACAGTGTATTGAAATCATTTCCAGGAAGATCATTCAGGAAAACGTTAAACATTGGTGGCTTGCAATTCAACCTTGGGCATATCGATTCATGAATGATGTCAATGATCTCCCTGACCAAAAGTATTGAGTTGGGTCCTGAAGAACATCCGCAATCTACTACATTTAAGCAATCAGGGAAACTGCTGAGGTACAGTTCTCCCAGGCTCTCTTGTCATAACGGCTCTGCCTTTAACATAGCTTCTTTCTTAAAAAACAAAATGAGAGGAACTATTAATCAATGGTTATTTCAACTAGAGAAAATAGTACAAAACTTTCTGATATAAATTGCGTGAGTGAGAGAAGAGAGACTTGGATCAAAGAATTGTTGGCATAATTTGTTTCGCCTTCTCCTCTATTCATGTGAAGAATTTCCTTCAATTCCATGGCTCTATCCGGAGTTTTACTTTGCCTTTCGCGTAGTCATTCAAAACCAGTTCAATTATTGTTAATAGATGTACATGAAACCAAGAATAAGCTGACGTCTTTGCCCGTGGAAGATTTTTTGAACTGATATATGGTAGTTATAGATTTTTTTCATTTTATATTATGGACAAAATTGCACTGTCGCTGCAAGATGAAAATGAGACTGAATATATATACCTTTCATCAAATCACGTTTAAAGGAGAGTAAAAAAAACAATTGACCAGTGGGATGAGCAATTGGTCGAAACAAGTCCTGTGGTATGAGATTTATTTAATTTCGTTCTGAAACAATATTCCATTACTTTTGTTCTAGGTAATCACC
The DNA here is from genome assembly GCA_026229545.1 of Pistacia atlantica. Classification (NCBI taxonomy): domain Eukaryota; kingdom Viridiplantae; phylum Streptophyta; class Magnoliopsida; order Sapindales; family Anacardiaceae; genus Pistacia; species Pistacia atlantica. The sequence goes on along the minus strand of JAPEIT010000015.1, from coordinate 25,780,658 downwards.
CTGCAGTTTTAGGGAACACAACGTGTGCGCAAAGAGCTTTTTATTTGGCCATGACAAGTCAAGCTACCGTGTTTATTCAATTATGATTGTCCCTTCCCCAATTGCATTTTCCTAGAGTTGTTGCTTACCTTCTTCTTCTATTGCCACCTTTTCAGCTTCACTGGCTTTACTTTCATCATTTTCTCTCCTCTTATTTTCAAGAAACTCAATAAGGCCTCTGAGCACATTTTCAGCATCCTCATCCTTCATCAGCTGCTCTGCGATGTCTGCTGGAGTCACCTTGGTTTCCGCTATCAGTTCTTCAATCTCTATGAAAAGTGGATGCTGTGTGGTGCCAAGGTAATTGGAGGCCAGAATTTTGAATGCAAATGGAGTGCAATAGGACATGTGGACATGCACATCCATGCGACCAGGGCGCAACAATGCAGGGTCAAGTTTGTGTTTGTGATTGGTTGTGAACACTATGATCCTCTCATCTCCACAGCTTGACCACAATCCATCTAGGAAATTTAACAGTCCTGATAATGTCACCTGATACTGTTTAAAAAAAAAAAAAATGACGTGAACATATTATGATTGTATAACATCTATTTATAAAAATAGCCTAAGAGTAACACTTTACTAGCCCACCAATTATTTGATACAGTATCACTCATACGTTCACAAAAGGTTATAATCTATATCAATAAGTCAAACAAATATCCAATTTATTAGATTACCACTCATCAGAACTCAAATACCATTTCCTTCTAAAAGGTCTGTCCTATATAAACTAGTCATGTTGATACCCCAACTACTGGGCAAAAAACCTCTCTCGGCCAGTAACATCAAAACTTTCCAAAGTTACTTTAAACTTTTCAAAATAAAGGAATTCTTGACACCAAGTTTTGTGATTGCAACACAAAATTGGACATTGCATCAAGTAAGCTTAGGTTTCAAGAAAAGATACACCCCAAATCGATAAAAAATAAATGTGAACTAAGAATGTATAGTATCTATCTATGAGAATAGCCATAAAGGCCTTTTGCTGGTACAACCATAATCACATTTGTAGGTTGAGTAACTGATTATCTCGCTTGAGAACTGATGCTTGACAGATGATTCACTTGTAAATGTACGTGCTCGCACAAAGGCTATAAGCTATTCTCTTGTTTGAAAGCAGATTTATCAAATATCAATAAGCAACAGAGCTTTAAGTTCTGAATTGATTGAGTACTATTTCCCAATGGCATGTCTTGAACGAGCCATAAATGTTTTCCCCCAAACTCCTTCCAAGTACCCCAATGTGAAATTTTCTGAATTTATTACAGAACTCTCAATAGAAATACAGGAAACCTAGACAACAAAGTTTGTGACTTGAAATATAAAATGGCACTCTATTTCAATACAATTGCAATTAAAACATGAATTTGAACATTGCAGAGTTAAATTTACCAATAGATCAACCAAGAGACATCACACTAAAGAAACATTAACTTGAACAAAGAAACAGATAGCAATAATATTACCTGATTTACTAGATTAAATCCATGTGGAGGGTGATTAGGATTCATTACCGAATTCGTTGAAGTAGCCCTTGCCTCTGCAAGGCTAATTGAACAATCAATGTCCTCTACAACGAGGATGGACTTATTCTCCGTGGTAATTAACAGCCTCCTTAACTCACTATTCCCCCTAAGACTAGTCAACTCCAAGTCATAGATGTCAAACTTGAGATAATTTGCCATTGCCGCAATCAAGCTTGATTTCCCAGTACCGGGCGGACCAAACAACAAGTATCCTCTTTTCCATGCCTTCCCCACTCTCTTATAAAACTCTCTCCTCTTCACAAACCTCTCTAGATCCTCCATTATCCTTTTTTTTATATTCAAGTCCATTGCCAAAGTATCAAAAGTTGCTGGATGGTCAAGATTCACTGATTGCCACACATCCATCCCATGCATCCGATCATGTTTCAAAGTATGAAGCTTCAAAGTCTTCTCTTCCTCGATCATTTCTGTAGATTTCTTCAAAATATGAGGAATATAATTCTCCAAGATCATATCTTTATGTTTCTTGTGAAAACTCAGCTCAAAAAACTTGACTTCATTTTGAACCGTAGGCCCGTAATGGAGTGGGTCACGGACAACCTTTGATGGGGCTTGCTTTGATATAAATCTCCATGTCAAATGAACCCCATTAAATTTATCAACAATCTCTTCGTTCTTTTCCATTGAGAGTGAAATTTTGGTCTCCTTTTTTGGCAGGTTGATTTTGATTCTCCTCACATGAGGGGGAATCTTCGATTCAAGATAAAACTTTGCCGCTTTAAAGAGTTTGTTTAGATTAAAGCCATCATCAGATTCTTCAATGACTAAAGTAAACTCATTAGAGAAGCGTGCAATGAAATCTCTAACTTTGAAGAACAAGTAATCTCGTACCTCGTGAGGCAAATAGTCACGTGCAAGTGTTGGAACAAACATCGCCGCGGCAGCTGCTGAGGCGGCAACAGAAACTATAGTCTTGATAGATGGCATCTGGGTGGCAGTAGTACTGGAGGGCATGTTTCTTTTCAGTTTGGGGGTTACCGTCGTGGCAGTGAAAGAGCAAATGAGACGGTAGAAGACAAATTTATGTGGAATTAAGTGAATGACAAATAAGAAAGTGAAAGACTGTATTACAGTTCAATTAGAGTTCTTGAACTGAAACTCTAAGATGGCCCGTGATTACACAATTCAAAGTGTTATATGTCGGTTGTTACTGGTTGAATGGTGCAATCCACCCTCAATTCTCGAGAGTGAGGTCACTGAGTTCTCTCGACAGCTTTGTGGAACTTTTTTGTGGAAATTTTTCTAGTTATTGGATCCCGTTATCAAATTATTGCTCTTGGCACTTAGTCATTGGCACTTAGTCATAAAGACTCAAAGAATGGGATCTTTTTACTTGTGTGGTTGGTTGTAGATGCAAAATATCTTTCGTCATGAAAATAGGGTCTGATCTTGTGAGATCGAGACCATTAACAATCTGTTGGACCTGCACACATAAAAGGACAAATCTGAAGCTTCCAAAAAATACCGGGGTGGTGTTTGCTATAGGCACTCTGACGCTCAAGTCAGCAAGGCTAAAAGAGATTATTTGATAATAATTAAGGAGATAAAGAATTACCAAGAGTTTGGTCGGAAGCTAAGACTACGTCAGGGGCGTCGGGTTCTTGGGAGCAAGAACTTTAGGAGCAAATAGATGGTTTTAAATAGTGTAGATTGACTATGGGAGATTGCATGCCTAATAAGAGGGCAAGCCTCTGTTTTTATAGTGAACCCAAGGGCAGGAATCCTAGTAGGACATTGAGTCTTCTTTTTTTGGAGATAATCCCTATCAAGAAAGAAATACACGAATTTCGCCCTATCGTGGAATCCTAGTAGGACATTGAGTCTTCTTTTTTTGGAGATAATCCCTATCAAGAAAGAAATATGATTTCTTGGCCTTATCAGATTAAGTTTAATAGTGTAAGTAAGATTTGGAATCTTAGTAGGACACTAAGTCCTATTTTGGGAGATAATCCCTATCAAGAAATAAATATGATTTCTTGACCTTTAAGTTTAATAGTTTAAGTAAGATTTAAAATCTTAGTAAGACACTAAGTCTTATTTTGGAAGATAATCTCTATCATGAAAGAAATATGATTTCTTGACCTTATCAGATTATGTTTAATGGTTTGAGTAAGATTTGGAATCTTAGTAGAAGAGGAAATAGAATGGGATTCTGATTTCTTATTTATGGACTATTGCAGGCTAATGGGCTGAAACCCAGTTTAACTTAACTTACAGAATAACCCAACTAATAGAGTGGGTAGTTCACAAGATGATTTTAAGCATAGACCCATCGGGATTGGATTGAGGCCTTGAGCTGTAACATGTTTATTTCGTTATCGGGTCTCGTTAAGTCCAAGATGATTTTTGGCCCTAACATTGGTCTTAATATTGTCGCCAAAAGAAAGAGCTTAAAAAATAATGAATATAAATTGATTAAATATGATTATTACCCATTTCCATTAATTAGCATCTGTTATCTTTCAGATTATAATTGTATTTTATTGCATTGTTTTAGTAAAGGAAATGACCATATTTGTATATTCTCCTTTGTCCACTCCACCTGCAAGTGCTCCTCTTACCTTCTTGGCAAACCTCTCGAACAAATCATCAATCAGCTCCTTCCCAAAGTGAGTGTTAAAAATGGATTCTGCAACTACTGTTCATTGCAACATACCTGCCTCTTGTTAGTTTATCAATCTTCTCTTTCTTACCATCTTCTATATTCGCATTTGCATCCTAATCCACGTTAAAAAGCTTGAATTTTCGGATGCTAAAAGACCCTTTTGTTCTAATCATCTGCTTAACTTCTTCAACAGTTGGTGCATAATATGGCAGATTGAAAAGTTCCAAACAAGAGGTCAAGTATTTTACACGACAGAAAATCATACATATTTTCTTGGTGTGAAATGGATTCATTGCAGAGTCCTGGTAATTTTTTTATGATTTTATCCTCAAGTACTCTCAGAGTCACAACTAATGCATACAAAACAATTATTTCTAGGTAGCTTAAAGGTTCGCTTGGGACTCTTGATTATCAAACCTCACTTTTTTACCAACTTCTATATTTGCATTTGGAGCCCAATCCACTGTAAATATCTAAAATTTTCGGATGCTAAAAGACCCTTCTGTTCTAATCATCTGCTTAACTTCAACAGCAGGTGCATAACAGGGGAGATTGAACTGGTCCAATTTATCCTCCTCAGTCAACCCCTGCATTAAAAGATAACTACTCACCATTGAACAGTCATGTATGATGCAAAATTAGGCAAAAATGGAAAATGACAACATTGATTCTTAGAGTGATGTACCTCCAGGTTATGATCCTCACCGGAAAATCGAAACGAAAATGCCGTTATAGCGCTTACACTTGAAGGACTCTGGTCCCTCCGAGGCAACAATTGCCAAGTTTTGTGGCAAGTACATGATTCTCCATTTCTTACCAGTGATTCACTGTATCTCATCTAATTTTCCTAGCCTCCATTAAGTTCCTCTGGTCAATCGATTTCGTGACCATGAAGTTGTTGGCATGCATGACTGCATTGCAATATTAAAATTCGGATTCTCTGTTTGTTATTTGTGGGTACATCTCATAAGAAAATATCCTAATTGGCCATCTCATAATATATTTACTTGAGTTTGTTCTTAAAATAGTCTTCTATTCTGGGAATTTAGAAGATGAGGTTTTATCTTTGTCTATTATGTTTCAGGCACAGCTGGTGGAGCCATATATATTGATGCGGGGTTTTATACGCACATTGAAATAAAAACTTTGTGAGTTGGGTACACTTTTTTTCTTTCATTTTTTTTTTTTTTTTTTTTTTTAAGGTATTGCATGTGCAGTGAGAATCCTTTAGTTCCTCATAGATTTGGTGGTTCTAAGGTGATTTAGGGTCCCTGTATTTTCGTGCTATTCCAGACTTGATTTTTCCTTTGTTCTTGGAAGCTATCTGCTATCGCTGTTTGTATTGCAGCTTTGCTCGATTATGCCCTTCTTGAAAGAGATTTGGATGTTGGATAACTGATCTCTTGTCATGGATAATTATGCCTTGAATTTGTTTCGATTATCTTAGTTTACAAATTTGTCATACTCTGGTTTTCTAAGTGTGTTGTCACTTTCTTTGATTATTGGTACTTATAAATATAATCATTGTCGAAGTCAATCGCTTACATTGCTTCACATACTCCAAATTAAAAGGTTGCATTTGGAGAAGTACGCAAATTGTATAAGCACTGTTTTAAAACCTGGGCCGTGACCCTGTCACATTGTCGGGTCTCACAACGGGTCGGGTTTTAAAACAATATTTCTGGGGAGAAAGTGGTGAAAAATTCATCCACTGTAGATGACATGAGCAAGGAAGAGTCTCAACTGATGACTGATGAACGAAGCTTTTATTGCAAGGCAATATAAGTTTCGAATAACAGAAGAACACTGTGATTTAATGGTTACTCACATATTAGCATAATCAAATCATTTCTCTTATTCCTTTTTTATTTTACGTTACATAAAACTGTCTATAAATTACTACGTCATATAAGCAATGAAAAATAATTTCATCTGTATACATCAAGACAGGTTTCTAGGCTGAGTAACGAGAGTGTGAATTGATGTCAAAAGCCAATGAGTAATGGAGTCAGTGAAGGAATTTCTTGAAGACTGGATGAGCAGATAAAAAGAATGCCAGTTTTCGCCCTGTTCTAGATTAGAGAAAATTATGAACATAAAGTTTATAAATGTATTCAAATTTCTGTTCCTGTTAAAAAGAAAATGCATTGGTTCTAATCCTGTACAGCTAGGTGCTTCGAATTTGGAAAACGCATACAAGAAAGGAAAATGGTAAATTAAAAAGCTGCTTCGAATTAATGTATTCAAAGTTCTGTTAGAAGTTCTGGTTGTTTGCTTTTCTGGGTTTTGGCTACTGCTTTAGCTACTCACTCCAGTTTGCAATTAGGATGAGGATGAAGACAAGGCAAAAAACACTGGATACATTTAACAGTCTTGGCCATGATCTTGCTTCTCTTTGAATCGGGGAAGTGTGTAAGTAGGTTTTTTTTCTTTTTTTTTTTTTTTTTTTTTTGTGATCGGGTGCGCACACCTAAACTAATCTTTTAGGGTAAATCCCCGGAGTGGTCACCCCTATTAACAACTCATGTGGATCAAATTTAGGACCTTTTGAGTAATACACCCAACAATCTTAGTTGACCATTGAGTCACTCAATGGTGGTTCATATAATTTAAACCTAACACATGTAATTTTAATTTGATAAATTGCCAATATAAGTTGGTAGGTAGGCAGGAATTTATATTAGAAATTATCATCAAAATAATTCAATAATGGATAAAAAGTGAACAGTAGCCTGCGAACATGTAAATATATTATTTTATAAACAACATAAACTGTTCATAAAGAACTTGAAACAACATTATTTATAATAAGCTAATCATAATTCTACGAGAAAAAGTAAATAAGAAATCCTAATATTACTAAAACAATAAATTGAAATACTAAAACATAAATATAAAATTAGAAATCAAGTAATATTCCTACACTAAGTCAAGCGCCAGCCTCACACCATTCAAGTCGTTTTAAGAGCGACCCATCCAGCTCATTCCGTATCGAGGTTTGCCAACAAAGAACTAATTCTTCATAGTTTGACACCAATCCATCTAGGTAACCTAGCAATCCTCCTAATGACAACCCATACTGTAAAAAAAAAAAAGAATATACATATGTGAACAAATTATGATTGCATATTATGATTGTATAAGAATATCATTTTATTAACTCACCAATTATATGATGGAGTATCACCCATAAGTTTACAAAAGGTTATAATATGTTACTCTATTTCAATAGAATTGCAATTAGAACATAGAAACATTAAAGTTGAACAAAGAAACAGATAGCAATAATATTACCCGGTTTAGTTTCAGAAAGTGATTACGATCCATTATCGAATTCATTGCAGCGGCCCTTGCCTCCACAACCTTATTCTGCAACTCAATTGAACAATTAATGTCAATGTCCTCTACAACCAGAATGGACTTATCCTCCATGGGAATGAACAGCTTCTTTAACTCACTATTCTCCCTAATATCAACCAGAATGGACTTATGCCTCCTTAGATCCTCCCATATCTTTTCCTTCATTATCCTTTTCTTTTTATTCAAATCCATTGCAATTCACAGATTGCGACACATCTTTATTCATTCCATGCATCCGATCACGTTTCAAAGAAGGAAGCTTCCAAGTCTTCTTTTCCTCGATTAATTCTTTAGGTTTCTCAATTATTTCTTTAGATTTCTTCAAAATATGAAGGATATAATTCTCCAAGATCATACCTTTATGTTTCTTGCGAAAACTCAGCTCAAAAACTTGACTTCATTCTGAATCGTAGGACAGATATCTTTTGAGTCTCGAACAACCTTTGATGGAACTTTTCTTGATAGAAATCTCCATGTCAAACGAACCGCATTAAATGTATCAACAATCTCTTCGTCCTTCACATAAAGTGAAACCTTTGTTTCTCCTCTGGGCAGGGTGATTTTGATTCTTTTCACATTATGCAGGACCTTGGGTTCAAGATAAAGCTTCGCCGCTTCAAAGAGTTTGTTTAGGTTAAGGCCATCATCATATTCTTCAATGACTAAAGTTAACTCATTAGAGAAACATGCAATGGAATCTCTAAGTTTAAAGAACAAGTAGTTTCGTATCTCGTGAGTCAAATAGTCACGTGCAAGTTTCTGAACAAGCATTGCCGTGGCGGCTGCCAAGGCAACATAAACTATAGCCTTTGTAGATGACATTTGGGTGGTTGATGCAGCGGAAGGCTTGGCTAGATGGAAAACACGACAAAGATAAATTCCCAGAGTAAGTAATAAGAGATTTTATTAGAGACTGTACTGAATAATTTGAAACATAATAACTGTATTTGTAGTAGATTAATCATAATTTTATTAGGAAATAGGTTAATCATAATTCTACTAGGAAAAGTAAATAAAAAATCCAAGATAATGTCTACTTAGTTCGAGTTCTTTTATTACTAAAAGATTGAATTAAAATTCTAATAATGCTAAAATATTCAAGATTTTCCTACATCAGTGCTAAGTGCTAACAGGGATGACAATGGGGTGGGGCCAGACTTCCCATACCCTGTCCCGTTACCATTCCCCGACCCCACTACTATCTAATCACAAAATAAACACTCTCCGAACTCCTCTGCAAAAATTACGTCATAAAAAATCACAAACTTTCTTTTAACGTCCTTTAATTTTCTCAGCAACTAAACAGAAACTAGAACATTCAAATAAATAATTAAAAAAGCGAAAATCGTACCTGAAGAGGAAGGTGAAGCTAAGGAGAAGTAGAGGAGGAGGATGAGAATGGAGCAGCGACGGAAGTCGGCCTGGAGCAGTGGAGCTGGAGGTGAGAGGCGGCTGTAGACGAAAATCCCTAATTCTAAAGAGAGGAATAAAAAGGAAATTATCACAACAACAAAATGTGCACAACGATTTATTTTAAAAGAAGATGTGACTGCTGCAGACTTCTATGAGCATTACTGAATTAGGAAAACTAATATTTTGACTCTAATGTCAAATATTACGTTTCCATTACATTCCTGTTTTACTGTTCATTACATCTATGGAATTATGATATTAATGCAGAATATGTGCATTGCCTTTTACAGATTATTCCTCATGTATAAATAACTACTGTACAAATCATATATGATAAAAAAAATACAATGTACAGAATTTATTTCTGCAATTCTTTGCTTCTTCTTCTTCAATCGCTGACAGAAGAAGTGACCGCTGCAGACATCTGTGAGCAGATGAAGGGGCAGAAAATGCACTCAGAGGTCTAATCCAAACCCAACAGCCAGGGCACCTCCACTCATCCCCTTACCGCGTGCCCCCATACTTCCCCAACATTACACCCCACCACTGCACCATCAGACCAGAGATAGACTGCTCAAAACACACAACATCAGGTGGTGAGAAAAAAAAAAAAAAAAAAGATAAATTTCAACTGTGGTAGAGGCTTGTGAACTGGAAAGGCTCGAAAGGGGTGCTGTAATCTTCTAATAGTACACGATGGAGAAGGGCTGTTGGGTGGAGTGGTGTGTCAAGGCTGCGAGGAACGCACGGTGGGGCGCCCAGTGAGGGTGGAGTGGGGTGGCACGGCTGGGGGTGTGAGTAGCCTAGCTTGGCTTGGAGTTTGGTTTTGGGGTCCTGTGGAGAAAGGGACGAGTGGGAGCTTTACTCTATTATTTTTTGTTGAAATTATATAATAAATAATTTCGTTTAAATGATCAAATGAACAAAAACCCTTCTTCCATTAATGCTATGGTATTCCCTTAGAAAGAGATGGAAAATTCATTTCTTAGTTAAGGAAAGGACCATTCTCTTTTCTCCACGTCCAAGTACTCAACTATCTTCTCGGCAAACCTCTCAAACAAATCGTCTATTACCTCCTTCCCAAAGTGATTTTCTAAAAGGGATTCTGTAACTACGCTAAAGCAAATTGCCACATATTTCCTCTTGTTTGTTTATCAAACCTCACTTTTTTACCATCTTCTATATTTGCATTTGGAGCCCAATCCACTGTAAATATCTCAAATTTTCGGCTGCTAAAAGACCCTTCTGTTCTAATCATCTGCTTAACCTCTTCAACAGGAGGTGCATAACAGGGGAGATTGAACTGGTCCAATTTATCCTCCTCAATCAACCCCTGCATTAAAAGATAACTAGTCACCATTGAAGACATGTCACATGTTGCTTAGGCTATGATGCAAAATTTGTCAAAAATGGAGAATGACAACATTGATTCTTAGAGTGATGTACCTCCAGGACCATGTCATTTAGTGATGTATCTTGAAAATGATTGGTGAAACTGATAAGATAAAGATGGCTAACCTGAGACCGCCATTGAAGACTGTAAGATGTATGAACAAAATTGTTAGAGAAGAGCCTCCCATAGAAAGTTCCAGGCACTGCAGCTATGAAACAAGGACTGGAGTTCTTCAAGGCTCTCCCTGACCAACAGTATTGAGTTGGGTACTGAAGAACATCCGCAATCTACTATATTTAAACACTCAGGGAAACTGCTGAGGTACAGTTCTTCCAGGCTCTCTTGTCATACCGGCTCTGCCTTTAACATAGCTTCTCTCTTAAAAAACGAAATGAGAGGAACTATTAATCAATGGTTATTTCAACTAGAGAAAATAGTGCAAAAATTTCTGATATAAATTGTGTGAGTGAGAGAGAGAGAGACTTGGATCAAAGAATTGTTGGCATAACTTGTTTCGCCTTCTCCTCCATTCATGTGAAGAACTTCCTTCAATTCCATGGCTTTATCCAGAGTTTTACTTTGCCCTTCCCGTAGTCATTCAAAACCAGTTCAATTATTGTAAATAGATGTATATGAAACCAAGAATAAGCTGACGTCTTTGCCCGTGAAAGAATTTTTGAACTGATATATGGTAGTAATAGATTTTTTTTTTTTTTTTTTTTTATTAATATTATGGACAAAATTGCACTGTCGCTGCAAGATGAAAATGAGACTGAATATATATACTTTTCATCAAATCACGTTTAAAGGAGAGTAAAAAAACAGTTGGAGATACCATATCGATTAAACACACTCAAGTCAATGGGTTTATAAGAGTGGACAATCTTTTCACTTAATAAAACCTTTTAGGTGAGGAGTTAGACCCAATTCCAACAAGTGATATTAAAACCTTTTAGGTGAGGAGTTAGACCCAATTCCAACAAGTGATATCAGAGCCAGCCCCATTTGAACTGAGTGATTGAACAGCGTTGGGTTATCAAACTACCTCCATTCATAGGCAAGTGGACCATATGTGCTTGATCGTAAGAGGGAGTGTTAGAGATCTCATATGGACTAGACACTCTCAAGCCAATTAGTTATGAGTGTATAAGAGTGAACAATCCTCCCACTCAATAATGGCTTTTGGGTGAGGAGTTAGACCACTCCCACTCACGATCAAGTCTATATGGTCTATTTGCCTATGAATAGAGGTAGTTTGACAGTCCACCACTCACTCAGTTCAAATAGGACTGACTCTGATATCACTTGTTGGAGTTGGGTGACTAGTGGGATAAGCAATTGGTTGAAACCAGTCCTGTGGTATGAGATTTATTTAATTTCGTTCTGAAACAATATTCCATTATTTTTGTTCCATGTAATCACCCTGCAGTTTTAAGGAACACAACATGTGCGCAAAGAGCTTTTTATTTGGCCATGACAAGTCTAGAAAATGCAATGCATATTTCCTAGCATAGTACATAGTGGTTAAATCAATTATCATCCATCATAACAATAATATTTCAGGCCAAAGCCTACTACCCTAGCCACAATTTTGTTCAGAAACTACTGTCTCTTGCATACCTCTATATTAACTTTACTCAAGCTACCGTGCTTATTCAATTATTATTGTCCCTTCTCCAACTGCATTTTCCTCGAGCTGTTGCTTACCTTTTTCTTCTATTGCCACCTTTTCAGCTTCACTGGCTTTACTTTCATCATTTTCTCTCCTCTTATTTTCAAGAAACTCAATAAGGCCTCTGAGCACATTTTCAGCATCCTCATCCTTCATCAGCTGCTCTGCGATGTCTGCTGGAGTCACCTTGGTTTCCGCTATCAGTCCTTCAATCTCTGTACAAAGTCGATGCTGTGTGGTGCCAAGATAATTGGAGGCCAGAATTTTGAATGCAAATGGAGTGCAATAAGACATGTGGACATGCACATCCATGCGACCAGAGCGCAACAATGCAGGGTCAAGTTTGTGTTTGTGATTGGTTGTGAACACTATGATCCTCTCATCTCCACAGCTTGACCACAATCCATCTACGAAATTTAGCAGTTCTGATAATGTCACCCGATACTGTTAAAAAAAAAAAAAAATGTGACTAAGAGTATCACTTTACTAACCCACCAATTATTTGATAGAGTATCACTTATACGCTCACAAAAGGTTATAATCTATATCAATAAGTCAAACAAAGATCTAATTTATTGGATTACCACTGATCAAAACTCAAATGGTCTGTCCTGTATAACCTAGTCATCATGATACCCCAACTACTGGGCAAAAAACCTCTCTCGGCCAGTAACATCAAAACTTTCCAAAGTTACTGTAAACTTTTCAAAATACAGGAATTTTTGACACCAAGTTTTGAGATCGCAAAACAATATTGGACATCGCATCAAGTAATTAAGCTTAAGTTTCAAGATAAGATACACCCGAAACCGATAAAAAATAAATGTGAACTAAGAATGTACAACATCTGTCGATAAGAATAGCCATAGAGGCCTTTTGCTGGTACAACCATATTCACATCTGTAGGTTGAGCAAGTGACTATCTCGCTTGAGAACTGATGCTTGACAGATGATTCCACTTGTAAAATGTATGTGATCGCACAAAGGCTATAAGCTATACTCTTGTTTGAAAGTAGAAATATCAAATATCAGTAAGTAAAAGAGCTTTAAGTTCTGAATTGATTGAGTACTATTTCCCAATGGCATGTCTTGTATGAGCCAGACATGTTTTCCCCCAAACTCCTTCCAAGTACCCCAATGTAAAATTTTCTGAATTTATTACAAAACTCTCAATAGAAATACAGAAAGTCTAGACAACAAAGTTTGTGACTCGCAATATAAAATGGCACTCTATTTCAATACAATTGCAATTAAAACATGAATTTGAACATTGCTGAGTTAAATTTACCAACACATCAACCAAGAGACATCACACTAAAGAAACATTAACTTGAAAAAAGAAACAGATAGCAATAATATTACCTGATTAAATCTATATCGAAGGTGCTTAGGAATCTTTTCCGAATTCATTGAATTAGCCCTTCCCTCTGCAAGGTCAATTGAACAATCAATGTCCTCTACAACGAGGATGGACTTATTCTCCGTGGTAATTAACAGCTTCCTTAACCGACTAGTCCCCATAAGACTGGTCAACTCCAAGTCATAGATGTCAAACTTGAGATAATTTGCCATTGCGGCAATCAAGCTTGATTTCCCAGTACCAGGAGGACCAAACAACAAGTATCCTCTTTTCCATGCCTTCCCCACTCTCTTATAAAACTCTTTCCTCCTCACAAACCTCTCTAGATCCTCCATTATCCTTTTCTTTTTATCCAAGTCCATTGCCAGAGTATCAAAAGTTGCTGGATGGTCAAGATTCACTGATTGCCACGCATCCATTCCAGACATCCCATCAAGTTTCAAAGTATGAAGCTTCAAAGTCTTCTTTTCCTCGATTATTTCTGTAGATTTCTTCAAAACATGAGGAATATAATTCTCCAAGATCACATCTTTATGTTTCTTGTGAAAACTCAACTCAAAAAACTTGACTTGATTTTGAACCGTAGGGCCGTAATGGAGTAGGTCGCGGACAACCTTTGATGGGGCTTGTTTTGATATAAATCTCCATGTCAAATGAATCCCATTAAATTTATCAACAATCTCTTCGTTCTTTTCCACCGAGAGTGAAATTTTGGTTTCCTTTTTTGGCAGGTTGATTTTGATTCTTCTCACATGAGGGGGAATCTTCGATTCAAGATAAAACTTTGCCGCTTTAAAAAGTTGGTTTAGATTAAAGCCATCATCAGATTCTTCAATGACCAAAGTTAACTCATTAGAGAAGCGTGCAATGAAATCTCTAACTTTGAAGAACAAGTAATCTCGTACCTCGTGAGGCAAATAGTCACGTGCAAGTTTCCGAACAAGCATCGCCGTGCCAGCTGCCGAGGCGGCAACAGAAACTACAGTCTTGGCAGATGGCATTTGGGTGGTAGTAGTACTGAAGAACATGTTTCTTTTCTGTTTTTTATTTCTGGGTTACCGTGGGGCAGTTGAAAGAGCAAATGAGAAGGTAGGAGACTATTAGAGTTCTTCTTGAACTGAAACTTTAAGAAGGCGCGTGATTACACAATTCAAGTGTTATGTGTCGGTTGTTAATGGTTGGACGGTGGAATCCACCCTCAATTCTAGAGAGTGAGGTTACTTTTTTCTAGACTGACTTTGTGGGAATTTTTCTAGTTATTGGACATCCCGTTGTCATATTGACCTTTTGGGTCATTGCGGTAGGCACTTAGACAATTTATAAAGACTTAAAACAGTAAACGACTTTTCCCACCCAAGGTTTGCCTTAATCGTTTACTGTTTTAGCCTAGACAACAAAGTGGGCCTCTGTTCTAATCATCTGCTTAATGCATAATATGGCAGATTGAAAAGGTCCAAACAGGAGGTCAAGTATTTTACAAGACAGAAAATCATACATATTTTCTTGGTGAAAAATTCATTCATTGCAGAATCTTGGTAATTCTTTTATGATTTTATCCACAAGTACTCTCACAGTCATAACCAATGCATGCAAAACAATAATTTGTAGGTAGCTTGACAGTTCGCTTGAGATTCTTAGATTACGACTACTAATAATGAGTAATACTGGAGGCTTATTTAATCGTTAACTTCGAGGTTCTGGGAAACTAGTTAAGGTGCAGGCAAGTTGGCTCAAACACCCCCAAATACTAAAAAAAAAAAAAATGCAAAACGAATCGTGACCTAGAAGGTTTACATTAAAAATATTATAAAATAAACAATTTAATTATACTAAATCTTATTTATAAGAAGAAAAAAAGTTCTTAGATAGTGATATCATCAAGTTTTTGTATTTTTATGACCTTAGAAGTTTTTAGAAGACATTTTGAATTGCCCTTTTTTTGATGCATTATATTTCATGATTATTAACAAAAATATAATTATATATATGATTAAACTTAGCCTTTTTTAAGGATTATGTTTATTAATTATTAACGATAAATTTATTTAAATTAAGTTCAAAACTTGGATCAGAAGAAAATTGTTTCGATCTTATGTAACTAGTTTTTTGTTTTAACCATCCGCTTACAAAGAGTCATCAGATTCTTCTTCGAGAAATCGAACAAACCAAGACAAGAGTGAGTATTTTTGTTCCAAACCTAAAGATCAACGGGCTAGTGGCGAGAGAGAGATTTTTAAACAATAAAAAGCCTAAAGAATACATAATTTTATGTCGGAAGGAAATTTATATGGTGGAAAAGTGAGAGGTAGGGGAAAACAACACGGTATAGGAGATGCAAAACAACTGTCTTTTTCATTATTCACACTATACTATTAAATTCTTTTATTATTCTCTCTAAAAGGTATAATTTATAAGGGCGATATAATAAAAATAATCTATTAAATATCTGGGTGGGGCGGGGGATCAGCTACCCCGAGGCCGGAATTAAAACTGTTCTCGTGCCCGTCCCCATCCTCTTAAACAGCATGAAATCCTTAGCTTGTACAGGATATGTCCTCGAGAAGTCGGGGACCTTTGCCGTCTCTACCTAAGAAACTGTCATCCGAATCTAAACCCCACTTGGTTGTACTGGACTCAGGTTTTTGCCAGGCTTACTCTCCACTTAGATGATAATTAGATATCACTCAATTAATTTTTGATAGGTAGCATTTCTTGCAATTTTGTGGAAAATTTTGATTTACTACACATTTAAATGAGTAATTAATAATATATATATATATATATATTTTTTAAATCTTATGTATTGAAATTTGGTCAATTTCCTAAATAGTTTATACGTTGTTGTCTGTGAATATATATTTTCGTTCAATATATTTATGGAATATATATATATATAAAAGCCTATGTCCTTATGGGCTTAATCGCTTAATATGGGCTCTACTAAAATGGGTCATCCAGGGAAACCCAACCCAACACCTTTGGGTGTTACTCAGCCTTGCAACTCATAATGGGGGACTGCATTCCTTTACTCTAATTTCTTTATTTCTGCTTTGACACAGAAAACCTGTCCCACTGCAAGAGTGATGGAGCCCAAAATCTCTGGAAAATGCATTTTGGTTTTACTTAAGATGGATAGAGAAATCAAGTGTTGATTTAAAAAAACCCTTATAAGTGCCCAACTCTTCCATCATCCAATTGATTTATGTATGTTCCTCATTTACATTAATGTGCTTACTATTAAGCAGGACGGATCCAAAAATTTCTGTTATGATAGGTTAAAATAAAAACTAATTGTATATTAATATTTATGTTTGGGTATGCTAAAATCCAGAAATTATACGTATTAATATTCTTTAAAAAAATTTGAGGGTAGGCCATGATGAGTAACATCCACCCCTACTATTAAGCTTATAATGGTCATTTTCAAGCGCATTTGGTGAGGGATTGAATTTCTTCTTCTTTTTTTTTTTTGGTACCCAGAGTATTCACGCCAACTTCTGTGCATCTAAACTTATGTCTGAGGTTATGGACCAGCTTGTACGCACCTAAACTAATCTTTGAGTTTCATTAAATACGCTACAAAACCTGATAAACCACAATGTTATTATGGTAGGTAGCCCCAAGGATTGAATCTAGGAACTCAAGGAAGAGAGCAAACTTCCTCGATCACAAGGCCAATCCCATGGGGTTTGGGGGATTGAATTTGATGGTTGCACTTCCCCTGTTGTCACATCAGAAAATGAATATTAAGAGTACAATCTGCTTGCTCTTGAAGGCTTCTTATTTTTGTGCTTTCCTGCACGTTTTGTTCTTATCAAAAAAGAATATCAGAATAGGCGCATATGCTCAAGATATATTTCCGCTACTTTATGTGAAAAAGCATAAAGTCTATTACAGAATACCGACTCATCCAGTATTTGACCATTGAACTTATGCCACCACCAGTGCCTTTCTGAATCAAATTTGTATCTGGGGCTAAGGAAAGATTAGTATGCTTTTCTTAGATAGCTAATAGATTAGCTCTTGGGGCTCGGAGATTAGTTAAGGTGTGTGCAAACTGACCCAAACACCTGAGTTACCCCAAAAAAAAAAAAAAAAAAAAGATAGTTCTTGACATAGAGGGCTTCACCAATTAAGTGTTAAACAGCTTTTTAATTTACTATTATCCTTTTTTGTATGTATTTTCCAAATTCGAAGCACCTAGCTGCACAGGATTAGAATTTAGCACCAAGCACCAATGCATTTTCTTTTTAACAGGAACAGAACTTAGAATACATTCCTAAACATTATGTTTATAATTTTCTCTAATCTAGAACATGGCAAAAAGTGATATTCTTTTATCTGCTTATTCAGTCTTTAAGAAATGCCTTCACTGACTCCATTACTCATTGGCTTTTGACATCAATTTAGATTCTCGTTTCTCAGACTGGAAACTGGTCTTGATGTATACAGATGACATTATTTTTCATTGCTTATATGACATAGCAATTTACAGAGAGAGTTTTATGTAACTGATTTGAGTATTCTAATATATGAGTAACCATTAAATCACAGAGTGTTCTTCTGTTATTCGAAACTTATGCTGCCTGGCAATGAAAGCCTCGATCATCTGTTGAAACTCTTCATTGCTCATGTCATCTACAGGGGATGAATTTTTCACCACTTTCTCCTCAGAATTAGTACTTTTCTTGTACTTTTCCGTACCCAATCTCCTCAGTTCTTGGCAGGATTTATCGCCGTTCAGAGACTTGATTTTTCTGATTGACTTCTTCTGCAAATCTTAGTTTTGCAAGATGTATGTGTGCCCACACTAACTACATTCTTTTGACATTTGCTCTGTTTTTCTCTGTACACAACCTCATACCGATGAGAGTTTTCAGTCTTTTTGCTCTTCTCCACAAACTCTTCATAGTAATCACTTCCAGTATTCTTTCTGCTGGAATCATGAGCCGGAAACTGCCCTGATTGTACAAAAAGAATGACAACTATTGCGTTTCCGATTATGAAAACAAAGCGCGGGCCAACAAGGACAACTGTTAAGTCCTTGAAATATTTACCAGAATTCTTGACAGCAAGTGGGAGTTGAGTGGAAAATCGTGAGACCATGACCAGAAGAACACATATCTCAATTATCCTGAACAAGTTTGCCAGCTTCCGAAGATGGAGATGCTTCAGGATTGCATTTGCCTTCTCAACTTTAACATTATTAATTTCAAAAGAATCCATTTGATACGGTTGTAGAGCTAGAGAATTTTCGACTTCACTCAGGCGAAGAATTGGTTTTGGACCAAAGAGATGGTAGCAGCAGTTTGTTTGAGGAGAAAAGATAGAGATGCTACTATAATCATAGTCGGGAGTGAAAATGATTGGTGAAACTGATGAGATAAAGATGGCTAACCTGAGACCGCCATTGAAGACTGCAAGAAGAATGAACAAAATGAAGAAAATTGTTAGGGAAGAGTCTCCCATAGAAAGTTCCAGGCACTCCAGCTATGAATCAGGGACTGGAGTCACTACCCTTTTCGTTCCTGAGTTTTTCATAAAAGCTTGGAAGTGAACGGAACAGTGTATTGAAATCATTTCCAGGAAGATCATTCAGGAAAACGTTAAACATTGGTGGCTTGCAATTCAACCTTGGGCATATCGATTCATGAATGATGTCAATGATCTCCCTGACCAAAAGTATTGAGTTGGGTCCTGAAGAACATCCGCAATCTACTACATTTAAACACTCAGGGAAACTGCTGAGGTACAGTTCTCCCAGGCTCTCTTGTCATAACGGCTCTACCTTTAACATAGCTTCTTTCTTAAAAAACAAAATGAGAGGAACTATTAATCAATGGTTATTTCAACTAGAGAAAATAGTACAAAAATTTCTGATATAATTTGCGTGAGTGAGAGAAGAGAGACTTGGATCAAAGAATTGTTGGCATAACTTGTTTCGCCTTCTCCTCTATTCATGTGAAGAATTTCCTTCAATTCCATGGCTCTATCCAGAGTTTTACTTTGCCTTTCGCGTAGTCATCCAAAACCAGTTCAATTATTGTACATAGATGTACATGAAACCAAGAATAAGCTGACGTCTTTGCCCGTGGAAGATTTTTTGAACTGATATATGGTAGTTATAGATTTTTTCATTTTATATTATGGACAAAATTGCACTGTCGCTGCAAGATGAAAATGAGACTGAATATATATACCTTTCATCAAGTCACGTTTAAAGGAGAGTAAAAAAAACAATTGACCAGTGGGATAAGCAATTGGTCGAAACAAGTCCTGTGGTATAAGATTTATTTAATTTCGTTCTGAAACAAAATTCCATTACTTTTGTTCCAGGTAATCACCCTGCAGTTTTAGGGAACACAACATGTGCGCAAAGAGCTTTTTATTTGGCCATGACAAGTCTAGAAAATGCAATGCAAATATCCTAGCACACTACCTAGTGGTTAAATCATTATCATCCATCATAACAATAATATTTCAGGCCAAAGCCTACTACTGTAGCCATAATTTTGTTCAGAAACTACTGCTTCTTGCATACCTCTATATTACACTTTACTCAAGCTACCGTGTTTATTCAATTATTATTGTCCCTTCTCCAACTGCATTTTCCTCGAGTTGTTGCTTACCTTCTTCTTCTATTGCCACCTTTTCAGCTTCGCTGGCTCTATTTTCATCATTTTCTCTCCTCTTATTTTCAAGAAACTCAATAAGGCCTCTGAGCACATTTTCAGCATCCTCATCCTTCATCAGCTGCTCTGCAATGTCTGCTGGAGTCACCTTGGTTTCCACTATCAGTTCTTCAATCTCTATGAAAAGTGGATGCTGTGTGGTGCCAAGGTAATTGGAGGCCAGAATTTTGAATGCAAATGGAGTGCAATAGGACATGTGGACATGCACATCCATACGACCGGGGCGCAACAATGCAGGGTCAAGTTTGTGTTTGTGATTGGTTGTGAACACTATGATCCTCTCATCTCCACAGCTTGACCACAATCCATCTAGGAAATTTAGCAGTCCTGATAATGTCACCTGATACTGTTTAAAAAAAAAAAAAAAATGATGTGAACATATTATGATTGTACAACATCTATTTATAAGAATAGCCTAAGAGTAGCACTTTACTAGCCCACCAATTATTTGACACAGTATCACTCATGTTCACAAAAGGTTATAATCTATATCAATAAGTCAAACAAATATCCAATTTATTGGATTACCACTGATCAGAACTCAAATACCATTTCCTTCCAAATGGTCTGTCCTATATAAACTAGTCATGTTGATACCCCAACTACTGGGCAAAAAACCTCTTTCGGCCAGTAACATCAAAACTTTCCAAAGTTATTGTAAACTTTTCAAAATAAAGGAATTCTTGACATCAAGTTTTGTGATTGCAACACAAAATTGGACATTGCATTAAGTAAGCTTAGGTTTCAAGAAAAGATACACCCGAAATCGATAAAAAATAAATGTGAACTAAGAATGTATAGTATCTATCTATGAGAATAGCCATAGAGGCATTTTGCTGGTACAACCATAATCACATCTGTAGGTTGAGTAACTGATTATCTCGCTTAAGAACTAACGCTTGACAGATGATTCACTTGTAAATGTACGTGCTCGCACAAAGGCTATAAGCTATTCTCTTGTTTGAAAGCAGAAATATCAAATATCAGTAAGTAACAGAGCTTTAAGTTCTGAATTGATTGAGTACTATTTCCCAATGGCATGTCTTGTATGAGCCAGATATGTTTTCCCCCAAACTCCTTCCAAGTACCCCAATGTGAAATTTTCTGAATTTATTACAAAACTCTCAATAGAAATACAGGAAACCTAGACAACAAAGTTTGTGACTTGCAATATAAAAGGGCACTCTATTTCAATACAATTGCAATTAAAACATGAATTTGAACATTGCAGAGTTAAATTTACCAACACATCAACCAAGAGACATCACACTAAAGAAACATTAACTTGAACAAAGAAACGAATAGCAATAATATTACCTGATTTACTAGATTAAATCCATGTCGAGGGTGATTGGGATTCATTACCGAATTCGTTGAAGTAGCCCTTGCCTCTGCAAGGCTAATTGAACAATCAATGTCCTCTACAACGAGGATGGACTTATTCTCCGTATTAATTAACAGCCTCCTTAACTCACTATTGCCCCTGAGACTAGTCAACTCCAAGTCATAGATGTCAAACTTGAGATAATTTGCCATTGCGGCAATCAAGCTTGATTTCCCAGTACCAGGAGGACCAAACAACAAGTATCCTCTTTTCCATGCCTTCCCCACTCTCTTATAAAATTCTCTCCTCCTTACAAACCTCTCTAGATCCTCCATTATCCTTTTCTTTATATTCAAGTCCATTGCCAAAGTATCAAAAGTTGCTGGATGGTCAAGATTCACTGATTGCCACACATCCATTCCATGCATCCGATCATATTTCAAAGTATGAAGCTTCAAAGTCTTCTTTTCCTCGATTATTTCTGTAGATTTCTTCAAAATATGAGGGATATAATTCTCCAAGATCATATATTTATGTTTCTTGTGAAAACTCAGCTCAAAAAACTTGACTTCATTTTGAACCGTAGGCCCGTAATGGTGTGGGTCACGGACAACCTTTGATGGGGCTTGCTTTGATATAAATCTCCATGTCAAATGAACCCCATTAAAGTTATCAACAATGTCTTCGTTCTTTTCCATTGAGAGTGAAATTTTGGTTTCCTTTTTTGGCAGGTTGATTTTGATTCTCCTCACATGAGGGGGAATCTTCGATTCAAGATAAAACTTTGCCGCTTTAAAGAGTTCGTTTAGGTTAAAGCCATCATCAGATTCTTCAATGACTAAAGTAAACTCATTAGAGCAGCGTGCAATGAAATCTCTAACTTTGAAAAACAAGTAATCTCGTACCTCGTGAGGCAAATAGTCACGCGCAAGTGTCGGAACAACCATCGCCGCGGCAGCTGCTGAGGCGGCAACAGAAACTATAGTCTTGATAGATGGCATCTGGGTGGTAGTAGTACTGGAGAGCATGTTTCTTTTCAGTTTGGTGGTTTGGCTTTTTTTTTTTTTTTTTTATTTCGGGTTACCGTGGTGGCATTGAAAGAGCAAATGAGAAGGTCGAAGACAAATTTATGTGAAATTAAGCGAATGAAAAATAAGAAAGGCTGTATCATAGTCCAATTAGAGTTCTTCTTGAACTGAAACTCTAAAATGGCGTGTGATTACACAATTCAAAGTGTTATATGTCGGTTGTTAATGGTTGATTAGTGCAATCCACCCTCACATCTAGAGAGTGAGGTTACTTTTTGAGGAAATTTTTCTAGTTATCGGATCCCGTTATCAAAGTGACCTTTGGGTCATTGCTCTTGGCACTTTGTCAAAATGACTTAAAGAGTGGGATCTTTTTTCTTGCGTGGTGGGTCTCAATATTGTCCCCAAAAGAAAGAGTTTAAAAAATAATGAATATAAATTGATTAAATATTATTATTACCCTTTTCCATTAATTAACTTCTGCTATCTTTTAGATTATAATTGTATTTGTTGTGAGTGAATGCTGA
Source organism: Pistacia atlantica (assembly GCA_026229545.1). NCBI lineage: Eukaryota > Viridiplantae > Streptophyta > Magnoliopsida > Sapindales > Anacardiaceae > Pistacia > Pistacia atlantica. The sequence goes on along the minus strand of JAPEIT010000015.1, from coordinate 25,757,695 downwards.
AACGGCGTCGTAATGAATTAATGGAACGGTGTCGTTTTGAGACTCTGGATGATCCCGACCTGCACTGTAAGGAAAGCCAACTACGAGATCAAGCCTCCAGTTAACACTATAAAAGGATTAGGGTTTCCTGTTGTAACAGTAGATCAAACACAAAAAAGGTTGAGAGCAATTTTCGTTTTTCTTAGAAAACTAGGGTTCTTTCTTTGGGTCTGATTTCTGTGTAATCTGTGGGTTTCTTGAGTGGTTTGGGTTAATCAATCAAGGGAAGAACTACTGTGTTCTTGTTATAAGGATTTCCAGTTAGAGGAGTCCTAGGCGACACGGGTTCGATTAGTGTTGTTCGATCCGGGTTTCTTGGGTGTCATTCTTTGTAATCGTGGATCAGAATCGGGTGTTCTTTAATCACAGTGCAGCGAACTCTCTTTCCAGAGTTCAACGTGGATGTAGCTTGCTCAAATCGGGCAAGTGAACCACGGTAAAGATCCTGTGTTTTTGTTTGTGGTTTTCTGGTTTCTTGTTTGTTTCAGTTTGCATTATAGGTTGATTGCATAACAGTGGTATCAGAGCCATCGTCCTAGGGTGTAATCTTTTTTGAAATCGTTCAATTTTTTTGAGATCGAAAAATTTAGGGTTTGCTCGAAAAATTAGGGTTTCTCAGATTTTAGGGGTTTCTTAATCCAAAGGTTCCTAGAGCCTTAGAACTTTGATTCTTACTAAGTCTTGGGGTTTTCTTTGTGAGATTAGATCACAAACACTGGTTAAGGAGAGTAATCTTGGTCAGTGCCGTGAGTCTATACTTGCACTGTTCTCTTTCGGTTGTCTGTCCAGTTTAAGGGTATATAGGCTGGAAACCAGTGACCGCCTTAAAAACTGCTTGGCAGTATTTGGCAACTTCTGGTGTAACAACGCCACTTACTCCTTAGACTGTATCACACTGTTTATATAATATCATGAGCACTACACATATGGAGATCTCCCAATACGATGGGAAGATCGATTTCGGGAGTTGGAAGAAGAAAATGAAGGCTCTGCTTTCACATAACAAAGTCGCCCTGGCACTGGAGAAGGATCAAAAGAAATGGTCGGAGGAGAAATTGAAGGAGAATGTGGAGATTGATGAAGCTGCCTACAATCTGATCGTGATGAACCTCTCAGACAGCGTACCGAGAAAGGTTGATGGAATCGAAACCCCTCTAGGGTTATGGGGTAAACTCGAAACTTTGTATGCACTTCAATCTTGTTAAGCATATGATACAAAGGGTGCAGATTGGAGTTCGGGAAAACATAAAGGGCCACCCAGTAAATTTCCAATATGCTTTCGTTTTGAGTTAGTTTTGAGTTAAAACACTTGAGCTCAAATGAGCTACAGTATTTTTTACTTTACTCTTCTCCTTCGTGTTTTCTCTCCTCTGTATATAAGAGGGATTTTTGATTGTTTTCAATTTAATTCAATCAATTCAAATCAGATCCAGTCTTTTGCTCTTTTCTTTTTAATCTTCACATGGTATCAGAGCCACTGACTCGCGTCAATGGCTGAGAATTCTGGTGTTGACAGTTCTTCAAAGAACGTGAACAAGCTTGGGTCAATGACTGAACTTCACTCATCTATCGTTCCTTCAAGTCTTCAAGTGATAAATCCGAACCTAACAAGGGAAAATTACCGTCATAACTACCGTTTTTGGTGCTCGCAAGTTTTGTTCACAGTAGGAGCTCACGGATTGGAAGAGCATTTGACAGGTTTGATCTCCTGTCCTGAGCCTTTACTTACCTCACCTATTGATGTTTCAACTGAATCAGGAATTATTAGTTCTAAGGAAACCCTAGCTAAAGAGAAAATTAATCCTGAATATGTTGCTTGGAAACGCATTGATAAGTTTCTTGTTACCTGGTTACTTGCGTCAATATCCGAGTGTATGTTTAGTTGTGTTTCTAAGTGTCAACTTTCTACCGATGTTTGGTTTACACTTGAAAAGGATTTCCTGTCAAAGTCTAAAGCTAGGGCACTTCACCTGAAAAACTTACTGCAGAATACTCAAAAAGGTAGTCTTAGTGTTAGTGACTACATCAAGAAAATGAAAGGCATAGCTGAAAGTTTAGCATCCAGTGGACAAGTTGTTTCAGATAAAGATGTTCTTCAATATGTTCTGGATGGATTAGGTCCTGAATTTGATGCTGCTGCTGTCAATTTGACTTCCAGACTTGAGTCTAGGTTTGATTCTGTGAGTATTCAAGAAGCACAGGATCTTCTACAGAAATATGAACTAAGACTAGAGAAATTTAACTCGGTTGATTTTCCAGTAAGTTCAGTTCACATAGCTGCAGTGAGTAATTCCAGTAATTCTCAGTTTAAACCTACTCATTCAAGCACTGTAGACACCTCAGTTAGCTCTACTGGTAGTCCAGCTTCTTTCACACAGTTTATCCCTTCCCTAAACACTTTATCTAATCCCTCCTACACACAACATTATCCTCTAGGAGCTACTGTTCCCACTGAACAAACCTATTCACACTATACTCCTCCACAACCTTATTATAATCAGTCAGCCTATAGACCTGCCGTCTTTCCCAATGTTGGCAGAGGTCGTGGTAGGAGCAATGGTAGAGGGAGGCCAATATGCCAAGTCTGCAGGAAGATTGGTCACTGCGTACAATGTTACCCTGGTATAACTCGATTATAATGGGACCTCGCATCAATGCAACAAGCGGTCTTTGGATCATATTTCACTACAGAAGATTGGTCACATCACAGCACAATGTTACCACGTGTATAACTCCAATTATAACTGGGACCTCACCTCAATACAACCCTTCCCTACAACAAGTGTTGGATCATATTTCTCTCCCCGGTTCCCAAGTTTCGACACCTCGGACACAATTTTGCCAGCAATTTCACTAGTAACATCCTGCCACAACAATCTGTCCAGTCCTCTCAGTCACATGAAGGATCACAATTTCAAGGACATTTTATTGAAACCTCTCATCAACCACACTCACATCCTTCAACAAAACAACCAGGATTCCAAGTACCCAGCAAACAACAACAAACACCTAACCAAGCCTACCTAGCCTCTCACCAGAACATACATCACCAAACATCTAACTAAGCTTACCTAGCTTCTCAAACAACCTTACCTATCAGCTCTCATCCCTCATCAGATCCTGCTGGTATATGGACTCTGGTGCTACGGACCATGTCACTGCAGATCTTAGTCAGTTGAATGTGAGCAGCAATTATGGTGGAATTGAACAGTTACAAGTAGGCAGTGGTGAGTTTCTTGATATATCCCATATTGGCTTTGCTTCTTTACCTAGTTTTCTACAAAATAAATGTCTACATCTGAAAAATGTTTTATGTGTACTAAGAATTACTAAAAACCTGCTCAGTACATCCAAATTTACTAAAGACAATAATGTTGTGGTTGAATTTAACTCTGACTGTTGCATTGTTAAGGACAAGGTTTCCAGAGCAGTGTTACTACAGGGAGAACTTAATGCTGGGTTGTATCAGTTGAGACTTCCATTTGTCAGTTCTCATGACACTTTAGCCCAGTCTTCTGTTCCTCTTAATGCACAAAGCCTAGTTTCTGTCATCAGTCACAAACCTCAGTCTGTATCTACTCTCAGAGATAAGACACCACACAAGAGTCATAGGGAGTCACAAACTAGTGTCTATTCCTCTACTATTAATGCTGCTGATAATGCTGATAATAAGCACACAAAGTCAATGCTGGATAGTTGTAATGTCTCTCAAATAAATAAAATCATTTCTGTTTCTGATTCTGATTATTCTTTGTCTAATAATAATGATGAATTTGTTAACAATGTTGATATCTCTAATGGTCTGTATGCTGGTACTAATAGTCATATTGTTGATAATACATGTAATAAGAATTCTAGTTCTGTTGTTCCTACTGATGGTTTTGATGCTGATGGTATTAATTCTGTTAATAAACATCATGTTGTTAATTCTGATAATTGTCGTGATGGTTTTGATGCTAATGGTTTTGATGCTGATGGTTTTCATTTTGTTGATGAACATTCTGTTGTTGATAATGGTAGTAGTAATTCTGTTAATAAACATCATGTTGTTAATTCTAATAATTGTCTTGATGGTTTTGATGCTAATGGTTTTGATAATGATGGTTTTCATTTTGTTGATGAACGATTATTGTAGTTATTACGTTACATTAGCGTTCATTGTTGTATCTAATGGTAGTAGTAATTCTGATGCCAATTTGATAACCAGACATCTGTCTCCTTTAGCTTTTCAAGTCACCTGTCCTAAACAAAACACTTCATCACTCTGGCATAAACGATTAGAACATCCCTATTCTGAAGTTTTCCAGAAAATTATGTTGCAAGTTAACCATAATCCTTCGAAACATATTCCTTCCATTTCCTTTTGTGATGCATGCCAACTTGGCAAAATGCACAAAAACAGTTTCCCTGTCTCTAATTCTAGAGCCACTGTTCCTCTTGAATTAGTTCATAGTGACATTTGGGGTCCATCTCCAATAGCTTCTATTGAAGGTTTTAAGTACTATGTGCACTTCCTTGATGATTTTAGCAGATTTACCTGGCTTTTCCCTTTAAGAACCAAAGCTGAAGTGCATTCTGTCTTTGTTATATTTCATCATTTAGTTGAGAGACAGTTTAATCATAAACTCAAGTGTCTACAGTCTGATCAAGGTAGTGAATATAAGGGTTTAGTTCCTTACCTAACCAAGTCAGGAATTCAGTTTAAGCATTCTTGTGCTTATGTTCATCAACAAAATGGACGAAGTGAGAGAAAACATAGGCATATAGTTGAAACTGGTCTCACCTTACTAGCCCATGCTTCCATGCCTATGAATTTTTGGTGGCTTGCATTTGATACTACTGTATTTTTAATCAATAGGATGCCATCTGCTGTTCTTGATTTTCATTCTCCTTATCAGTTGCTGTTTTGTAGATTGCCTCTTTATTCATCTTTAAAAGTTTTTGGATGTGCATGCTTTCCTTACCTAAGAGATTACAATAGGCACAAACTTAGTTTTCATTCATCCAAGTGTGTGTTTGTAGGATATAGTCTAGTTCATAAAGGATATAGGTGTTTAAGTTCTGAAGGTAAAATCTTTATTACTCCTAATGTTGTCTTTAATGAAGATGAATTTCCTTTTGTGCACTTTCTTCAGTCTTCAGTTTCAACTCCTGCACAGTCGACAAACATCCCTTCTAGTATTAGATTTCCCTCTTTGTCAATATCATCATTAGTGTCTCCTACTGGTTTAGCAGCTCCCAGCAGTAAAGTTCCTCCAGTAGTATCATGCTCTGCAACCATTCTTCCTTCAACAGTTGGTGCACAAAATCCCTCCTCAACATCACCTTCTCATCAAGGAAATAATGTTTCCAACAACACTTCATCTTCAGAACATGTACCAGTCACAACATCCTTTTCAACACCTTCAAAAGTACACCCTATTACCATTCAAAAACAACACACCACATCACAATCTCACAGCTTACAAAATCAGACATTTTCACACAATCAAGAACCTTCACAACCTCACAGCTTACAAAATCAATTCACACAATCAAGAACTTTTTTTCTACCCTCTTACCATAGGCTTAACATCATCTCAATTTGCCATTACCTCCACTGATAATCCCACTACATCAGAGACTCTTATCACACAAAATCAGTCTACTACATCACAAAATCAGGATTCTTCTCACTGCCTTCTTGTAATTGATTTGACTCCATCACAATTCCCTACTTCATCAACTGGTCTACCTGCTGCCTTTACCTTTACTAAAACAGATTCTTCACTGTCAACAACCTGTTCTCTACGTCTAAACACACATCCTATGTTAACCAGAGCAAAAACCGTCTTCAACATAAAAGCGCCTTATCATATCTCGGTCAAGAACTCGTTCTATCTCGAACCTAATTCGCCATCAAGCCTTGGTCAGTAATGAATGGAGAGAAGCCATGCAACTTGAATATGATGCATTGATAAAGAATAACACTTGGTCCCTTGTTCCTAAGATGAGTGATATGCAGATTGTTGGTAACAAATGGGTTTTTAGGACAAAGTTTCATGCTGATGGATCCCTTCAAAAGTACAAAGCAAGGCTGGTTGCCAAGGGGTTTCAGCAAACCCCTGGTTTGGATTTCTTTGAAACCTTCAGTCCTGTAATTAAGCCTTCAACCATCAGAATTATCCTAACCCTTGTTGTGACAAATGGATGGGACATTCAACAAGTGGATGTCAATAATGCCTTCCTCAATGGCACCTCAATGAAACATATATGAGACATGAAGGTTTTGAAAATCCTCAATTTCCTACTCATGTTTGCAAATTAAACAAAGCCCTTTATGGACTTAAACAGGCTCCAAGAGCCTGGTTTGATAAACTGAAGTTTGCTCTTCTGGACAAAGGATTTAAAAACTCTATATCTGATTCCAGCCTATTCATTTTCAATAATTACTGGCTCCAATATCTCATTCATACATCAGCTTGTTCAAGATCTTAATGATCAGTTTGCCTTAAAAACTCTTGGGTCTATTAAGTACTTTCTTGGGTTAGAAGCCACAAGAACCTCTACTGGAATTCATTTGAAGCAAACAAAATACATTGTTGATTTCTTTGTCTAAAACTAAGATGATTGATGCTCATGCATGTCCCACACCCATGGCTGTTGGCACAAAACTGTCTTCTACTGACAGTGAACTGCTTCCCAAGATCCCGCCTCTGTAAGTACCATTGGAGCACTTCAATACCTAACTCTAACTAGACCCGACATCGCCATCTCAATAAGTTGAGTCGGCTTTTTACAAGCACCAACGGAGCTTCAATGGCAAGCTTGTAAGAGAGTTTTAAGGTATATCAAAGGTACACAGTATCATGGGTTGCAGTTCAGACCAGCTGCATCTTTGAATGTTGAATGTTATGCTGATGCAGATTGGGGCAGCAATTTAGATGATCGACGGTCCACAAGTGGGTACTGTGTTTATCTAGGTCCTGATCTTATCCAATGGAGTTCTCGAAAACAGAAAGTTGTTGCTCTTTCTTCAACAGAGGCTGAATATAGAGCCTTAGCACACACGGCTACTGAAATAGCTTGGTTGCAAAGTATGTTTTCTGAGTTAGGATTGACTCTGAAAACTGCTCCAGTAATTTGGTGTGATAATGTCGGTCTTGGTGCTCTTGCTGCAAATCCTGTTTTTCACTCAAGGACGAAGCATATTGAGATTGATATTCATTACATCAGGGATCAGGTTTTAGCTAAAAAACTCATGGTTCAATATGTTCCGTCTAAACTTCAAATTGCTGATGTCCTTACTAAAGCCTTATCAGCAGCTCAATTCCTTGAATTAAAGGGAAAGTTAAATGTTGTAGCAATGACCAGTCCAGAAATTGAAGCAGAAGCTCAGATTAAAAGGTAGCAGTTTTGTTGTAAAAATAAAGGTCTGGAGGTGATCTGGAGTATGTGTTGATTTGTGAGTACAGTTTTGCAAATTCTGGAGGTCTGGAAGTAGGAGTTTTTTGTTGGTTGTGTGTGTGTAATTATGAAGGCTTTGTGAGTGCAATTCTGGAGGTCTAAAGGTCTGAAGTTGTGAAAATTGTTGCTTTGATGTGTACTGTGTAAGAAGCAGTTCAGGTATGAAAATGTAGGCAGCTATACAAATGCAATTCTGAAGTTGTGAAAATGAAGTTCGATGTGTGTGCAACAATTCTCTGCTGGTATGTTAATGCAGTTTTTGGAGCTGTTAAAGTGTAGTTCTCTGCTGGTTGTTTTGTGTTGCTGAAGCAGAAAAATGAAAATGCAGTTTTTGGAGCTGTTAAAGTGTAGTTCTCTGCTGGTTGTTTTGTGTTGTTGAATCAGAAAAATGAAAATGCAGTTTTTGGAGCTGTTAAAGTGTAGTTCTCTGCTGGTTGTTTTGTGTTCTTTGACGAGAAAAATAAAAATGCGCTTTTGGAGCATTAAAGTGCGGTTCTGCTGGAGTGTATGAAAATGCAATGCAGTTTTGACAAATGCAGAAAAATATGCAGTTTAGAATAATGCAGAAAAATATGCAGTTTAGAAAAATGCAGAGAAATATGTAGAACAATGCAGTTTCATGTGTGTGCAGAACAATGCAGTTTAATGCAGTTTTGACAAATGCAGAAAAATAAGCAGTTTAGAATAATGCAGAAAAATATGCAGAACAATGCAGTTTAATGTGGTTTTGATAAATGCAGAAGTTTTGACAAATGCAGAAAAATATGCAGTTTAGAATAATGCAGAAAAATATGCAGAACAATGCATTTTAATGCGGTTTTGACAAATGCGTAAAATATAGCTTTAGAAAAAAAATGTCTTTTTTTTGTTTTTTTTTTTGTTTGTGCGCTTCAAGATGTACCAGTAAATAGTTCAAGGTGTAAAAATAAAGTTGATGTTGTATGTTGCTGGAAGACAACAAGAGGCTTCAACCAAATGCAGAGTAGTCCAGTTTGAGGGGAAATGTTAAGCATATGATACAAAGGGTGCAGATTAGAGTTCGGGAAAACATAAAGGGCCACCCAAGAAATTTCCAATATCTTTGTCGTTTTGAGTTAGTTTTGAGTTAAAACACTTGAGCTCAAATGAGCTACAGTATTTTTTACTTTACTCTTCTCCTTCGTGTTTTCTCTCCTCTGTATATAAGAGGGATTTTTGATTGTTTTCAATTTAATTCAATCAATTCAAATCAGATCCAGTTTTTTGCTCTTTTCTTTTTAATCTTCACAAATCTGCACCTAACTTAGCTTTTCTCAAGGGTGCTTTGTTTTCTTATAAAATGGATAGTAGCAAGACAATAGAGGAGAACCTAGATGAATTCCTAAAAATGACCTTAATTTTAAAGGGCACAGATCAGGAACTAGGAGAGACTAGTCTAGCCATGATTCTGTTAAACTCCATTACTGAGGATTATCTAGTTGTTAAGAATGCACTTCAGTATTCCGGTACTGTTCCTAGTGTTGACTTGATTGTGGCTGGTCTTAAGGCTAGAGAACTTGAGTTGAAAATCCAAAAACAAAGCAGGAGTAACATGTTTGTTAGGGGAAAACCAGATACCTTTCAATCTGGTAAAGGCAATCAACCTAGCCAGGGGTCCAAAAACAAGAAACGGGGTAAATGGAACAATAAGCATAAGGCAGAGTCTAGAAAATGTTTTTTCTGTAATAAAACTGGTCATCTGAAAAAGAATTATTTTGAATGGCTTAAGAAACAAAAGCAGGGAAACACAGAGAGTAACCTAGCCTCATCCATATGAGTCAGAGGGGACTAGATATCCTAAGTAACCAAGGCATGTTAGGAAAGGACACTGCTGCAACCTTAGAATTTTGTGAGAACTGCATTTTAGGAAAACAAAGACAGATTCGGCTTTCCCAAAAGGCATACACCTTGCCAAAGGTTGTTTAGAATACATACACTCAGACTTATGGGGTCTTGAGAAAGTGAGGTCTCATGGGGGCAGTAGCTACTCTATGTCCATTGTAGATGACTTTAGCAGAAAAGTGTGGATTTACACCCTTAGAACTAAGGACCAGGCTCTGTCTAAATTTCAAGAGTGGAAAGCCCTTGTGGAAAACCAACTAGACAGAAAGGTAAAAACCCTAAAGACTGACAATGGATTAGAGTACTGTAACAATGAGTTTGATAAGTTTTGTTGTGAGCAAGGAATCCTAAGACATAGAACTGTGAGAAGAACCCCTCAGTAGAATGGGGTAGCTAAGAGGATGAACAGGACACTCCTGGAAAAAGTCAGATGCTTGTTGTTCACCTTAGGTTACCTAATACCTTCTAGGGAGAGGCCTTGTCCACTGCAGCCTATCTGATAAATAGGAGCCCCTCAACTGTCATAAATTTCAAATGTTTTGAAGAAGTTTGGTCAGGAAGAAAGCCTGGTTTAAGCCATTTGAGAATCTTTGGGTGTACAGCCTATGCACATACAGTGGGAGGAAAGTTAGAGCCTAGATCCACCAAGTGTGCGTTCCTAGGATATCAAGATGGTACCAAGGGGTATAGACTCTGGGACAGAAAGTCACCAGGGGTAAAAATCATCATTTCCAGGGATGTGGTCTTTAATGAAGGAGAGTTCCCTTGTAAAACCAATGAACAGAACACTGGTACAAGCACCCCAACTGAACCCACCAAAGATATAACTGAGAGTACAACCATTGAGGTGGAGCCTGTGGGTCAGCAGGCTGAACCACCTCAACCTAATGAGGAACATGCACCTGAAAACCAACCAGGATCAGAGGATTCTGGATCTGATAGTGAAGAAAATGAAGCAAATGCCTCAGAGCCCCAACATGCACACTTAGAACACTATCAACTTGCTAGAGACAGAATAAGGAGGGAGGTAAGACCCCCTGCCAGGTTTTCTAATGCTAAACTAATATACACTGCTTTGCTTGCAGGAACAGGGATTCAAAGAACAGAACCAGACTCATATGAAGAAGCAATGAACTCTAAGGAAAGGGAAAAATGGAGGCAAGCAATGGAAGAGGAAATGAGGTCACTTGAGGTAAACAACCTGGTCCTTGGTTCCCAAACCCAAGGATCAAAAGCTAATCAAATGCGAGATGGTGTACAAGATTAAAGAGGGAATCTCGACTCACCCCCTCTGGGTACAAGGCCAGGTTAGTAGCTAAGGGTTACACCCAACGTGAAGGAATAGACTTCAATGAAGTCTTTTCCCCAGTAGCAAGTATAAAGCCATTAGGTTAATGCTCTCCATTGTTGCCCATTATAACCTAGAGTTAGAACAGATGGATGTTACCACTGCCTTTCTACATGGTAACTTAGAAGAGGAGATCTACATGAGCCAACCCCTGGGTTTTATTGATCCCAAGAAACCTAACCATGTGTGCATTTTGCACAAATCACTGTATGGACTGAAACAGTCCCCGAGACAGTGGTACAAAAGGTTTGACAATTTCATTGTAAGTATAAGATACACTAGGAGTAGCTATGATAACTATTTCTATTTTAATTTGAATCATAATCTGCCAATATATCTTTTACTGTATGTAGATGATATGTTACTTGTGAGTGAGTCTAAGTCTAAAATTCATGAGTTAAAGGGTCAGCTTAGATCAGAATTTGACATGAAGGATCTAGGAAATGCCAAAAGAATCCTAGGGATGGACATTATCAGGAACAGGGACAAACATGAATTAATCATTAGGCAGAAATCATACTTAGAAAAACTAGTGACTAAATTTGGTATGGCTGACTCAAAACCAGTGTCTATGCCTCTTGCAAACCATGTTGTGTTAAACAAAAGCCAATGCCCCACAACTGAGTCTGAAATAATCAAAATGGAATCTGTTCCCTATGCTAATGTTGTTGGATCTGTGATGTATGGAATGATCGCACTGCACTGCACTGCCCTATTCTATTTCCTTACTAAGTAGATTCATGGCAAATCCAGGCAGTGAGCACTAGACTGCCTTAAAGGGTGTATTAAGGTACATTAATGGTACCCTGAATGTTGGTCTAAACTTCTGTAAAAGGCATAATACACTTGACTTGGTGGGTTTTGTAGACTTTGATTTTGCAGGTGACAAAGACACAAGGAAATCCACCACCTCTTATTACTTTACCCTTGGAGGAAATTGCATTAGATGGAAGTCACAACTTCAGCCCATTGTTGCTCTATCAACAACTGAAGTAGAGTATATTGCTATTACTGATGTGTTTAAGGAAGCTGTATGGCTGCAAGGTTTGTTAGCCAAAGTAAAACTGACTGATGGCAAGGCTACTGTATTCTCAGATAGTCAGAGTGCAATCCATTTTAGTAAGAATCCAGTTTATCATAAGCGAACCAAGCATGTGGATGTCCGCTTCCACTTTGTCAGAGACTTAGTAACACAAGGGGTAATTGATCTTGTAAAGGTTTCCACTGAAGACAATCCTGCCAATATGGGGACCAAGGTTGTCTCAACTGCAAAGTTCAAGCAACCCGCTTGAACTCGAATGTAAGATAACTGTGAAGACCGGAACAATGATGGAACTGCTTTGGGTTTGGGTTTCTGACCTTGTGAAGGTTTAGCATTCAAGGTGGAGATTGTTGTGAGTGAATCTTGAAACGGCTGCGATGAATTAATGGAACGGTGTCGTTTTGAGACAGCTCCTGGATGATCCTGACTGGTAATTCAGAAGGAAAGCCAACGGCTGAGATCAAGCCTCCAGTCAACACTATAAAAGGATTAGGGTTTCTTGTTGTAACAGTAGATCACACACAAAAAAGGTTGAGAGCAGTTTTCGTTTTTCTTAGAAAACTAAGGTTCTTTCTTTGGGTCTGATTTCTGTGTAATCTGTGGTTTTCTTGAGTGGTTTGGGTTAATCAATCAAGGGAAGAACTACTGTGTTCTTGTTATAGGGATTTCCAGGTTAGAGGAGTCCTAGGGCAGATTACGGGTTCAGATCAGTGTTGTTCGATCTGGGTTTCTTGGGTGTCATTCTTTGTAATCGTGACTGTAATCGGGTGTTCTTTAATCATAGTGCAGCGAACTCTCTTTCCAGAGTTCAACGTGGATGTAGCTTTCTCAAATCGGGCAAGTGAACCACGGTAAAGATCCTGTGTTTTTGTTTGTGGTTTTCTGGTTTCTTGTTTGTTTCAGTTTGCATTATAGGTTGATTGCATAACAGTATTTTATTGCATTGTCTTAGTAAAGGAAATGACCATGTTTGTATATTCTCCTTTGTCCACTCCACCTCCAAGTGCTCCTCTTATCTTCTTGGCAAACCTCTCGAACAAATCATCAATCACCTCCTCCCCAAAGTGAGTGTTAAAAACGGATTCTGCAACTACTCTTATGCTCATTGCAACATACCTGCTGCCTCTTTTTTGTTTATCAATCTTCTCTTTCTTACCATCTATATTCGCATTTGCATCCTAATCCACGTTAAAAAGCTTGAATTTTCGGATGCTAAAAGACCCTTTTGTTCTAATCATCTGCTTAACTTCTTCAACAGCTGGTGCATAATATGGCAGATTGAAAAGGTCCAAACAAGAGGTCAAGTATTTTACACGCCAGAAAATCATACATATTTTCTTGGTGTGAAATGGATTCATTGCAGAGTCCTGGTAATTCTTTTATGATTTTATCCACAAGTACTCTCACAATCACAACTAAAGCACACAGAACAATTATTTCTAGGTAGCTTGACGGCTCGCTTGGGACTCTTGATTATCCAACCTCACTTTTTTACCATCTTCTCTATTTGCACTTGGAGCCCAATCCACTGTAAATATCTCAAATTTTCGGATGCTAAAAGACCCTTCTGCTCTAATCATCTGCTTAACTTCTTCAACAGCAGGTGCATAACAAGGGAGATTGAACTGGTCCAATTTATCCTCCTCAATTCACCCCTGCATTAAAAGATAACCACTCACCATTGAACAGTCATGTATGATGCAAAAATAGGCAAAAATGGAAAATGACAACATTGATTCTTAGAGTGATGTACCTCACCAGAAAATCGAAACGAAAATGCCGGTATAGCGCTTTCTTGTAGGTTAAATAAACTTGAAGGACTCTGGTCCCTCCGAGGCAATAATTGCCAAATTTGTGGCAAGTACTTGATTCTCCATTTCTTCAGTGATTCACTGTATCTCATCTAATTTTCCTAGCCTCCATTAAGTTCCTCTGGTCAATCGATTTCGAGACCATGAAGTTGTTGGCATGCATGACTGCATTGCAATATTAAAATTCGGATTCTCTGTTCGTTATTTGTGGGTACATCTCATAAGAAAATATCCTAATTGGCCATCTCATAATATATTAACTTGAAATTGTTCTTAAAATAGTCTTCTGTTCTGGGAACTTAGAAGATGAGCTTTCTGAAGGTTTCATCATTGTCGATTATGTTTCAGGAACCGCTGGTGGAGGCATATATATTGATGCGGGGTTTTATACGCACATTGAAATAAAAACCTTGTTAGTTGGATACAACCTTATTTTTTTTTTTTTTTCAAAGTATTGCATGTGCCGTGAGAATCCTTTAGTTCCTCATAGAGTTGGTGGTTCTAAGGTGATTTAGGGTCCCTGTATTTTCGTGCTATTCCAGACTTGATTTTTCCTTTGTTCTTGGAAGCCATCTGCTATCGCTGTATGTATTGCAGCTTAACTCGATTGTGCCCTTCTTGAAAGAGATTTGGACTTTGGATAACCGATCTCTTTTCACGGATAATTATGCTTTGAATTTGTTTCAATAATCTTAGTTTAAAAATTTGTCATACTCTGGTTTTCTAAGTGTGTTGTCACTTTCTTTGATTATTGGTACTTATAAATATAATCACTGTCGAAGTCAATCGCTTACGTTGCTTCACATAGCCCAAATTAAAAGATTGCATTTGGAGAAGTACGCAAATTGTATAAGCATTGTTTCAAAACTTGGGCCGTGACCCCGTTACCTTGTCGGGTCTCACAACAGGTCGGGTTTTTAAAACAATATTTCTGGGGAGAAAGTGGTGAAAAATTCATCCATCGTAGATGACATGAGCAAGGAAGAGTTTCAACAGATGACTGATGAATGAGGCTTTTATTGCAAGGCAGTATAAGTTTTGAATAACCGAAGAATACCTTGTGATTTAATGGTTACCCATATATTAGCAACAGAAACTATAGTCTTGATAGATGGCATCTGGGTGGTAGTAGTACTGAAGAGCATGTTTCTTTTCAGTATGGTGGTGAGTGATGATCTCCCAAAGTAACGTAAAAGAAAAAAGGAATAAGAGATTTTATTAGAGACCTTATTGAATAACTTGAAACATAACAACCATATTTATAGTGGGTTAATCATAATTCTACTTGGAAAAGTAAATAAAATATCCAAGATAATGTCTGCTTAGTTAGAGTTTTTTTAAGGCCGAACGACATGCAGCCACCCATAGTTTGCTATAAAGACAATGTGGTACCCAATAAGTTTGAAAACGTCACTTACCTACCTTCCGTCCAAATCTGTTAGTAAAGTTAGTTTGAAAAAGGATAATATGGTAATTTTATATCCAACAAAAAAATATAATTAATTTTAATTAAAATTTTAACTTCATCTTCTTCATCTCTCGCCAGAACCACGGGTCAACCGGCAGCAAACGACCAAAGCCCCAAAAAAACCTTACTCAAATCACCAAAAGATTCAATGCAAAAAATCCCAAAGAATCACTCTCAAACACTCAAAAGAACCAAAACACGCAAGGGACAGAAGGTTTGGGGCAAAACATTAAACAAGTGGCGTGCCAAAACTTGGAAAATCAATCATCAATGCCAAAACCGATCAGAAATCCCCAAAAATCAAACAAAAACAGAAAAAAAACACCCCAATTAATCTCCAACCATCAATTTCTCATCAAAAACTCCGAAAAAAACCAATCAATCCCAATTCAACAAACAACAAAAAGCCCTAGGAATTCAATGGGCGGTGAAATGTGAGCAAACGACGACAGGGAAAGCGGGGGTTTTGGAGAGGGCACACCGAAAAGACGATTGGCGGGGAGAGGAAAGGTTTTCAGTAACGGGGCCTTCGGAAAATGGGTGGGGAAGTGCGACAGTTTTGCAAAAGACCCCTTTTTTTGCCCTTTTATGAGAGAGATGAAGAAGATGAAGACAGGAAGAGAGAGAGGAGAGAGGCTTTCGATCTGGCCATATTTCGGTGCCGGGTTCTTGCCTACTGACTGGAGGAAAAAGAGGGAGAAGGAAGGGAAGAAGAAGCAGGGGGACAATCAGAGAAAGATAAGATAGAGAAAGGGGAGAAGAAGACGAAGGATAAGATATTGGGCAGATTTTTTTAATATTTTATTAATGCAATTTTTTTGACTTTTTTTATCATGCACAAACCTTAAAGCACGAAAAGTCAAAATTACCCCCATAAAAATGATAGAATGTCGATAATACCATTTTAGTTAACAGATTTACTAACTGATTTGAACGGAAAGTGGGTATTTGTCATTTCAAAACCTTTTGGGTATCAATTTGTCTTTAAAGTAAATTCTGGATAGGTGTAAGTCGTTCCCCCTTTTTTTAATACTAAAAGAGTGAATTAAAATTCTAGTACTGTTAAAATATTCAAGATTTTCCTACATCAGTGCTAACAGGGATGACAAGGGGGTGGGGCCTGACTTCCCATACCCTGTCCCGTCACCATTCCCCGACCCCACTATGGGGGTGATGATGGGGAATCTCAGTCCCCGGCCCGCGCGGAAACGACATCCTTGTCCCCGTCCAATCGCAAACTAAGGGAAAAATCCCCGCCTCATTCATCGCAATCAAACATTCCTCGATCTAGAGATATCCAAAAATTTCAATTCAATTAAGAAAGCAACACTGTCCAAACTCCTTGGTACAAATTACAGTATCAAACTCAAATTTTATTTTATTTTGCATTTTCCTGCACTTTCTTGTCAACCAAACAGAAAGTACAAACCAAAACCACCGAATCAGATCTGTAAAATCCAAAAATTACTATCCAATAACAAAATAAACACTCTGCAAACACCTCTGCAAAAATTACGTCATAAAAAATCTCAAACTTTCTTTAACGTCCTTTAATTTTCTCAGCAACTAAACAGAAACTAAAACATTCAAATAAATAATCAAAAAAGCGAAAATCGTACCTGAAGAGGAAGGTGAAGCTAAGGAGAAGTAGAGTAGGACGATGACGACTGAGGAGGAGGACGATGAGAATGGAGCAGCGAGGGAAGTCGGCCTGGAGCAGTGGATGATAGACTAAAGGTATTAACATAGCTTCTTTCTTAAAAAACAAAATGAGAGGAACAATTAATCAATGGTTATCTCAACTAGAGAAAATAGTACAAAAATTTCTGATATAAATTGTGTGAGTGTGAGAGAGAGAGAGACTTGGATCAAAGAATTGTTGGCATAACTTGTTTCGCCTTCTCCTCCATTCATGTCAAGAACTTCCTTCAATTCCATGGCTTTATCCAGAGTTTTACTATGACTTTCCCGTAGTCATTCAAAACCAGTTCAACTATTGTAAATAGATGTATATGAAATCAAGAGTAAGCTGACGTCTTTGCCCGTGAAAGATTTTTTGAACTGATATATGGTAGTTACAGATTTTTTTTTTTTTTTGTATATTATGGACAAAATTGCACGGTCGCTGCAAGATACCTTTCATCACGTTTAAAGTAGAGTTAAAAATAAACAATTGACCAGTGGGATAAGCAATTGGTTGAAACGAGTCCTGTGGTATGAGATTTATTTAATTTCGTTCTGAAACAATATTCCATTACTTTTGTTCTAGGTAATCACCCTGCAGTTTTAGGGAACATAACATGTGCGCACAGAGCTTTTTATTTGGCCATGACAAGTCTAGAAAATGCAATGCAAATATCCTAGCATACTACATAGTGGTTATATCATTATCATCCATCATAACAATAATATTTCAGGCAAAAGCCTACCACTGTAGCCACATTTTTGTTCAGAAACTACTGTTTCTTGCATACCTCTGTATTACACTTTACTCAAACTATCGTGTTTATTCAATTATGATTGTCCCTTCTCCAACTGCATTTTCCTCGAGCCGTTGCTCACCTTCTTCTTCTATTGCCACCTTTTCAGCTTCACTGGCTTTACTTTCATCATTTTCTCTCCTCTTATTTTCAAGAAACTCAATAAGGCCTCTGAGCACATTTTCAGCATCCTCATCCTTCATTAGCTGCTCTGCGATATCTGCTGGAGTCACCTTGGTTTCCGCTATCAGTTCTTCAATCTCTATGAAAAGTGGATGCTGTGTGGTGCCGAGGTAATTGGAGGCCAGAATTTTGAATGCAAATGGAGTGCAATAGGACATGTGGACATGCACATCCATGCGACCAGGGCGCAACAATGCAGGGTCAAGTTTGTGTTTGTGATTGGTTGTGAACACTATGATCCTCTCATCTCCACAGCTTGACCACAATCCATCTAGGAAATTTAGTAGTCCTGATAATGTCACCTGATACTATTTAAAAAAAAAAAGGATGCGAACATATTATGATTGTATAACATCTATTTATAAGAATAGCCTAAGAGTATCACTTTACTAGCCCACCAATTATTTGATAGAGTATCACTCATACGTTCACAAAAGGTTATAATCTATATCAATAAGTCAAACAAATATTCAATTTATTGGCTTATCACTGATCAGAACTCAAATACCATTTCCTTCTAAATGATCTGTCCTATATAAACTAGTCATGTTGATACCCTAACTACCGGGCAAAAAACCTCTCTCGGCCAGTAAAACTTTCCAAAGTTACTGTAAACTTTTCAAAATAGAGGAATTCTTCTCACCAAGTTTTGTGATCGCAACACCAAATTGGACATTGCATCAAGTAAGCTTAGGTTTCAAGATAAGATACGCCTGAAACCAATAAAAAATAAATGTGAACTAAGAATGTACAACATCTATCTATAAGAATGGCCATAGAGGCCTTTTGCTGGTACAACCATATTCACATCTGTAGGTTGAGTAAGTGACTATCTCGCTTGAGAACTGATGCTTGACAGATGATTCCCCTTGTAAAATGTATGTGCTCGCACAAAGGCTATAAGCTATACTCTTGTTTGAAAGTAGAAATATCAAATATCAGTAAGTAAAAGAGCTTTAAGTTCTGAATTGATTGAGTACATTTCCCAATGGCATGTCTTGTATGAGCCAGACATGTTTTCCCCCAAACTCCTTCCGAGTACCCCAATGTGAAATTTTCTGAATTTATTACAAAACTCTCAATAGAAATACAGAAAGTCTAGACAACAAAGTTTGTGACTCGCAATATAAAATGGCACTCTATTTCATTACAACTGCAATAAAAACACGAATTTGAACATTGCTGAGTTAAATTTACCAACAGGTCAACCAAGAGACATCATACTAAAGAAACATTAACTTGAACAAAGGAACAGATAGCAATAATATTACCTGATTTACTAGATTAAATTCATGTCGAGGGTGATTAGGATTCGTTACTGAATTTGTTGAAGTAGCCCTTGCCTCTGCAAGGCTAAATGAATAATCAATGTCCTCTACAACGAGGATGGACTTATTCTCCGTGGTAATTAACAGCTTCCTTAAGTCACTATTCCCCATAAGACTGGTCAACTCCAAGTCATAGATGTCAAACTTGAGATAATTTGCCATTGCGGCAATCAAGCTTGATTTCCCAGTACCAGGAGGACCAAACAACAAGTATCCTCTTTTCCATGCCTTCCCCACTCTCTTGTAAAACTCTTTCCTCCTCACAAACCTCTCTAGATCCTCCATTATCCTTTTCTTTATATCCAAGTCCATTGCCAGAGTATCAAAAGTTGCTGGATGGTCAAGATTCACTGATTGCCACACATCCCTTCCATGCATCCGATCAAGTTTCAAAGTATGAAGCTTCAAAGTCTTATTTTCCTCGATTATTTCCGTAGATTTCTTCAAAATATGAGGAATATAATTCTCCAAGATCATATCTTTATGTTTCTTGTGAAAACTCAACTCAAAAAACTTGACTTCATTTTGAACCGTAGGGCCGTAATGGAGTGGGTCGCGGACAACCTTTGATGGGGCTTGTTTTGATCTAAATCTCCATGTCAAATGGACCCCATTAAATTTATCAACAATCTCGTCGTTCTCGTCCACTGAGAGTGAAATTTTGGTTTCCTTTCTTGGCAGGTTGATTTTGATTCTTCTCACATGAGGGGGAATCTTCGATTCAATATAAAACTTCGCCGCTTTAAAGAGTTTGTTTCGATGGAAGCCACTAGAGTCTTCAATGACTAAAGTTAACTCATTAGAGAAACGTGCAATGAAATCTCTAACTTTGAAGAACAAGTAATCTCGTACCTCGTGAGGCAAATAGTCACGTGCAAGTTTCCGAACAAGCATCGCCGTGCCAGCTGCCGAGGCGGCAACAGAAACTATAGTCTTGGTAGATGGCATTTGGGTGGTAGTCGTGGAGAAGAACATGATTCTTCTCTGTTTGGTGGTTTGGTTTTTGAGAAAAATGTTTTCTGGGTTACAGTGTTGGCAGTGAAAGAGCAAATGAGAAGGTAGATGACAATTAGAGTTCTTCTTGAACTGAAACTGTAAGATGGCGCGTGATTACACAACTATATGTCGGTTGTTAATGGTTGAATGGTGCAATCCACCCTCAATTCTAGAGAGTGAGGTTACTTCTTTCTCGACTGACTTTGTGGAAATTTTTCTAGTTATTGGATATCCCGTTGTCATATTGACCTTTGGGTCATCGCTCTAGGGTCATAGTTTATAAAGACTTAAAAGAGGGATCTTTTTACTTGTGTGGTTAGAAATTAGTAAACGACTTTTTCCCACCTAAGCCTTGCCTTAATGATTTTTCTCGATAAAAAAGTTTTAAAATACCACTTTTTTATCTAAAATTTATATTCCGACTAGTCATTGACTAATTCTGACATATTTACTACCTCAAACCACCACAATTCTTTTTCCTGATCATCACTTACCAAAACCTCTCAAACCTTATTTCCACCAATCTCATTAATCGTTGACAATCAAGCGATTTGTAGAACGCGCAATCATTAAGGCAAAACTTGGGTGGGAAAAAGTCGTTTACTCTTGATTAAATATAATCAGTACCTATTTCCATTAATTGACTTATGTTGTCTTTCAGATTATATTTGTATTTCATTGCATGGTCTTAGTAAGGGAAACGACCATATATATGTGCATGTTCTCTTTTGTGAACGAAATAGAGGAAACAACAAGACAAAATATAACAGTAAAACAAATCAAATAGTAAACAATAAAAATAACACGCGCGATTTACCCTGGTTCACCTTATGTGGGCTACATCCAGCTGAGTCAATATTATTGCAATATGCCTCACCTCTCTTGTTTACAATGAATGAATTGCCATATGATTTGTTATCCCACCATAACAAGAGAAAAGTATGTTTATATACTAAGTTTAAGGGACTAAACCTAGTTTTATAAGGATTTCTATTCCTAAGCCCAACCCAATAAGGAATTAGTAACTTAAAAGAAATCCTACAGCGGTTATACATGAAAAAGCCCAAAACCACATACGGGCTCAAGGGGGTTGCACGCTGACCAGACAGCGGGACTCCCGAGTGCATCTGTGTTACCCATTAATGCTGAAGTAGTCGATAACTCTAACATTTTGTACACCTCCAAGTGCTCTTCTTATCTTCTTGGCAAACCTCTCGAGCAAATCATGAATCACCTCCTTCCCAAAGTGAGTGGTAAAAATGGATTTTGCAACTACTCTTACGCTCATTGCAACATACCTGCCTCTTGTTTGTTTATCAGTTTTCTCTTTCTTACCATCTTCTATATATATTCGCATTTGCATCCCAATCCACTTTAAAAACCTCGAATTTTCGGATGCTAAAAGACCCTTCTGTTCTAATCATCTGCTTAACTTCTTCAACAACCGGTGCATAATATGGCAGATTGAAAAGGTCCAAACAAGAGGTCAAGTATTTTACACGACAGAAAATCATACATATTTTCTTGGTGTGAAATTCATTCAATGCAGAATCCTGGTAATTCTTTTATGATTTTATCCACAAGTACTCTCACAGTCACAACTATTTGCATGCAAAACAACTATTTGTAGATAGCTTAATAGTTCGTTTGAGACTTTTTGTGTATTATTCAAGAGGTTTTGAGTTCGAATTCTCACGATTACTAATAAGGAGTAACCGCTGAAAGCTTACTTGACCGTTAACTTCAGGGTCCCAGGAGATTAATTAAGATGCAGGCAAGTTAACCCGGACACCCTTGAATACCAAAAAAAAAAAAAAAAAAATGCAAAATGAATCCTGGCCTGGAAGGTATACATTAAAAATATTATAAAATAAACAATTTAATTATTCTAAATCTTATTTATAAGAAAAAATAAAGTTCGTATACAGTGATATCATCAAGTTTTTGTATTTTTATGACCTTATAAGTTTTTGGAAGACATATTAAATTGCCCTTCTTTTTTTTTATGCATTATATTTCACGATTATTAACAAAAATACAATTGTATATATGATTAAACTTTTGTTAACAATAAATTTATTTAAATTAAGTTCAAAACTTGGATAGTTGGATGAGAAGAAAATTGTTTCGACCTTATGTAACTAGTTTTTTGTTTTAACCATCCGCTTACAAAGAGTCATCAGATTCTTCTCTGAGAAAAAGAACAAATTAAGACGAGTGAGTACTTTTGTTCCAAACCTAAAGATCAACGGGCTGGTGGCGAGAGAGAGAGAGAGATTTTTAAACAATAAAAAAGCCTAAAGAATACATAATTTTATGTCAGGAAGGAGATTTATAGGGTGGAGAAGTGAGAGGCAGGGAAAACAACATGGTATAGGAGATGGTGGGACTTAAACTACCTTTAGGTGATTGACTAGTTCGATAGCGATTTTAGGGTGTATTGTTTGAGAGATCTTGAGTTCGAGTCCATCATCGATTGCTAATAGGGGTAGCCAGTAGCCACTGAGTTCAAGTTCATCCTTCGTTGCTAATAGAGGTTGCTACTAGAGCTTTTATCTGATTGATAGTTTTAAGATCCCAAAAAATTAGTTGAGATATGTGTAAGCTTGCCCTGACACCCCCGGTCATAAAAAAAAAATGGTGGCACTTTGCAGTTCGTTGAAATGAAGGGTAGAATCGTGAATTATTCTCTTATGCAATCTTTATTTATCACTTTTTATTTTTATCTTTTTAAATAAAAAAATTAATCTTTAGAGTAAATGAAGGTTTGGTGAATAACAAAAATAATCTTTATTATAAGTGTGTTTTTCATTATTCACTCTATAATATTAAATTCTTTTATTATTCACTATAAAAGGTATAATTTATAAGGGCAATCTAATAAAAATAATATATTCAATATCTGGGTGGGGCGGGGGATCAGCTACCCCGAGGCCGAAATTAAAACTATTCTCGTGCCCATCCCCATCCCCGTAAACAACATGAAATCCTCAGTTCGTACAAGACAGGTCCCCGAAAAGTCGAGGACCTTTGCTATCTCTACCTAAGAAAGTAACTGTCATCCGAGTCCAAACCCACTTGGGTGTACCCCGGACGCAGGTTTTTGCCAAGCTTGCTCTCAACTTAGATGATAATTAGATTTCACTCAATTAATTTTTGATAGGTAGCATTTCTTGCAATTTTGTGGAAAATTTTGATTTACTACACATTTAAATGAGTAATTAATAATATATATATTTTAAATCTTATGTATTGAAATTTGGTCAATTTCCTAAATAGTTTATACATTGTTGTCTGTGAATATATATTTTCGTTCAATATATTTATGGAATATATATATATATATATATATATATATATAAGCCTATGTCCTTATGGGCTTAATCGCTTAATATGGGCTCTACTAAAATGGGTCATCCAGGGAAACCCAACCCAACACCTTTGGGTGTTACTCAGCCTTGCAACTCATAATGGGGGACTGCATTCCTTTACTCCAATTTCTTTATTTCTGCTTTGACACAGAAAACCTGTCCCACTACAAGAGTAATGGAGCCCAAAATCTCAGGAAAATGCATTTTGGTTTTACTTAAGATGGATAGAGAAATCAAGTGTTGATTGAAAAAAACCCTTATAAGTGCCCAACTCTTCCATCGTCCAATTGATTTATGTCTGTTCCTCATTTACATTAATGTGCTTACTATTAAGCAGGACAGATCCAGAAATTTCTGTTATGGTAGGTTAAAATAAAAACTAATTGTATATTAATATTTCTGTTTGGGTATGCCAAAATCCAGAAATTATATATATTAATATTCTTTAAAAAAATTTGAGGATAAGCCATGATGAGTAGCATCCACCCCTACTAGTAAGCTTATAATGGTCATTTTCAAGCGCATTTGGTGAGGGATTGAATTTCTTTTTTTTTTGGTAACCGGAGTATACACGCTAACTTCTGCACATCTAAACTTATGTCTAGGGTCATGGACCAGCTTGTGCGCACCTAAACTAATATTTGAATTTCATTAAACACGCTACAAACCCTGGTAAACCACAATGTTATTGTGGTAGGTGCCCCAATGATTGAACCTAGGAACTCAAGGAAGTGAGCAAACTTCCATGATCACAAGGCCAATCCCTGGGGTTTGGGGAATTGAATTTGATGGTTGCACTTCCCCTGTTGTCACATCTGAAAATGAATATTAAGAGTACAATCTGCTTGCTCTTGAAGGCTTCTTATTTTTGTGCTTTCCTGCACGTTTTGTTCTTATCAAAAAAGAATATCAGAATAGGCGCATATGCTCAAGATATATTTCCGCTACTTTATGTGAAAAAGCATAAAGTCTATAACAGAATAGCGACTCATCCAGTATTTGACCATTGAACTTATGCCACCACCAGTGCCTTTCTGAATCAAATTTGTATCTGGGGCTAAGGAAAGATTAGTATGTTTTTCTTAGATAGCTAATAGATTAACTCTTGGGGTCCGAAGATTAGTTAAGGTGTGTGCAAACTGACCCAAACACCTAGGTTACCCAAAAAAAAAAAAAAATATAGTTCTTGACATAGAAGGCTTCACCAATTAAGTAAACAGCTTTTTAATTAACCATTATCCTTTTTTGTATGCATTTTCCAAATTCGAAGCACCTAGCTGTACAGGATTAGAATTTAGCACCAAGCACCAATGCATTTTCTTTTTAACAGGAACAGAACTTAGAATACATTCCTAAACATTATGTTCATAATTTTCTCTAATCTAGAACATGGCAAAAAGTGATATTCTTTTATTTGCCTATCCAGTCTTCAAGAAATGCCTTCGCTGACTCCATTACTCATTGGCTTTTGACATCAATTTAGATTCTCGTTTCTGAGACTGAAAACTGGTCTTTATGTATACAGATGACATTATTTTTCATTGCTTATATGACATAGCAATTTACAGAGAGAGTTTTATGTAACTGATTTGAGTATGCTAATATATGAGTAACCATTAAATCACAGAGTGTTCTTCTGTTATTCGAAACTTATGCTGCCTTGCAATGAAAGCCTCGATCATCTGTTGAAACTCTTCATTGCTCATGTCATCTACAGGGGATGAATTTTTCACCACTTTCTCCTCAGAATTAGTACTTTTCTTGTACTTTTCCGTGTCCAATCTCCTCAGTTCCCGGCAGGATTTATCGCCGTTCAGAGACTTGAATTTTTCTGTTTGACTTCTTCTGCAAATCTTGGTTTTGCTAGACGTATGTGTGCCCACACTAACTATATTCTTTTGACATTTGCTCTGTTTTTCTCTGTACACAACCTCATACCGATGAGAGTTTTCAGTCTTTTTGCTCTTCTCCACAAACTCTTCATAGTAATCACTTCCAGTATTCTTTCTGCTGGAATCATGAGCCGGAAACTGCCCTGATTGTACAAAAAGAATGACAACTATTGCGTTTCCGATTATGAAAACAAAGTGCGGGCTAACAAGGACAACTGTTAAGTCCTTGAAATATTTACCAGAATTCTTGACAGCAAGTGGGAGTTGAGTGGAAAATCGTGAGACCATGACCAGAAGAACACATATCTCAATTATCCTGAACAAGTTTGCCAGCTTCCGAAGATGGAGATGCTTCAGGATTGCATTGACCTTCTCAACTTTAACGTTATTAATTTCAAAAGAATCCATTTGATACGGTTATAGAGCTAGAGAATTTTCGACTTCAGTCAGGCGAAGAATTGGTTTTGGACGAAAGAGATGGTAGCAGCAGTTTGTGTGAAGAGAAAAGATAGAGATGCTACTATAATCATAGTAGGGAGTGAATATAATTTGGTCTTCATGATCATGAAAACAGAATGAAAAAACAGAGGTGGGAAAAACAGAGGAAACAGAGTGAGCTAAATGGACTCTGTGTTTGCTTTCCCTCTTGGCTTTTTTATGAGTTCTTGTAACCCTTTGGTAAAGCTTATTTATAGATTGAAGAATATAAGATTTTTTCTCCATTTTTATTCCAACTTATTTTCCTGCCTAGTAATTATATTCCCTCCAAAATACACAGAACCATGCCGTAATATTTTATAAATAAGTCGAAAGTATTGGGCAAATCTGAATAATATTTTGCTGACTGCTGCAGCAGGATGACCCAAGGGAGTTTATTATATCGTGTTACCTATATTCCAATTTGATTTAATAATAACAATTTATGCCACTTCAAAAGTCTCATGTCTGAGAATATTAATGTGTAAACATGACTTGGAGGCAGCTTTCATTTAAGAGTTTACGTGAAGATTGAAGTCACATGGCAAATGTCCTAATCCATTCTAAAAGTTTCAAGGCTTTACAAAGAGTTAACGACCTTTTTCCACCCAAATAATGGTTTAATGACACTTTTCTATTCACAGACTTTTAACATACTACTTTATTATCCAAAATTATATTCCGGTGGTGAACAGATAGTTAACTTAGTCCAAGCTGTTCGAGTTTTTGAAGAGGGGAGCCGATAAGTCTTTTGATGCTGGAAGGTTGGATTTCGGTGATTAGGATTGATTGGAATTTGACTCGGGAGGGGATGTTGTGCAAACCCTAATCGCTCGATTATCGGCGATTGGCGGGGTAGACGAGAGTAAGGTTTGAGAGGTTTTGATGAGTGATGATTGAGGAAGAGAATGGTGGTGGTATGGGGTTGCAACAATATCGGAATAAAAAACAGAATATAAATTTGAATAATAAAGTGGTATTTTAAAAGTCTGTGAGCAGAAAAGTGTCATTAAGCTATTATTTATGTGGGAAAAAGTTGTCTACTCCTTTGCAAAACAGGAAATCCTTGCTTCTCTTTGATCAAACCCCGTGATAACTCTTTGCATGTACATTTGACCTATGGAGTGGTCAAATTTTTAGATTGTAAACTACAAGCATGACTCATATATTATCTATATCTTTACAAGAAAAGGAAAAATATCAAGATTGATAAGATAGATGCTCTTGATCCATTTGTATTCTTGATGTAAGCTATAGGAGTTTGTTTCTGCATAATTTTTTTGGCTTCACATTATGTGTAGAATTCTTGATCTTGGCAGAGTAATCGTGGAAGAGGCCAAGAGTTGAAGTAACCACAGCCCCATTTGATGTTTATATTCGACCTCAAACCAGAGGACCCTCGGGCTCTGCTAAAGCTTGTCATTGTTTTGGTGTTATTAGCCCTAACAACTCACCCAGAAGAGAGTAATCACTTTATTTCTTTATTTCTTCTTCCAGACGTCAACATCTTTTAGCAACAGTACAAGAAATCTCTAACTTTTGACTCTACCGTTTTCAATCATGTTGTTCCATTCTTCTATCATCCAAAACATTTGAGGACCTCTGCCTGTCCCACTTCTTCTTTGTACATTTGAGGAGCTCATGAATCGGAATATATATGTGACAATTACAAGTAAAAATCCAATGGATGAAATGAAATTTCCTAACTTTACACGTCCCTCTGATGGAGCATGTTTGGATTGCAAAAAAGAAAGGCTTTAGTCTCTTCATTCCAGAAATTAATGGCACCCCATGAAGAAAAATATCCCCATTTTGTCATATCTGAGAAAGAATATGTCCTAGCCTATAATCTGAGGTGAAAACATAGTTATGATGCTACTACCATTTAGTGAATACCAACTCATCCTCTGTACTTTTCATACAACTTATGCCATCACCAGTCTCTCTCTTAATCTGATTTGTACTTGAGGCTGAAATTTGATATGCTTTTCGAGATAAAATCATGTCAGTTCTGGATTTGGAAAGGCCTAACTCCAGACCAGACCAGGAAGATATTAAATTGCTTTCTGAGTTTGAAATTTCATGCACACAGCTCAGAATTAGAATTTAGCTCCAAAGTCCAAAGCAAGCATATTTCTTATGTGGAATTGAACTTAGAATATATTCCTCACTATTATGCTCATATTTTTCTCTAATCTGAAACATGGCGAAAAAAACAAAAAATCCAATTCTTATATGTGCCTATCAAATTCCTTAGAAATGCTCTTAGAATAGGGTGCTTATTTGCTTTTGACATCATATAAGATCGGATCAGATACTCAGCACTCCACCTAGAAACCAGCCTTTGCAAGAGATTAAGTTGTGAATAAATTAACAAAAAGGGGGAGAATTTGTTTAACTAGAAATTTTCCATTACATATATGACATAGCCATGTACAGAAAAACATAGTTCTATGTAGCAGGAAAAGAAGAATCAGAAAAGTTCCGACTCCCCCCACCCCCCAAAAAAAAAAAAATGGAAAAAAGATTTGTTTATGCTTATATAGTTATATTTATGTAATCACAGAGTACTCTTCTTCCATGCGAAACCTCTGCTGCCTTGCAATGAAAGCTTCGATCGTGCGTCGAAACTCTTCATTGCTCATATTATCTTCTGGGTATGAATTTTTGGCCGATTTGTCCCCAGAATTAGTACTTTTCCTGCACTTCTCTGTAGCTGTGGCTGATCGCCTCAGTTCCCGGCAGGATTTATCACTATTAACACGCTTAAACTTTTCTGATTGGCTTCTTCTGTAACTATTGCTTTTGAAAGAAGTATGTGTGCCTTCACTAACTACATTCTCTGCACAAATGCTCTGTTTTTCTCTGTACTTCACCTCATACCGGTGAGTGTTCTGAATCTTTTCACCCTTCTCCAAAAACTCTTCAAAGTAATCCTTTCTGGGATTCTTTCTGGTAGAATCTTGAGCTGAAAACTGTCCTGACTTTGCAAAAAGAATGACCACTATTAAGTTGCCAATTATGAAAACAAAGCGAGTGCTAACAAGGACATCCGTTAAGTCCTTGACAGCAAGCGGGAGGTAAGCGAAAATCCTTGCCACCACCACCAAAAGAACACATATCTCGATCACCCTGAACAAGCTCGCGATCTTTCGAAACTGGGGCTTCTTCGCAACCCCATTTGCTTTCCCAAGTTTAATGTTTTTGATTTCAAAAGAATCCATCTGAACACAACGACTGAGAAACAACTGTAACTGTAAGGCGATTGTGGCTATAAAGTTCGAAGATTCCGACGTCTACTCAAAAGAGAATTGGATTTGTACCAAAGCTATAGTAGCAGCAGAAGTTTCTCCAAAGAGAGAAGACAAAGATGCTACTAAGATCATAGTACAGAGTGAATTTATGTACATGGAAACAGAATAAAAGAACAGGGTTTCGAAAACAGAGGAAACAGAGGAGCTCTTTGAGCTCTGTTTCTTGTTTCTTTCTTTAGCTCTTCTGCTAAAAATGTTTTGTTTTCTTGGAGCCTGTTAATGGGTTGGCATGGCTTTTATAGATGGAAGAATATAGGGCTTTTTCTTTTTCTTTTATTCCAAATTTTCTTTTCCTTTTTCTTTTTCTTTTTCTCAGCTAGAAAAACGAAAACAAATTCCTGCGTTTTACTACTTTATAAATGGAAACTACGCAAGTTGAGGGTTTTTTCCAGCACCAAAATGCTTTCTTCTCATCACTCCCAAAGCACTTTTTTTTACAGTTATTTAAATGCGTTTTCCACAATTTCTGCTTTTATTGTAATTATAAAGAAAAATGATTAAGCAACTAGTCAATCTAAACTATCACTGATGGTTCAGTGGTCAACTAAAACTCTTGAATGTATTATTTAAGAGTTCTTAAGTTCGATTTATTTGGATTGTTAATAGGAGTGACTCTATCTGAGATGTTAATAGGGGTGGTCATCGAGAGGATTAATTCGACTATCAACTTCAGGGTTTCAAGAGATTAGTTGAGATCATGCAAGTTGGTCAAACACCATTAGTCAGAAAAAAAAAAAAAAAAACTAGCCAATCAAATATCTCAAAACAGAGTGCCCCCTTCAACTTTTCCGGCAAATTATTGTTCAGAATCATCCGTAACAGTTTCACTGCACTTTCTCAGAATATTTTTACATTCACATTAGGTTCGTTTGTGCTTTTCATATCAAACCAACAATATTTTGTATGGATTACATACCATTTAATGCTCTGCGAATTTATTCCTAGAAACTGTGAAAACAGTAGAAGATTACACAACTGGATTAAGTACATCAACTAGCAGTTCATAAAGAAACAAAAAATCCAATCGAATGATTCCTGACTCTATAAAGGTGTATTTTTTTTTTTTTTTTGCCTTTTTTTAAAATCCAAATACGACTAGACTGATTGACTAATGAAAAAATATAGAATACAACAAAGGTACCACATCATTCGCACCACCTTCCGGTGACATTACTGTCTAGTGGTATTATATCAGTAATACCACCGTTGTATTCTCAACTTTATCTATCTAAGTCCGAGTCAGTAACGCATTCTAAGTTCATACTTTGAGATGGGTAAGAGATAAATCTAAGTTCTTGAGATAGATAAAACAATACATGATGACCGTAATTCTCTAAACCTCACTCTACGAAGTAAGAAGGGATGATTTCTTTTATATTAAATTATTTTTTAAACTATTTTTTCTACAAATATCTACTTTTAGAGGGATACTAAATGAGATTTATCTTCAAGAAATCAGTTTCTTAATCAAGCAAAAGACAATGGTAGTTAAAAGCTTTTTCCAAGTGTCAAAACAAGAGACCCTAGTGGCCCAAATTTTTTTTTCCTTACAGATTAAGAAACTGACACCTAAACCCAGAAAACACATCTGCCTTTTCCTTTAATCGGCTTTCAGTTGGTCTAGTGCTGCAGATATCCATCATTTCACAAATAATTCAAGACTGAAATGAAGCTTTTTGTTTTGTTTTTTACTTTAGACTTTGGATTCAGAATGCTATATGGTGGCAGGCTCATAGCAAAGGTTAAATCTATAAAGGCCATTAGAGTTCAAGTGATTAAGACAGTAAACGGTTTCTTTCTTTTCTCTTGAAAAGTTAAAGAGTTATCTTACCTTTTAAGTGATTGTTTTGGCATGTAATCATAAGTTAATTGAATAGTTAAAAACTATGTGTACTGTATCTTCAAACACGGGCTCAGAGAACAAGTTAAAAGGATTTTTAAAACGATTAACGTTAGTAATCTCATATCGAGCTCACATCTTGATGTTAATTATCTTATTACAAGTTTGTGGTTCAAGTCTGATGTAAGTCTCATATATGGATCTATCGTAGAGATGTTACAAGACTGATCATGGATAGTTTAAACGTTATTTAGCTGATTTAAGTGATTAAGGTTCGTGTAAGTCCCATATGTGGGCCCACTACAGGACTATGATTAAGTTATCATGTGTTAGATTGATTCAATTTTAATTAAGTGTGACCTTAGAAGAATAGAAAGGGGCATGCCTACAAAAGGACTGTTCAAAGAATGTCCAAAAAAAATTATATATATAAATAAATGATTGGGCCATTGGGTTGGGTGCTTATAAACTCCAAATGGGCCTAGATTTTTGGGCCCATTTTCTCCATTATTTAAGATTATCTAAAGATTCGGATGAAAAAACATCGAATTTAATTTGTTGAAACAAAATCAAACGTGTTTATAAAATTAATATTATGTTAATTAAAAGTATAAGAAGCTTTGTGCTTAAGGTGGTAATGCCCACTTTCTTTCTTTCTTGCTTTTAAAGGGCCTTTTGAGAAAGAGATAAGGCATAGAAGAAACTCTAATTAATTTATTAATTTATTTATTCTCTTAAAATAATTATTTTAATTTTGTCCCCCTCACCTGGGAGTGGATGATGATTCAAGTACACGGATGCCATGGATTCGCCTTTCAATTTTTTAATTTATAAATCAAGCTTCCTAAATTCTTAACCATCTTTAATTATAAATTTATAATTATGATGTGACATTACTTATTTTTGAGTTGGATTCTATTAGTTTTGTGTTGGATTCCACTAATTATGTATGCTGTTTTTTTTTTTTTTTTTAAGATTGATTATTTATAAATTTTCTTTTTTAATAATCGTGGTTTTCGAGTCAGTTTACGCACACTTTAACTAATCCTTGAAATCTATTAAACACCCAACAAATAAAAGAAAAAAAATCAGGTAAGTTACAATATTATTAAAAATAGGTAGCTCTAAGGTTTAAACTCAGGAAATAGAATAAATTTTCTTAACCTCTAGGTCAATCCTTAGGGTTTTGATTATTCATAATTAAGAAACACTAAATTAGCTTTATTCTTTTTATTCTTTTTTTATTTTATTATTTGTTTGGAAGGCCAAATGTCAACTTAAATAATTTAATTGAATATAATTAAATTGGAAAAATAAAAATGAAAAATATCCGACCTGCCGGATTCGAACCAGCGACCTAAGGATTAGCTGTTGAGCTTGCTCTACTACAGTCCTCCGCTCTGCCAACTGAGCTAAGGTCGGATTGGTGTTGATTCCTTAGAGCATAAAAGATATAGAAAGAGACTAATCACATTCTTTTTAGTTTAATTATAGAAGTTATTAATCCGCTGAAAATGGTTTTCTAATAAAATAAACGTTTCGTGAACAGGACAAGAAACGTTTAATCAAACTCTAGGGTTGACATGCTTGTTTTAGAAAGGATTTATTTCTTTTTTCTCCGGTCAAATCGTTTAGTGTTTTATTTTAAAAAAAAAAAAATGGGTAAGTTTAATTTTAAATAAGAGTAATGCTACACCTACAATGAAATCTTATAAAATAAAATGAGTTTAACTTTTTGTTTCACTCTTCTATTTATTTTTTGCCATCTCATTTTGTATGAAAATCTTTGTAAAATTTATTTGTAAGTATATTATTATTGTTTAAATAAACTCACAAGAGGAACAAAATAAACCCATTATATAAAACCTACCATTAAGGTGATACATACCTTAATTTTTTTTTTTTTTTTAATTTCTCCAATAATATGGCTAGCTAGGTCAATGGTCTATTTGTAAAACGGGTTAATCTCTAGCTTCTATTAATCTATTCTAATAAATTAGATTACTATAAGATTTATCATTTTAATATATGAATTATTGCTACATTAATTAATTACAAAACTATTGTAGTCAATATGTATATCCTAATGACAAAAAATATTGTAGTCTAATTATGTATACCGCAAGTAATTTAATTTTTTCTTTTTTTTTTAAAACAAGATGTCCAGACCAGTATATACGTACCTCAACTAATCTCTGTAGGTGATTAGCACAGCATCCCATCGCCATGATTAAGGGTGTAATCTAGCCAAACTGAACTAAGTATTGAGAAGCTTGGGTTAGGCTCGGCTACAATAGTTGGAGCTTGAGCTCTATCGAGCTTCAACTGTTGAGCTCGGGCTCAGCTCAATTACAACTTGGTCAAAATGAAGCTCAAGCTCGATGAGGTGGTAATCAAGCCAAATCAAGTTTGAACTCGAGCTCAAACTTGAATCACCTGACTCAAGATAGAGTACTACAACTTGTATAGACTGAAAGAATAACATTGAACAACCAGTCTAAATAGACTATCACACAAATAGAGAGCCAAACCAACAAACCTTAGAACAAAGCAATCATCAAAAAATAAGGAAGACATTATCACCACATTGGGGAAGGAAATCCATGCAATTCACATCAACAAGCTAGAATGAACAACACATCTTACACATATGGACTTGAACTGAAATTCAGAGCCTTCCATTCAATTGAGACTCCACCACCATAAGACTAAGGAGGAGAGGAGTGAGTCAACGGAGAGAAGAAGAACTAGGTTAGGATTTTGGTCAGAGATGGAGGCAAGTGCGACGAGTGAGTCGATGGAGAGGAGTGTGTTGGCTGAGAGACGAAGAACTAGGTTAGTATTTGAAGAGGATGACTTTGTCACTTTATATAATTTAGAAAACAAAATGGTAAGTAATAGAGACCTCCCCAAAATTTGCAAAAATTTTATAGCTCCCCTCAATGTCAAGCTCAAGTAAGCTTGCAAGTTGCTCGAGCCGAGTATGGAGAATCTCGAACTCAGCTCCACTCAACACACGAGCTACTGGAGCTTGACTTGAGTAGAGCCCGAGCAGCTTGCAAGCGGCTCAACTTGAATTACACCATAACCATGACCACTCGATTAAATCTTAATAGTCAGGTGGATTCGAACCTATGAATTAATACCAGTTTAATTGATTTGATCCATTATAACCCAATTTAAAACTATTAAAATTTTTCTCATGTGGGTTTTCATTAATTGTATTGTTTGTCAATTTGTAAAAAAACAAATTGATTATAACCTAACCAATGTATTGATAGCTGATCAATATGTTATTTTAATCATAACTAAATGTATTATAAGCTTATATAGTATACCTGAATTCTGAAACTATTATATTTAAAGGATATGTTAGTGTAACACAAATTTATTTGATTATTATTATTTTAATTAAAGGGATTAGGGAAGGTGTTTAGAATGTAGAATAAGGCATTAGTGAGTATAATTATTTATTATAATTTTGGTCAGGTAGGGCCCATTGTTGATAGGCGGGACTCATTTGCAAGCTAATCAATCACGAGCTATCAAATCGGATTTGTGAGAGAAAGTTAGTAAGAAAGATTTGTCAGTGTAATATTACTGTTAATTTATTGATATAATCTTATGTGAGTGTGGCAGTTCTTGGTTTATTAACATTCAGATAATGTAAATAAGGCATAAAGTTTGATTGAATATATATATATATACACGCGCGCGCACAAGTAGGAGTAATAGGAAGCTCTTAATCATATGTTTTACTCTTGAATTTGTCTACTCTTCATCAAGTAGCTTTCCTACAATCCAAGGGGTTAGCCTGGTGGTCAAGCAGGTGTGTTTCATTCTTTGACTTTCTGGGTTTAAACCTTAGGATTACTCTATATATATATATATATATATATATATATTGATATTGTTATTGTTTTACTCTTGAATTTGTCTACTCTTCATCAAGTAGCTTCCCTACAACCCAAGGGGTTGGCCTAGTGGTCAAGCAGGTGTGCTCTATTAGTTAACTTTTTGGGTTTAAACTTTGGAGTCACCTACTACAATGCATAATTGTGACTTACCTGGTTTATTGGGTTTATAGGATATTCAATGAACTCTAGAGATTAGTTGAAGTGCGCGTAAGCTGACCCAGATACCACGGTTAAGGGAAAAAAAAAAAAAAACTTTATAAGTCCATTTAACTTGATGAAACGTGGGGAAAGAATTTGCCTGATGATGACTTAAAACTAATTTAATGTTGAAGATACATAACAGAAAGTAGTAATATTTGCCATTTTCGTGGTCAAATGTTGATTGGAGCTGTGATAATTACTGATTTATGCGACATCCACATTTTCTATCACCTCTTGAACCATCCCCGGAGTATATTCTTCAACAAAAATCACATAAGAGTAAATTGATACAATACGAAACTATGGAAAAATACTTGTTTGTAAATTGTAACCCAGACGATAAAGTACATTATATTGTCCGTTTCAAAAGAATTCAAATTAATTAATTTTGATCTTATTTATGACTTGATAACACAAGTGTTGAATGCAATGTTGTCACATTGATGACCATATAGTAGTAGATGGGCGATGTGTGATTGCGGTGGACAAAGAGGGGATATATTATATATAGCTAGGGGTGCTGAAATCCGGTTAATCGAACCGGTTCAGCTCATTTTTTAACCGAACCGAAAAACTGGTTCAAGTGAAAATCAAACCAAAACCATACTAGTTTTTGACTTGATCCGATGTGTAATCGGATTGATTGTTCGGTTCGGTTAACCGATTAACTGGTTTTTATAAACAAACAATTTAGACTAATCAATTTTGGCTACAGGTTACAATTATGGAACAAAGGACTAGAATAGCTAAAATCCAAGAATATTTATACTGGCATGTAGCCCCAAAATTAATCACTTTAGATTTTAATTTTTTTGAAAAGTACGTATTTAAATTTTAAAGGACACATGCATATCGAAGAAAAAAAAAAACAGAGAAAATATTGAATGTAACTCAACCAACAAAATTTGTACTAAAACCTTGTAAAATCCAGTTCTCGTCAACCGGTTTACAAAATAGGTTGAATTATTAACCAAACCGAAAATTTGATTCAACCATTATTTCGAATCGGTTCTGAAAAAACCACTTTTTCAGTTCGGTTTCCGAACTTTTTTTCCCACCCCTATATATAGCTTCCAAAAATACGGATCAATTTCCTTAAATGGTAAGAAACTAATTTATCATGCAAACATAAATATAGTCCTCAACGTGAGACTCTTATCATCTCATCTCTATTAAACTTTCTTATACGTTACACTACCAAGCTATTTCCAAATGCAAGAGAGGGACCAACCCAACTCTTATCATTTCTCGTTCTGCTTGATTTTAAAAGAAAATTGATATTTCGATTTCTTAATTCTTACCTAACAAGTATTTATGTGATTATTTTTACAATCCATGTAAAAAAATAATAAGAATGAAGGAAATTCCCTATTTAGAGCATTTAGAGCTTCACCCGGAACTTGGATTGGATCTCGGAATATCAATATGGCCTTTTTCCCAGAGATTTTTTATTGAATTTGCAATAACTCTGGCACTGGACTTCGTTTAACTACCTGAAACATCAAACACCCAAGAGCTAAATACAACCACCAACCATTTCATGTCAGACCATTATGAGCTGTGGGAGGAAGTTGTATACAATAACTTTAAAAGGGTAAAAGCTTCAACTATCTAATACAATAAATATAGCCAGGGACCAATACGTTTTAAATAATTGGCTGCTTTCTTCTCTATCCATTTACTATGAGCAGGTAAAATTTCACAGTGAAATTGTGAGAATTTAGTAAGTAACCTGATCACCATTTTCATTATAAGTCTCAGTGAGAAATGATCAGAAGGCTTAAACACTAGGTTGATCATATTGACAAGCCACAAGGCACAGTAAGGAATTAAGAGATGGTACTTAGCTGAAAAGAGCCAGTTCCTCAACACTGGCTTTACATATTCATAAATAGCATTAACAAACACAAACAGAGAAACCTGGTTCCAGTTCCAGTTCACTGTGCCAGTTCCAGTTATCACAGTTTCAGTATCACATTCACTATCAGTTTCTGATTCTTCACTACCAAGTTCAGTTATGAGAAACTTCATTTCAATCATCAGAACACATCAGCCATCAGTTCATCAGTTTCAGTCATCAACAAAGTTACAGTTCATTTCAATCATCAGAACACATCAGCCATCAGTTCATCAGTTTCAGTCATCAACAAAGTTACTGCAAACAAAATCAGCAACATTCACTATCAGTTTCTGATTCTTCACTACCAGTTCAGTTATGAGAAACTTCAGCAACATTCACCATCAGTTTCAGTCATCAACAAAGTCAGCAACATTCACTATCAGTTTCTGTTCTGATTCTTCACTACCAGTTCAGTCATGAGAAACTTCAGCAACGTTCAGTATCAGTTTCAATAATCAGAACACATCAGCCATCAGTTTCAGTCATCAACAAAGTCAGCAACATTCACTATCAGTTTCTGATTCTTCAGAACTCATTAGCCAATGGCTGGAAAAATCAGTACCAATGCACAAAAAAAAAAAAAAAAAATCATCAATCATCAGAAGTGCACTAAAGAATATCCGAAATACACTGCAGACTGCTGCAAAAGAGTTACTCAGTTGCTGCAAAAGAATTATTCTGCAGTCAGAACTCAGATTATCAGTCATCAACCATCAGAAATACACTCAAGGATATCCAAAAATGCTCTGATACTGTTATGCCTTGGAAAATGAAGGGCTGACGTGGGAAAATCGTGTGAAGGGTGATCTGCTCCCGTCAGGGTAACACGCACACGTCAGACCTGCAAAGTGATATGGAGCTCACACGCGTCCATTTTTCTGCAGCAAACCGTGCGAAGTCAGCTTGGGAAGAGGGCAATGGGACGTAAAGCCAGATTATATCCTGACAATCGCACCAACCCATAGATTTAATGATGATTACACGCTTCATTTTGATATAAAATGAAGAAGACCCCTTCGTTAAGGGGATTCGGCCATTCATTACATAAGAAAAACTCTCTCTCACTCCTGTAAAAAAGACATTTCACTTTTCATAACTCTTATGTACGTCCGTCCGCTTCGCGACCTGACCCACACTAATAGCAATACAAATCAGTGGACGTAGGATTTGCTACCTTAGCATCCGAACCACTTAAAAAGCTCCCTTTGCATTTATTTCGTTTTATACATTTCGCTTTCACGTGTATTTATCAACCAATCAACGTTACGCACGTGACAATTTTGGTTGGTGTCCAAAACCAGCATCAACAGATACTGTTGAAAAATGGCTTTTAGCAAAATCACATGGGGTAGAAATGATAATAGAGAAAGGTTTAGGGACTTATATGTAATAGGCTAAGAAAAGGTTGTTTGTCCCACATTGATTAGGATTGAAAAGTGGGAAACTTTTGGGGCCTATATATAAAGACCCATATCATTGTTATTAATCATCCCAAGTTGTAATTCCATTACTTCTTTTGCAAGTGGTTCTTTCTTTAAGGACCCTTTAGTTTGCAAGTTTTGTTGTATCTCCCCTTTGTTTTGGGTATTTGTTGTATTGCCCAAATATTTGTAATATTGTTTGGAGATAGTGGAGCTTTCTTTTGCAGCGCCCGAGGACGTAGGTTTTAATACCGAACCTCGTTAATTCCTGGTATTCTTTATTTTTGCATTTAATTTTGGCAATTTATTTATGCTTTATTACTTGTATTATTATATTCAATAAGCTAGCGTTAGAGTTTATGTTTCCGTTGCATAACAATTGGTATCAGAGCTTAGGTTTAGGACAGTGAGTAGTTATTTGTATAGTTATATGCATGTCTAGGAAAATTCTGTCAAAAAGACGATAAAAGTCTAAGGAGACTGGATTTTAAGTGGGACCATTTGTGACCCCTCCATTGTTTCTGGGAATTTTCCCTGGTGCGTATTTAATCATTTCAAGACTTACTACTACCTAGGGCTATTGTTGATTTGTTGGTTAGCTATTGAATATAATAATTTGTGGAACTTGGTTATTGGGAACTTTGTTTACCAAGCTAATTGAGTAAGGCATAAATGGCATCATTGTCCGAGGATTCATCGTCCGAGGCATCACTGTCCGCGACACCACCATCCACACCAGTAAAGATGATAACGGTTTCAAATGCAAAAATTGATGTTGAAAAATTTGATGGCCAAAATAATTTTGGCTTGTGGCGAGTGAGGTAATGGATAGTTTGTATCGAGGGATCTAGATATCGTTACGGAGGAGGAAAAACCGAAGATGTCTTTGAGAAAAGCAGGGTGAGGTTGAATGTAAAAGCGTGTGGGATGATTCGCTCATGTCTTTGTAGATAGCAGAAATATCCATTCATGAAAGAGACGTCTGCCAATAAGTTATGGAAGGCGTTTGGAAAACAAATATATGAAGAAGTAATGAGAATCGGCTCTATTTGATGAAAAGCATTTCGTCTTGATTGAGACCAGTACTAATATCGGTAGCCATATTGATACATTTAACAGATTAATTGCTGATTTGTTAAATTTGGATGAAACATTCAAAGATGAGCATAAGGCTATGTTGTTAATTGGATCTCTTCCAGATGAGTTGGACTATCTTAGTATTACACTTCTTCATGGGAAAGAAAAATTGTCCTTTGAAGAAGTTTGTTCTGCTCTGTCCAATCATGAAATTTGGAAAAGGGATCAGAAGGAGAATAGAGATGAGTCAGCAGAAGCTCTTGTTGCAAGAGGGCGGAGTCAAAATCGAGTCGTAAGAAGGAGAAGAGGAAGATCTCGTTCTAAGGGAAAACTCAATAGGGATCAATGTGCCTTTTGTCGTGAGAAAGGGCATTGGAAGAAAGATTGTCCGAAGTTGCAAAAGAAAGAGGGCAAGGCTGCTTCTGATGCATACGTTGTTGAGCGTGAAGAGGATGAGTCTGATTTCTGTCTAGTTAGCCTACCATCCACCTCTGGATCAAATGAGTGGATTATGGATTCAGGTTGTACCTATCATATGTGTCCCCACAAGGAGTGGTTCTTTAATTTCGAAGAACTTGATGGTGGAGTTGTTTATATGGGCAATGATATGCTTGTAAAACAACTGGGATAGGTTCAATTCGGTTGAAGAATCATGATGGCTCAACTAGAACTCTGACAGATGTTCGGTATGTACCGAAGTTGAAAAAGAATCTCATCTCTTTGGGAGCCTTGGAATCTAAAGGCTTCACGGTGAATATGCGAGATGGAATTCTAAAAGTTTCTTCAGGAGCTCTTGTGGTAATGAAAGGCACGAGGAGAAACAACTTGTATTACTATAACGGTAGTGCTTATTGAAACGATAGCTACAATCGTGCGAAGGATGCGTCGAAATGCTCAAGCGTGGCATATGCGTTTGGGGCATGCAGGTGAAAAAGCCTTACTTAGTTTGGTGAATCAAGGCTTATTGAAAGGTGCAAAGACCTGTAAGCTGGATTTTTGTGAGCATTGTGTTCTGGGAAAACAGACAAGAGTGAAATTCGGCATCGCAATCCATAATACTAAGAGTATTTTGGATTATGTTCATTCTGATGTGTGGGGACCTACCAAAACAACATCTTTGGGAGGTATGCACTATTTTGTCACTTTTATAGATGATTTTTCCAGAAGAGTTTGGGTGTATGTGATAAAAACTAAAGATAACGTACTTGGTGTTTTCCTTAAATGGAAAAAGATGATTGAGACTCAGACTGGCAGAAAGATCAAGCAGCTACGTACAGATAATGGTGGGGAGTATCGTAGTGATCCGTTTTTGAAAGTTTGCCAAGATAAAGGAATAGTACGTCACTTTACAGTGAGAAATACACCACAGCAGAATGGGGTGGCAGAACGCATGAATCGAACTATATTGGAGAAAGTTCGGTGTATGTTGTCCAATTCTGGGTTGGGCAAAGAGTTTTGGGCTGAGGCAGTTATATATGCATGTCATCTCATTAATCGTCTACCATCAACAGCAATTGAAGGCAAGACGCCGATTGAGGTATGGTCTGGAAAACCTGTTTCTGATTATGACTCTTTACATGTTTTTGGCTCCACTGCTTATTATCATGTAAAAGAGTCTAAGTTAGATCCTAGAGCAAAGAAAGCAGTATTTATGGGGATAACCTCAGGTGTGAAAGGATACCGTCTTTGGTGTCAAAATTCAAAGAAAATACTGTTTAGTAGGGATGT
The DNA here is from genome assembly GCA_026229545.1 of Pistacia atlantica. Taxonomy (NCBI): domain Eukaryota; kingdom Viridiplantae; phylum Streptophyta; class Magnoliopsida; order Sapindales; family Anacardiaceae; genus Pistacia; species Pistacia atlantica. The sequence continues at coordinate 25,716,556 of JAPEIT010000015.1, read as the reverse complement.
GACATTTGATGAGTCTTCTATGTTAGAAAAGAAAACGGGAAGCCGAGCGAAGGTTTTCGGTACTCATGCAGGTGGAGCATACTCAGCAACAGGTGGAGTTTGAAACAACATCAGTTAGCCCAGCTGGAAATGAGACTCCTATGATAGAGGAGTTCATTGGAGATGAAGAAGAGGATTCTTCCCAAGAATGTCAACAAGAATCCATTCTTTGTTAATAGGCCAAGGACGAGAAATTCGCAAGCTGCTCGTTTTCTTGATACAATGGCCTATGCACTCCCAATTGAAGATGGTGAAGTTCCTTCCACTTATAATGAAGTAGCTAGCGATTCGAAAATGGTAAGTGGAGGAAAGCCATGAAAGAAGAGATGCAGTCTCTCCATAAGAATGAAACTTGGGAGGTTGTTCAATTACCAAAGAATAAGAAGGCAATTGGATGCAAATGGGTATATGCAAAGAAAGAAGGATTTCCGAATTTGAAAGACATTCGATACAAGGCAAGGTTGGTGGCGAAAGGCTACGCTCAGAAGGAAGGAATTGATTTCAATGAGGTATTTTCTCCAGTTGTAAAACATTCTTCCATTAGAATTTTGTTGGCTTTTGTTGCTCAGATGAATCTTGAACTTGTTCAACTTGATGTGAAAACCGCGTTTCTACATGGTGATTTGGAAGAGGAAATCTATATGACTCAGCCAGAAGGATTTAGGAGTATTGGGAAGGAAGATTGGGTTTGTAAACTGAAAAGATCGCTTTATGGTTTGAAACAATCTTCGAGGCAGTGGTACAAGCGATTTGATAGGTTTATGATGGGTCAGGAGTACACAAGAAGCAAATTTGACAACTGTGTGTATTTTTAAAGGCTACAAGGTGATACTCTCATTTATCTACTCTTATATGTTGATGATATGTTGATTGCTTCAAAGAATGTACAAGAAATTGAGAAGTTAAAGGCTCAACTAAATCAAGAATTTGAGATGAAGGATTTAAGGGAAGCCAAGAAGATTCTCGGTATGGAGATAATTAGAGATAGAGGAAATGGCAAGGTTTGTTTGACACAAAAGTAGTATCTAAAGAAGGTCTTACAACGTTTTGGCATAACTGAAAGTACAAAACCTGTAAGTACTCCACTTGCTCCTCATATAAAGCTTAGTGCGTCATTATCTCCAAGTACGCATGAAGAACGAGTATATGTCAAAAGTTCCGTATTCAAATGCGGTTGGTAGCTTGATGTATTCAATGGTGTGTACTAGGCCCGACATTTCACATGCGGTTGGAATTGTGAGCGGTATATGCATGATCTGGTAAAGGACATTGGCAAGGTGTGAAGTGGATTTTACGGTATATTATAGGTCTTGTAAACATTGGTTTGGTTTTTGAGCGGGATGAAAATGTTAGTCAATTTCTTTGTTGGCTATGTTGACTCGATTATCTTGGTGATTTGGACAAGCGTCGGTCAACTCTGGATATGTATTTACTCTTGCTAGAGCTCCATAAGTTGGAAATCTTCTTTGCGATCTGATTGCTTTGTCTACTACGAGGCGAATACATGGCGATTCTGAGGTGTGAAGGAAGCTATTTGGTTACAAGGGCTATTGGATGAATTGAAAATTAGTCAGAAGAAGATCACTATCTATTCTGACAGTCAGTGCTATTCACTTAGCAAAGAATCTAGTATTCCACTTTCGCACCAAGCATATAGATGTTCGTTACCACTTTGTGCGGGAAATTATTTCTGAAGGAAGAATCTTATTAGAAGATTGGGATGCTTGAGAATCCTGAGATGTCTTAACAAAAGTAGTGACAATGATCAAGTTCAATCATTGTTTGAACTTGATCAACATCATGCGAGCTTGATTGTGCTTTTTGGCACATTTGGAGGTGTTGCAAAATTTGACAGAAGAATACAAAACTTTGAAGGTTTGCTAATTCGCCAAGGTGGAGATTTGTTGAAAAATGGCTTTTAGCAAAATCACATGGGGTAGAAATGATAATGGAGAAAGGTTTAGGGACTTATATGTAATGGGCTAAGAAAAGGTTGTTTGTCCCACATTGATTAGGATTGAAAAGTGGGAAACTTTTGGGGCCTATATATAAGGACCCATATCATTGTTATTAATCATCCCAAGTTGTAATTCCATTACTTCTTTTGCAAGTGGTTCTTTCTTTAAGGACCCTTTAGTTTGCAAGTTTTGTTGTATCTCTCCTTTGTTTTGGGTATTTGTTGTATTGCCCAAATATTTGTAATATTGTTTGGAGATAGTGGAGCTTTCTTTTGCAGCGCCCGAGGACGTAGGTTTTAATACCGAACCTCGTTAATTCCTCGTATTCTTTATTTTTGCATTTAATTTTGGTAATTTATTTATGCTTTATTACTTGTATTATTATATTCAATAAGCTAGTGTTAGAGTTTATGTTTCCGTTGCATAACAGATACCATGTGACATATGCAGAAATCTTGGACAAAAATTAGAGAGCAAATGGTTTTTCTTTCAATTCATAGAAAATTCGATACAAATGAGGAAGAGCAGCAGCTCTTTTATACTAACACTGTTACAGAGTAAAGTGAACCAAAACCTTTACTTAAAACGACATCACTTTGACCCATTATCAAAAACATCGAAGTACTTAACAACGTTGCACTTTCACCCTTTTATATCAACAGTCTCTAGTCCAAGAAATGAAATATCATAATCGGGTGAGTAAACCAGTGGGACCTATTTTAAACATGAAAAATTATCAGTCCAAAATAAAATTTAACAACACATATAAGTTCATCTGTAAAAACATTTCAGTGTCAGGTTACCCTGGAAGGGGGAACATCGAAGTAGAGCTTGCTGGAGAGAATTCGCATTCGCTGGAGAATTCCAGCATACGTTACAGTTGAGGTTGATGAAGACGATGACATTGTACGCGTGTAGCGATACAGAGAATGTAATACTTTGACAGTGACCAATGTTAGAATAACATAAAGAGCGGGTATACTCCAATTCCGAGTTGACTTGATGATAATCGGTATGAATTGGTTCATCATGCTAAAATAATGCAATGAAGTAGAGCGGATAGTAGTGTAAAGAAGTGGAAATATAAAAGCGCGAAAGTATTTTCAAGAAAATCAGGAATGTAATATCTACCAAAAACACTCCTAAAATTCTACCAAAATCAACCTAAAATTACGTCGAATCGTCCGAGAAACCAGCACAAAATCCAGAAGAAGAAAGAAATAAGCAAAGAAAAGATAAAAAAAATCAAAGAAAAAAAACGAAAGATTACCGTGAATAACCGACGAAGAGAAGGCAAAAATCTCCACTGCTACGTTTTTCTTTCTCTCTCTCAAAGTGAATGGAATACGAAGTGTCTCAAGAATGACAGGTGGCCCTCACCTATTGGTTCTTAAGAGCGGAAACTTTTTTTTTTTCCCCAGCCGTTGCACATCACACAACAAGTGGGGGAGACATGTGGCCTCTCTCTACATCAAAAGATACTTCGCCCATACAAACCCATATGTAGTACTCATCATAATCTGATCATTGGAATTAAATAAATCTCGAATAATGGTATTTTCCAATTAATCTTTTCGCTGCCAAAAGATTTTCTTTTAATTCTAAATTCCTGCCTACCTGCCAACTTATATTGGCAATTTATCATATTAAAATTATATGCTTTAGATTTAATTCAATCACTTGACCATTTAAATAGTTTACTCTTTATCATATATACCAAATCTAGAAAGTACATGGACACGATAAGAGTTAACGACTTTTCCTAACCTAAATAATAGTTTAATAACACTTTTTTACCTACATACTCTTAAAATACTACTTTATTATCCAAATTTATATTCTGATGACCAGTGAACTCAATCTAGATTGTTGGGACTTTTAAAGAGGGAAGGCCAATGAGTCTAACAGTGGTAAAAGGTTGGATTTTGGTGGTTGGGATTGATTGGATTTGACTTGGGAGGAGCGGCTATACAAACTCTAATTGTTCGATTGCTTGGAATTGGCATGGTTAGCGGAATAGGGTTTGAGGGTTTTTGGTGAGTGATGATAGGGAAAGAAAATGGTGGTGAAGTGGCGTTATAACGATGCCAGAATCGAAAACTAAATATAAATTTAAATAATAAAATAGTATTTAAAAAACTATGGGTAAAAAAAATGCCATTAAACTAGTATTTGGGAGAGAAAAAGTCGTTTACTCACGGGGTTATTACATATGCATGGTATAGTTTCGATCTGTCCATAGTTTGATATTAGTCGATGTCCATAACTAACCCATTATTGAGGTGAAGAGTCAAATTGCTTCAACATGGCCAAAATATAAAATCATTTAAAGCTGAGGTGCGGCGGCTTCGATCGGTATCTACAGTGGTGTTGATTTTTCTACTTGTTGTCGACATCATCTTACCAATGGCCGCCACATGTATGGCAGCCGTAGGTAATACTGTTAAAAGACCTATAAAATGATATCCATAACGAAAAAAGAAGCAACCAAGACTTCTACTATAAAAAGACCTACGTTCACCCTTCCCCAATTCAAACAGAAGCAAGATAATAAGCAATATCATGGCCAAGACTGTTAAATCTATCCAGTTTTTTGCACTCTTCTTCATCCTCTTCCTAATTGGAAACTGGGGTGAGTAACGTGAGTTGTTTTTGCATAGATATATACTTAATTTTTGTTTTTGTTTTTTTTTTTTTTTTTTGTTTCTTACTTTGTTTGATAGGATGCAGAGATGACGATGGCAGAAGTGCAAGAAAATCTTTGTGAGAGGGCTAGCCAAACATGGTCTGGGTACTGTGGCAACACTGGCAAGTGTAACATTCAATGCAAGCGATGGGAGGATGCAAGGAGTGGAGCTTGTCATCAAAGAGGTGTCACTATGAAATGTTTCTGCTACTTCAATTGTCCTCTCGACGAACATAATTAATAAATTATACCCCTTCTTGCTTAGGGTTGCTCAAAGTTCTTGTTCGTAGTATAAAATAAGCGAGCTGGCTAGCTTGCTAATAAAGTGTTTCTACGTTGAAACACCGACTGTGGTCTGATTAATCGCTGATTAATTCTGTACCTTCATCATCCAAGTATTCTAAATGAAATGCTTTATGATTCAGATATATAAAATAATACTTGGTTACTATGCTACCTGGTAGTCATTCTTTTTATCCATTAAAATGCAAGATCATTCTGATGATAAATCTGATTTCAAGAGTATTAGATCTTCGTATTTAAGTTGATGATAGAGTCTTTGGACGCTACAAAGTTTTATATTATGGTTCAAGAATTCACAAAATCCAAACAGAGTTAAATTGTTAAATTCTATGCATGCAAAAATGTTTTAATTATCGTTCACAACTATTTAAATAGCAATTACAAGATCAAATTGATGAAAAATGAGTCCAAATATCGCAACTGGAAAGGAACAAATTGTTGTGGTAACTCGGCAATTGTATTAAAGAATAAAGATTTACAGTCTAAAGTCTAAAGTCTAACCCTTGGACAAGACCAAGAGCCGCGCTACACAAAAGAAGCAAAAGGAAAGAAAAGCAATCCTTAAGCACAAAACGGAGCAGCTAGCCAAACGGTCAAGAAGAACATCCTTGGCTGCTGCAGAAACAAAAAAGAACAATTACTAATATTATTGATCATGAACCGTAGGACTTACCCTCTTTCGTAAGCCTTTATTGAGGTTAAAGAACTAGCCGAAAAACGGTTGTTAATATGATCAATCATGGATTATAGGATTTGCCTGTTTTAGAAACCTTATTTAGGGTTAAAGGACTAATATGTGTGTAAACTAGCTCGGATACTCAGAAAAAAAAAAAAAAATACAGTTGTTGGCTGCTGCTGCATTAAGAACCACCCAGTATTGCAACCATATCAACAAAACAAGAGACAAACCTTAACAGACCCTAAGAGCCTACACAGAAAGAGCCAAGAAAAAAAGTCACAAGGAACAAACTGGATAGGAACAAATTGTTAAAAAGAACATAATATGGAGTTCAATGTCGCAATATAAAAAAAATAAAAAACGTTACATGTATCTATATTAAGTTATTAACTCATTGAACGGCACAAAAATTTCTGAAATTCCGATAGGGAGGCAGACAGGCCAGCTGCTTCTGCAAAACCTGATACGTGCAAATGTATGCATGAAATGGTGTTGATCTGTCCAAATCTTGATATTAATTTGAAGATGTAAAATTGATGTGACGACTCTAGTATAGCTTGAGCACCATTTTTTGACTAAATTGTATGGTTTCGATCTGTCCAAAAAATGAAACCCACATCTATTCGGAACCCGATTCGTAGAAAACTCGCAAAAGGTTTGTGCCAGTGCAGAACAATGGCACCCACTCACGGGAAAGTTTGGATGTTACTGCTTAAAAATAGAATAATGCCAGCGACACTGATTTTTTACACCGATTAGTCAGATATAAACACATTAGATAGGAAATACATCTTCTATGAATGGACAGCGGTCTAATAACCAAATATGATCGTCTAATAAACAATCATTTATAAAAAAGTTTATTATGGATAAATGTTTATATAAGATAGACTCCCGTCCAAAAAATTTTAAAACTAAAATGATTGACGTCCATCCATCTAATAAAGACGAACATCCATATAACTGTCAATATGCAAAGGATGATCATCTATAGTAATTTAACTCATATTTGTAATGAATGATCTCCTATAAAATATGGTTGCTCGTCTATGATTGATCATTCATGAGAGATATATTTTCTGTCCAATATATATCTACATCTGACTAGATCTCATGTCGTTGGATAAAAAAATTCGGTACAAAAATTGAGTGTGCACCGCATTATTGTTAAAAATATCCAAACTTCCCTTCCTTTATCTGTTAGCTGGCCAGCGTCCAAAGTATCTGATCGTGTATATAACATTCAACAAATGAAATCATTTAAAGCTGAGACTCTGATCGATCGGCCTATAATTGTTGACTAATTTATGAATTGTGGATAAATCTTTTTACTAATGGCCACATGCATGGCAGCCATAGGCTATGCCAGGTGAAAGTCTTTTTTTGTGGCTTATCTTCTTTCACGACAAAAACAATATAAAAAGATATCCAGTTGCATTTTTTAATAAAATAATACTACATTTATAAACTTGTGTACAGTTGTCTTCCAATAAACTACATTATGATTTGAAGAATTAATATAAAAAATTAATTTAATAAATACATAATAAATTACAATAAATAATATATCAATATATTACTTTATGTTGATGTCAAACTCTTATATCCATTAGGAGATGAAAATCATAATTTCTTGTATAACATAAAAATACTCTCATCAGTTATAGACGCATTTTCAGAATAAAATTACGTGAATTTATCTACCTACAGTTCAACCTATAACCTAAAATAAACAATACATCTTAGAAGCACGTAATATATAACTGGAGAGCACCTAACAACACTTTATATAGATAACTTTGTATAAAGTTTTTTAAGTATAATATTCCTCTTCTTGATAAGGTTGTGATAGTATCATCTTGTCAACTTTGAGCATGGAAAAAACCAAAACTTCTACTATCAAAAGACCCACGTTCACCCATCCCCAATTCAAACAGAAGCAAGATAATAGGCAAGATCACGGCTAAGACTGTTAAATCTATCCAGTTTTTTGCACTCTTCCTCATCTTCGTCCTAATTGCAAACTGGGGTTAGTGACGTGAGTTGTTTTGTATACATATATACTTCAAATACTGTTGTTGTTTTTTTCTTACTTTGTTTGATTCGATCGATGCAAAGACGATGGCAGAAGTACAAGAAAATCTTTGTGAGAGGGCTAGCCAAACATGGTCTGGGAAGTGCGGCAACATTGACCATTGTTATATACACCCCTATTAGCAATCCAAAGCAATCCAGACTGATCGAACTAAGAATTTTTTAATTAATACACTTAAGAGTTTTAGTTGACCATTAGACCACTCAGTAGTAGTTATATATATAATTGAGTTACTTCGATTCTCTTCTGCAGTATGTTGTACGCAGGAGCAAATTTATGATCACCATATGTAGTAATCAACATAATCTGATCATTGGAATTAAATAAATCTCGAATAATGTGTTTTCCAATTAATCTTGTCGCTGCCAAAATATTTTCTCTTAAATCAAAATTCCTGGCTACCTGCCAACTTATATTGGCAATTTATCAAATTAAAATTATATGCTTTAGATTTTATTCAATCACTTGATCATTTAAACAGTTTACTCTTGCAATCTGTATATCTTCAATGCTATATATACCAAATCTAAATTTTTTTTGAATCTGATGGGGAGGCTGGTGGGTCAGCTGCTTCTGGAAATCTATTGAGAACCGTCCATGGGATAAGAGTTAACGACTTTTTTCCACCTAAATAATGGTTTAATAGCATTTATCCGTCAACAAACTTTTAAAATATAATTTTATATCCAAATTTATATTTTGATGGTAAACGGAGAGTAAACTCAATCCAGATTGTTAGAACTTTTGAAGAAAGGAGGCCGATGAGTCTAATGGTGATGAAATGTTGGATTCAAATGGTTAAGATTAATCGGATTTGACTTGGAAGAAGTGGTTGTGCAAATCCTAATCACTCGATTGCTTATGATTGACATGGTTAACGAAGTAGGGTTTGAGAGTTTTTAATAACTGATGATAGGAAAAGAAAATAATAGTGGAGTTGAGTTGTAATGATGCCAGAATTAAAAAAAAAATATATAGATTTAGATTTAGGGGTAATTACATGTGCATGGTATAGTTTCGATCCGTCGATAGTTTGACATTAGTAGATGGCCATCACTAATCCATTACTGAGGTGAAGAGTCAAGTTGCTTCATCATGGCCAAAATATAAAATCATTTAAAGCTGAGTGCGGCGGCTTCTCGATATCGACAGTGTTGTTGATTTTTCTACTTCTTGTGGACATCTTCTTACCAATCGCCGCCACATGTATGGCAGCCGTAGGTAACAATGTTAAAAGACCTATAAAAAGACCAAAACTTCTACTATAAATAGACCTACGTTCACTCTTCCCCAATTCAAACAGGAGCAAGATAATAAGCAAGATCATGGCCAAGACTGTTAAATCTATCCAGTTTTTTGCACTCTTCTTCATCTTCGTCCTAATTGCAAACTGGGGTGAGTGACGTGAGTTGTTTTGTATACATATATACTTCAAATACTGTTGTTGTTTTTTTCTTACTTTGTTTGATTGGATCGATGCAGGGACGATGGCAGAAGTGCAAGAAAATCTTTGTGAGAGGGCTAGCCAAACATGGTCTGGAAAGTGCGGCAACACTGACCATTGTAACAATCAATGCAAGCAATGGGAGGATGCAAGGAGTGGAGCTTGTCATAAAAGAGGTGGCAATTGGAAATGCTTCTGCTACTTCAATTGTCCTCTCGACAAACATAATTAATAAATTATACCCTTCTTGCTTAGGGTTGCTCGAACTTCTTGTTCGTAGAATAAAATAAGTGAGCTGGCTAGGCTAATAAAGTGTTTCTACGTTGAAACACGGACTGTGGTCTGATTAATTCTGTACCTTCATCATCAAAGTATTCTAAATGAAATGCTTTATGATTCAGATATATAAAATATTACTAGTTTACTATGCTACCTGGTAGTCACTCTTTTTATCCATTAAAATGCAAGATCATTCTGATGATAAATCTGATTTCAAGAGTATTAGATATTCGTATTAATTTAAGCTGATGATAGAGTCTTTACACGTTACAAAGTTTTATACGCAAAAATGTTCTAATTATCGTTCACAACTATTTAAATAGCAATTACAAGATCAAATTGATAAAAAAATGAGTCCAAATATCGCAACTGGAAAAGAACAAATTGTTCTGGTAACTCTTAACTGGAAAAGAATTAAAGAATTACAGTCTAAAGTCTAACGCTTGGACAAGACCAAGAGCCGCGCTAGACAAAAAGAGAAAAAGGAAAGAAAAGCAATCCTTAAGCACAAAACGGAGCAGCTAGCCAAACGGACAAAAACAACATCCTTGGCTGCTGCAGAAACGAAAAAAACCATATCCAACCAATAATGGGTTGACCGAATGGTAAAGGCATAGGGCAAGGGTTTGCTCCTTTTGTGGTCTTAGGTTTGAATCACAGACTAATATTGTTAGCATGGACTATAAGTTTGCCCTGTTTCGAAAGCTTTGTTTGGAGTTAGAGACTAGTAAAACGCCCCCCAAAAAAAACACCCTTTACTCGGACAGCAAAGGTCTAACTAGACACAGCACTATACAGCTGCTGCCCACACTAACTTGCAAAACCAGACTGCAGAAACCAGCAAGAGAAGGCCGCCGGCGGCTGAAAGGGACTGCCCCACCACTTCAGTTAGCAATTAGAAGGAAACACTTCCATATCCCCTCACCTTAACCAACTGGAAAAATACAGTTGTTGGCTGCTGCTGCATTATGAACTACCCAGTTTTGCAAACATATCAACAAAACAAGAGAACCTTAACAGACCCTAAAGAGTCTATACAGAAAGAGCCGAGAAAAAAAGTCACAAGGAACAAACTGGATAAGAACAAATTGCTAAAAACAACATAATATGGAGTTCAATGTCGCAATATAAAATATGAAAAACGTTATCATGTATCTATATTAACTCATAGAACGACACATAAATTTCTGAATTCCGATAGGGAGGTAGACAGGCCAGCTGCTTCTGCAAAACCTGATACGTGTGCATGCATGCATGAAATGGTTTTGATCTGTCCAAATCTTGATATTAATTTGAAGATGTAAACTTCACTATTGATGTGACGACTCTAGTATAGCTTGAGCACCTTTTTTTGACTAAATTGTGTCTATTGTATGGTTCCGATCTGTCCAAAAAATGAACCCACATCTTCAATATTCGGAACCCGATTCGTAGAAAACTCGTAAAACAATGGCACCCACTCACGGGAAAGTTTGGACGTTACTGCACTTCCCTTCCTTATCTGTTAGCTGGCTAGCATCCAAAGTATCTGATCGAGTATATAACATTCAACTAGTGAAATCATTTAAAGCTGAGACCCTGATCGATCGGCCGATAATTGTTGACTAATTTATGAATTGCGGACAAATCTTTTTACCAATGGCCACCTGCACGGCAGCCATAGGCTATGCCATGGTAAAGTCTTTTCAAATTAATAATCTTAAAGTACTGTTTTCAGTGGGGATGGATCGACTTTTCAGCTTATGTTCCCATAATTCCAATATTTTTTGTGGCTTATCTTCTTTTACGACAAAAACAATGTAAAAAGATATATATTTGTGGTGATACTACATTTATAAACTATCGTATAAATATTTTTTTATATAAAGTGATATATTATATTATGATTAAAGAAATTAATATAAAAAATTAATTTAATAAATACATAATAAATTATAGTAAATAATATGTCAATTCATAAATAGTATTATATCACTTTATGTTGTTGTCAATCTCTTGTATTCGTTAGAAGATAAAAACCTTAATCGTTTATATAATACAAGAGTACCCTTATCACCTAATGGCGCTTTTTCAGAATAAAACTATATGATCTGCCAACAATTCAACTATGACTCAAAATAGATAATACATCTAAAATCCAATCTACTATGTGGCTGGAATGGACATAACAACACTTTATATAGATAACTTTGCATAAAGTTTTTGTAAATATAATATTAGTCTTATCTATTACATTGTGACAGTATCATCTTGTCAACTTTGAGCATGGAAAAAACCAAAAATTCTACTATAAAAAGACCTACTTCCATCCTTCCCCAATTCAAACAGAAGCAAGATAATAAGCAAGATTATGGCCAAGACTGTTAAATCTGTCCAGTTTTTTGCACTCTTCCTCATCTTCGTCCTAATTGCAAACTGGGGTGAGTGACACTTTGTTTGATTGGATCGATACAGGGACGATGGCAGAAGTGCAAGAAAATCTTTGTGAGTGAGCTAGCCAAACATGGTCTGGGAAGTGTGGCAATACTGACCATTGTAACAATCAATGCAAGCAATGGGAGGATGCAAGGAGTGAAGCTTGTCATCAAAGAGGTGGCCATTGGAAATGCTTCTGCTACTTCAACTGCCCTCTCGACAAACATAATTAATAAATTATGCCCTTCTTGCTTGGGGTTGCTCGAACTTCTTGTTCGTAGTATAAAATAAGCGAGCTGGCTAGCTTGCTAATAAAGTGTTTCTATGTTGAAACACTAGCTGTGGTCGTTGATTAATTCTGTACGTTCATCATCAAAGTGTTCTAAATGAAATGCGTTATGATTCATATATATATATATATATATATATATTACTTGTTTACTGCTTAAAAATATCCAAACTTCTCTTCCTTTATCTGTTAGCTGGCTAGCATTCAAAGTATCTGATCGTGTATATAACATTCAACAAATGAAATCATTTAAAGCTGAGACTCTTGTTGGTGAAAGGCTGAAAAGTGCAAATGATCAAAGTTAGAGGAGCTGATTGTAATTTCTCATATGTCACTAACAAGCAACGGTGTCGTTTTGGAATTGTTAAGAGCTGTTGTCTTCTTCATTTCATTAGCTTCTCACTTTACTCTTTTACGGCTTTTACTTTCTCTCCTTTGGAAGCTCTGTATATATAAATCCCTAACATTGTAATCTGACTACTTTTTTGCTAAAGATTCAATAATATTGAATTCCTTTCTCTTCATTTTTCGATTTCTTCCAGTTTCTTCTCATGGTATCAGAGCCAAAGACTAACGTCAATGGCAAAAATTTCTGGAAACAATAGCTCTAACGAGAACTTTGTGAAGATGTTTGGCAGCTCAACTTGATTTTCGTCTAGTCTTCAAGTTGTCGATCAAGCTAACAAGAGATAATTACGAGATAATTATACGGAGAATCGCAAATCCTATCAGCTGTCGGAGCTCATGATCTTGAAGAACACTTAACAGTCAAGCTCAATGTTCCTGAACCTCTTATTACTTTAGACAGTAGTCTTGAAAATGAGCTAGGTGAAGAAGGAATTAAGGAAATCCTAGGAAAAGAAAGAATTAATCCGGCTTATGTAGCGGAAGAAAAGCGATAAGTTTCTTGTCACGTGGCTTCTTGCGTCAATTTCTGAGTGTATGTTCAGTATTGTGTCCAAATGTAGATTTGCTACTGATATCTGGTTTGCACTTGAGACTGAATTTTTAAGTGATTCTAAGGCTAGAGCCCTACATTTAAAAAATCTTTTACAAAATACTCAAAAAGGTAACATGAGTATAAATGAGTATGTTAAAAAGATGAAGGGAATTGCTGAGAGTCTATCAGCAAGTGGTCAAATCATTTCAGATGAAGATTTGCTCCAGTATGTGTTAGATGGACTGGGACCAGAATTTGATGCGGTAGTTGTCAATCTAACTTCCAGAATTGAGTCAAAGTTTGATTCAATTTCATTACAAGAGGCACAATTTTTATTACAAAAGTATGAACTGAGGCTTGAGAAGTTTAACTCCATTGATTTTCTTCATAGCTCAGTCAATGTTGCTGCTCTCAGTAATGTTAACAACAGATCTGTGTTCCCAAATACTACATTGCTGCCACCTACTCATACTGATTTGTCAAAAGAAGCTCCTGGACCTCTTAATCAGTTGACCTCTCTGCAATATTCGTTACCAGCATTACCACAGGTGTATCACTCATCAGCTGCTCAGAATGCTCAGCATTATTCCTCTGACTTTGGAAACCAAACTGGTGTCTTCAATGGTACATATACTCCTTATCGAACTGCTGGTTTTGTTGGATATGGCAGAGGTCGAGGTCGAGCTAATGGCAGAGGGAAGCCAATTTGTCAATTGTGTAGCAAGATTGGACACACCGCACCTCAATGTTACCATCGGTATAATGCCAACTATAACGGAACACCACCTCAGTTTTCTGGACCTCAGTTTTCTGGAAACCACTCTGCTGTTGGTACTGGTTCTAGCATGTTTCATTCTGGGAGCACATATTCTGGTGGACAGAACCCTTCCTTCTTGAATGTTGGTTCTCAAAATATTGGTACATCTAATGGGAGTCAGCAACAGATTTCTTCTTCTCCTCTCCATTCTGGATCACATTCTCAACAGGAAGGGAATACTGGTATCCAGCAATCAATTCCACAATCTCCTACTCAGCAACATCATTCCATTTTTCCCTCACAGCAGCAAGGTTTTCGAGTCCCTAGTCAGCAACAACTACCCAACCAAGTGTACTTTGCCTCTCATTCAGCCACTGCACCACTCTCTCATTTTCAAGCCTCACACATTACTCCAACCACACCTCCTGATCCAGCTTGGTACATGGATTCAGGAGCCACTGATCATGTCACCCCTGATCCAAATCACTTTGTAACCAGCAGGAGCTATGATGGTAATGAACAATTGCAAGTGGGCAATGGTGAGTCTCTTTCCATATCTCATATTGGCCTTACCTTGTTACCTAGTTGTTTACATTCTAAATGTATTCATTTGAAAAATGTTCTTTGTGTGCCTAGTATTACAAAAAACCTACTTAGTATTTCCAAATTGACTAGAGATAATCAGGTTGTTGTTGAATTTGATTCTGATTCTTGCACTGTTAAGGACAAAGCTACCAGAACAGTGTTGCTCAAGGGAGGTCTTAAAGCTGGTTTATATCAGTTGCATGTTCCTTCCACCCTACCATCCAGTTCAGTCATTGTGCCCAATTACTCTAGTTCATTACAGCCCTTTGCTGCCACCTTAAATCACAAGACTTTAGAGCTGTCTACCGATAGTTCTAGTCAGTTCAATTGTATTAACAATCAGGTTGTTCCATCTGTGCAGTTTAGTTCTTTAAGTCAACCTAGCTGTTCTAACAAGAATGATCAGAATAATTGTTTCTCAGTTTCTTCAAATCTGAATGATTGTACTTCCTCTCAAAATAATAAAACTTCTTCACTGATATTCTCTCACCATGATTCTAATACTCAGTTATCTAATGTTACTTCTTGTGAATCAAATGTTGTCACCAACAAACCATGGTTGAATCATGATCATTCCATTAATAACTATACAAACTATAATCATCATGGACGAGATCCATCATTTGCACTTCAAGTTGGCAATACCAAAGAAAACAAGATGTCTCTTTGGCACAATAGGTTAGGTCATCCTAATACTGATGCACTTCAGAAAATTCTGACCTATCTGCACAAAGACACCACTGAAACAGTTTCCATAGCATCTTTACCTTTCTGTGATGCTTGTAAACTAGGCAAACTTCACAAGAACCACTTTCCTATGTCACAGTCTAGAGCAACCAAACCATTAGAACTTGTCCATAGTGACATTTGGGGACCAGCTCCAACTGTTTCTCTAGAAGGATATAGATACTACATTCATTTTATAGATGACTATAGCAGGTATACTTGGATGTTTCCCTTACGAACCAAGGCAGATGTTCAGTCTGTGTTCATCAAGTTTCACCATCTTGTTGAACGACAATTCAGTTGTAAACTTCTAACTTTGCAATCTGACCAAGGGGCAGAATATAAGGGGCTGATTCCTTATCTTACAACCGTAGGAATACAATTTAGGCACTCATGTGCATATGTTCATCAACAAAATGGGAGAAGTGAAAGAAAACACAGACACATTGTTGAGACAGGTCTTACACTATTAGCTCATGCATCCGTGCCCTTGCATTTTTGGTGGCTTGCATTTGACACAGTTGTTTTTCTTATAAACAGAATGCCTACTTCTGTCCTGAACTTTAGCTCACCTTACCAAGTCCTATTTCATAGAACACCTGTTTATTCTTCTCTTAAAGTCTTTGGCTGCACCTGTTTTCCTTACTTGAGGGATTACAACAAACATAAGTTCAGTTTTCACTCTTCCAAATGTGTATTTTTAGGGTATAGTCTAAATCACAAAGGCTATAAATGTTACAATTCTGAAGGAAAAATATTTATTACTCCTAATGTTCAGTTTAATGAGTTAGAATTTCCCTTCTCTAAAGAGTTGTGTTTTTCTCCTGATTCTGCAAGTCAATCTACGACCTCGCTCATTTAGTGTCTAGTTTCCCTTATAGTGTTGTGTCCTCAGCAACTAATCCTACTAGCAAAGAACTCCCTTCGAGCAACGTTTGTTCTGCAGGTGGTAATTCTACAGTGCAGCATCAGCCTTATTCTGTCAATAATAATCTGTATAATCTTGCTTCCCATTCAAATCCAGCAAATAATTGTCATAACAACTCTGATTTTTCTGACAAATTACCCACTGTATCCCAAACCAGCTCACAAACACAAACCATCTCACAAAAACAGTCCTTCCCACCTAGTACAAGTCAAACATCTTTTTCTCCTTTACAACCAATCCCAAATATTAGTTCAATCCAATCACCATGTTCTCTGGAAATTGATCTTACTAGTTATCTTCCAGTTGCATCAACAAAACCTTCACTCCAGCCATCTGCATTATCATCTCATCCCATGAAAGATCCCTTGCCTACTTGCTCACTTGCTGTTGATTTAACACCTTCACAGCCCTGCACATCATCCAACCTTTGTTTGCCTACCACTTCAGTCACTAACACAAATATTCAGCTTCATTCCACCCCACCACCAGCCACAAATATTCACCCAATGACAATTCCGTGATCTAAAGCTGCGCTCCCATCTGACCACGATCTAAGCTTGCTCCATCTGTTATCCTTTGAAACCTGATGTATCCAAACAGCACATCACAGACCCGAATTGAGTTTCTGAAGCATTTAATATTGCTGAATGGAAGAATGCAATGCAAGATGAGTTTAATGCTCTCATAAAGAATGGTACTTGGACTCTAGTTCCAAAAGAAGCTGATATGAATGTAGTGGGCAACAAATGGGTCTTTAGAACAAAGTTTCATGCTGATGGAACTCTTCAAAAGTATAAGGCTAGATTAGTTGCAAAGGGTTTCCAACAGACCCCGGGGTTAGATTATTTTGAGACATTTAGCCCTGTTATTAAGCCCTGTACAATCAGAATTGTTTTCACTTCTTGTCACTTATGGTGGGATATATGACAAATAGATGTCAACAATGCCTTCTTGAATGGTACTTTAAGTGAAATAGTTTATATGAGGCAGCCTGAAGGGTTTGAAAGTGTTGAATATCCTTCTCATGTGTGTAAACTCAATAAGGCACTTTATGGACTCAAGCAAGCACCACGTGCTTGGTTTGATAAACTCAAACAAGCGTTGCTTGATAAAGGATTCTACAGTTCAGTTTCAGATTCAAGTCTGTTTATTCTCAAAGATTCTGGACAAGTATTGTATGTACTCATCTACGTAGATGATATACTACTCACTGGTTCCAATAAATCTGCTATACTTGAGTAGGTTAAAGACCTGAACAACCAGTTTGCTTTAAAAACTTTGGGTTCTGTCACCTATTTCCTTGGTTTAGAAGCCACTCAAACTGATGAAGGCATACATTTAAAGCAGACAAAGTATGTCTCAGATTTACTTGCCAAAACCAAGATGCAGGATGCACATTCTTGTCCTACTCCAATGACTTCTGGTGTTAAACTCTTCACTGCTGACAGTGAGTTATTTCAGAACCCTAGTCTATATAGAAGCACCATTGGGGCTCTTCAATACTTGACATTGACCAGGCCAGATATTAGCTTCACTGTGAACAAATTGAGTCAGTTTCTTCAGGCTCCAACTGAGTTTCAGTGGCAAGCTTGTAAGCGAGTGTTAAGATACATCAAAGGGACGCAATTTCATGGTCTTCTCTTCAAACCAAGCGAACTTCTGTGTATTGAAAGCTATGCTGATGCAGATTGGGGGAGTAATCTAGATGATAGGAGATCTACAAGTGGCTATTGCATCTATCTAGGCCCCAACTTGATCCAATGGAGTTCTAGAAAACAAAGGGTGGTTGCTCTTTCGTCTCTGAGGAAATGAATATGAGCGTTGGCTCAAAGCAGCCTTGAGTTAGCTTAATTTGGATAGTTTGTTTTCTGAATTGGGTATGCAGTTGAACTCTTCTCCTATCATTTGGTGTGATAATATTAGTGCTGGTGCCCTAGCTGCTAATCCAGTTTTTCATGCGCGTACTAAGCACATTGAGATTGATACTCATTACATACGGGATCAAGTGTTAGCCAAAAAGCTCACTGTACAGTATGTCCCGTCTAAGTTACAAATTGCGGACATTCTAACTAAGGCTCTCTCTATTTCTCAATTTCAAGAACTTAAACAGAAACTCACTGTTACTGAAGCAAAGGTTTCTTGAGAACTGCTGATCTTTACTGAAGTTTTTGTTTTTATTGTTTTGGTACTGAACTGAAGCAGATGGTTCTACTGATGATAGTTGTAGTTGAGTTTCAGACTTAGTGTTCTGCGGTTTTTTTACTAGTGATACGGGAAGAGTTAGAAAGCAGGGATATGCAATTTCTTGATCTTTCGAAGTTTTTTTTGATACATTACGAAGTTTATTGTTTTGATCTTGAGCTGGCACGATAGTTGACTTGCTGATGCATGTAGTGATAGAAGAGTTGAGAAAACAGGATATGCAATTTGCTGATCTTTACTGAAGTTTTTTTTGAAGCTGTTGATCGTTGCAAGTTTATTGTTTTGGTATGTTAGACGATTGGTTCTCTGATGATAGTTGTAGTTGAGTTTGATGTGATTTTTTTTACTTTGAGGGTGATACAGGAAGAGTTGAGAAAACAGGATATGCAATTTGCAGTTTGTGGTTGTTTTGTCTGTTGAAACGAGATTGTGCAGTTGATTACAGATGCATGACGCTGCGTGATACAGGTTGAGTTACGGGAAGAGTTGAGAAAACAGGATATGCAATTTGCAGTTTGTGGTTGTTTTGTCTGTTGAAACAGTTCTGCAGCAGTGTCAAGTTGGTTAATATTGAAGTATGTGCAGTGTTGAGAAAACAGTTTCCATTTGGTTAAATTTTGTAGTATGTGCAGTGTTGAGAAAACTTAAGCTGATGCTGTTTATATCAGCTTGTAAATAGATGATGGCAATTATGCAATTAGTTGAGTTATGGTATTATGCAGATTTGGGAGTTTGAGTGTTTGGCAATTATGCAGTTGGCTGCGTTATGGTGTAATGCAGACTTGTGAAGAGTTATGGTGTTATGCAACTTTAAGTTTTTGAAGAAGTTTTTTTTGGTTCTCTGAATTGTTTCTGAGCAGTGATTTACAAGGCAGATGCAGTTTGGAAGAAGTTATGACGTTATGCAGGCAGCTTTACGTTTTGAAGAAGTGTTCTGCAGATGCAGTTTTTGGGTTCTCTGAATTGTTTCTGAGCAGTGTTTTACAAGGCAACCTTGTGAAGAGTAGTGTAGTGCACTAATCAGATGCAAAGTGCAGTAGCCTTGTGAAGAGTTGTGTAGTGCACCAGTCAGACCTTGTGAAGAGTTGTGTAGTGCACTAGTCATATGCAGAGTGCAGTTTTAATTTTTACAGGGAGATGCATCAATTCAGGCAAAGTTTCCTAAAGGATAATTGTTGCTACAGGGAATGTTGGTGATTGATCACAGAGTTCAAGCTAGTGTAGTTAAGTTTGAGGGGGAATGTTGGTGAAAGGCTGAAAAGTGCAAATGATCAAAGTTAGAGGAGCTGATTGTAATTTCTCATATGTCACTAACAAGCAACGGTGTCGTTTTGGAATTGTTAAGAGCTGTTGTCTTCTTCATTTCATTAGCTTCTCACTTTACTCTTTTACGGCTTTTACTTTCTCTCCTTTGGAAGCTCTGTATATATAAATCCCTAACATTGTAATCTGACTACTTTTTTGCTAAAGATTCAATAATATTGAATTCCTTTCTCTTCATTTTTCGATTTCTTCCAGTTTCTTCTCAACTCTGATCGATCGGCCTATAATTGTTGACTAATTTATGAGTTGTGGATAAATCTTTTTACCAATGGCCACATGCACGGCAGCCATAGGCTATGCCATGGTAGTCTTTTCAAATTAATAATGTTAAAGTACTGTTCTCAGGGGAGATGGATGGACTTTTCTAACTTATGTCCTCATAATTCCAAATTTTTTGTGGCTTAATCTTCTTTCACGACAAAAGCAATGTAAAAAGATATCCAATGTGTTGTATTTTTTTATAGAATATTAATACTATATTTATAAGCTTCTATACCAAGTCTTCCGTATAAAGTGATGTATAGATCATGACAAGGAGAATTAATATAAAAAATAAATTTAATAAATACATAATAAATTATAGTAATTAATATGCCAATGCATGAATAGTATCATATCAGTTGATGCCAAATTCCCGTGTTGGATAAAAGATGAGAATTTTGGTTATTTATATAGCATAAGGATACCCTTACTCTTAAGAGACGTATTTTCAAAATAAAACTGTGCGAGTTAACAGCAATCTAAGGAACTCACCTACCATGTGTTTAAAGACAACATAACAATACTTTATATAAATGACTTTGTACCAAGTCTTTATAAATATAATACCAGCAGTCTAAGGAACTCACCTATCATGTGTTTAGAGACAACATAACAATACTTTGTATAAATGACTTTGTACCAGGTCTTTATAATATTACTATTTTTGATAAGACTGTGATAGTATCATAGTATCATCTTGTCAACTTCGAGCATGGAAAAAACCAAAACATCTACTATAAAAAGACCTACGTTCACCCTTCACCAATTCAAACAGAAGCAAGACAATAAGCAAGATCATAGCCAAGACTGTTAAATCTATCCAGTTTTTTGCACTCTTCTTCATCTTCGTCCTAATTGCAAACTGGGGTGAGTGACGTGAGGTGTTTTGTGTACATATATACTTCAAATACTGTTGTCGTTTTTTTCTTGCTTTGTTGGATTGGATCGATGCAGGGACGATGGCAGAAGTGCAAGAAAATCTTTGTGAGAGGGCTAGCCAAACATGGTCTGGGAAGTGCGGCAACACTGACCATTGTGACAATCAATGCAAGCAATGGGAGGATGCAAGGAGTGGAGCTTGTCATAAAAGAGGTGGCAATTGGAAATGCTTCTGCTACTTCAATTGTCCTCTCGACAAACATAATTAATAAATTATACCCTTCTTGCTTAGGGTTGCTCGAACTTCTTGTTCGTAGTGTAAAATAAGTGAGCTGGCTAGGTTGCTAATAAAGTGTTTCTCTGTTGAAACACCGACTTTGGCCTGATTAATCGCTGATTAATTCTGTACCTTCATCATCAAAATATTCTAAATGAAATGCTTTATGATTCAGATATATAAAATATTACTTGTTTACTATGCTACCTGTAGTCACTCTTTTTATTCATTAAAATGCAAGATCATTCTGATGATAAATCTGATTTCAAGAGTATTAGATCTTCGTATTTAAGCTGATGATAGAGTCTTTGGACGTTACATAGTTTTATATTATGGTTCAAGGATTTACAAAATCCAAAAAGAGTTAAATTGTAAAATTCTATGCATGCAAAAATGTTCTAATTATCGTTCACAACTATTTAAATAGCAATTACAAGATCAAATTGATGAAAAATGAGTCCAAATATCGCAACTGGAAAAGAACAAATTGTTGTGGTCACTCGGTAATTGTATTAAAGAATAAAGATTTACAGTCTAAAGTCTAACCCTTGGACTAGACCAAGAGCCGCGCTGCACAAAAGGAGCAAAAGGAAAGAAAAGCAATCCTTAAGTACAAAACGAAGCAGCTAGCCAAACGGACAAGAAGAACATCCTTGGCTGCTGCAGAAACAAAAAAAAAAAAAACCATACCCAACCAATAATGGGTTGGTCAAGTGGTAAATGTGGGAATAACAAACCAGGACTGTTATTTACCTGGTCTTCAGCAAAGAAGTGGCATGTGAGCTGGTCTTTAGCAAGTATGACTAGTTAAGTTGTAGTTGTTAATTTGACCAATTCTTTCTCCTGTTTTATCGGAAGTAGTGGTTGTTTTGTTTACTTAAAATTCTATAAATGTAGCAAGTATTTTTATTGAATAAAATAATGAGATTAGATTGTTGTTTGACGTCTTACTCATTGAGAGCACTTTCAGTTTTGTCAATACTTATTTTTGTTCATACGTCTCTTAAAGGCAACAGTGGTATCAGAGCTTTGTTGCGATCTTGCAACTATGGCATCCAATCTGGTGCAACTTCAAGTTCCGCTGCTGAAAAAAGACAATTTTGGGAGATGGTGTACCCAATTCAAAGCTTTATTTGGATCACAAGATTTGTGGGATATTGCCAACTTGGGCTTTACTGATCCTACTCCAGAAGAAGAAGAGACTTATACCCCAGAACAGAGGAATGCTCTCAAGGATCAACGCAAGAAGGATAAGAAAGCTCTCTTTCTACTCTACCAAGGGTTGGATGATGACACATTTGAGAAAATTTCAGAGGCTACTTCCAGCAAAGAAGTATGGGACAAACTGGCTATAATCTACAAAGGAGTAGAACGAGTGAAGAAGCAACGTCTGCAGACATTGCGAGGAGAATTTGAAACTGCCCACATGAAGGAAAGAGAGGTCATTTGATTATCATTCACGCTTAATCAGCATTGTGAATCAAATGAAACGAAATGGTGAAAAGCTTGAAGATGTTAGGGTGATTGAAAAGATGTTGCGTTCTCTCACTCCAAGTTTTGAACATGTAGTGGCGGCAATTGAAGAATCAAAGGATCTAGAGATCATGACCATCGAAGAGTTGTTGGGGTCATTGCGAGTACATGAGCTACGCATACGCAGGCATGATGAGGTTATGGGCTGTGAACAAGCCTTGGAATCGAAGATGCCATTTGATGGTGACGGACGGGGCAGAGGACGTGGTAGTCTCACTTCTCGAGGACGAGGAAGGGGATGTGGGAGTCCAAGCAAACCCCGAAATCTCCAATTTGGGGAAGGAAGATCTGGAATACAATGTTGGAACTGCAAACATTATGGTCATTATGCCTCTGAATGTCCAAGCAAGGAAGATAAAACAGCAAACTTTGCTGAAGGTTCAAATAATGTCGAAGATGAGCCATCACTATTATTTGTTCACGATGAACCACTTGAAGGGGGAGATTTATGGTACTTGGATTCGGGAGCCAGTAATCATATGTGTGGACGAAAGGAAGTATTCGTCGAACTACATGATCACATCTGCGGACCAGTGACTTTGGGAGACGCCTCCAAATTAGCAGTAGCTGGGAAAGGGAAGATAGCAATTTATCAAAAGAATGGAGCAAAAACATTAATCTCTGGCGTGTATTACATTCCCAACATGAAAAGCAATATTCTGAGTCTTGGACAACTACTTCAAAAAGGACACATCATTCATATGGAGAATAACCTGCTGGAGTTGAGGAGTGCAGAAAGGTATCTTATTGCACGGGTCAGAATGACCAAGAACAGAATGTTCCCTTTGTATCTCAACACAAAGCTTGAACGATGTCTTGCAAGCATTATTGAAAGTGAAGCTGGAAGATGGCACTTACGTTTTGGGCATCTTCATTTTCATGGATTAAAGTTGTTATCTACAAGAAGTATGGTTCGTGGTTTACCAAGTCTAGAAGTTCCAAACCATATTTGTGCAACCTGCATCATTGGAAAACAAGCCAGATCACCTTTTCCCACTAGAGGTACATGGCGCGCACAAGAGACTCTACAACTTGTGCACACTGATATTTGCGGGCCATTAGAACCAAAGTCTTTTGGAGGTAATCGATACTTTATAACGTTTATTGATGATTTCAGCAGGAAAGTATGGGTGTACTTTTTAAAGGAGAAGTCTGCTACTTTTGATGTTTTCAAGACATTCAAAGCCTATTTTGAGACCGAGAGTGGAAACAAGCTTGTAACAATCCGATCAGATCGCAAAGGAGAGTACACCTCTCTTGTTTTTCAGAATTTCTGCAAAGAACATGGCATTCAACATCAACTCACAACTGCATATACACCTCAGCAAAATGGGATTGCTGAACGAAAGAACCGTACGATCATGGACATGACAAGAACACTCCTCAAGGAGAAGAATCTGGCAAAGGTTTTTTGGGCAAAAGCAGTAGCTTGCTCAGTGTACCTACTCAACCGATGCCCAACCAAAAGTGTGAAGAACAAAACACCCCAGGAGGCATGGAGTGGGTTCAAGCCAAGTGTGGCACATTTGAAGATTTTCGGGTGTGTTGCTTATGTCCAAATACCAGCTCCAAGACGTAAGAAACTTGATGATCGTGATGAAAGATGTGTATTTGTAGGCTACAGTGAGGAATCTAAAGCCTATAAGTTATATAACCCACAGACAAAGAAGATGATAATAAGCCGAGATGTGGTTTTTGATGAGTCAGCCATTTGGGAATGGGATAACAATACAGATAACAATGTAGTTCACAAAAGAATATTGGCTCTTGATGATAATACGCCAATATCCACAATGGAGGCAGTGACACCTCCATCTCTAGTTCAGACCCCCTCACCTGCATGTGGACAAGAAGAAGCAGGCACCCTTGCATTGGTGTCACCTTATATTGGTGAAACTCCTCCTAGTGGTGGAACTTCACCTCTTAGAACTAAGAGGTTACGTGATGTGTATGAGGAGTGTGATGAAGTAACTATTCATGATGATGAAGATGAAGAAGAGACAAATCTTTTTTGTCTCTATGTGGACCAAGAACCCCTTAATTTTAGAGAGGCAAATGAACAAGAATGCTGGAGAGTTACTATGGCAGAAGAACTGCAGGCCCTTGAGAAGAACGATACATGGTCACTGACTAAACTCCCACCACAGAAGAAGGTCATTGGTGTAAAATGGGTGTTCAAAATTAAAAGAAGTGTAGATGGGACAATCAGTCGCTATAAAGCGAGACTTGTATGTTAAACCGGTCGTCACGGTCACAAAATTAAACCTAAATACCGTAGTTAGCGGTAAGCAGGGTCGAATCCACAGAGAGCAAGACTAGCGACCTAATGTATATTTGAGTTAACGAAAGAGAAATTGACAAAATGATTGATTAAACTAAGGAAACTAATTACTTGCAAGAAATTAAAAGGCATTAAATAAATTGCTAACTAAAACACAATATTAAAAGCGTTGTCGCTACGGGTTCGGTTTGACTCAAGACCAACTCTCACAATTCCTCTCCTCGCTCTTCAATTTCCTAATCCTACAAGGCTAGGCAAATCAATAGAAATATCTCCCGGCAATCTAGGCATAATCTATCCTGTCTCCCCGTCGTCTTAGTTACAGATCGATTGGTTAAAGACTATCATTGACTAACCGAAAAATGCTAAACCCTTAAACACCACTAGTTGGTACAACGTTAACAAGTACAACCTACTAACTTGTATCATCCAATCAACTAATTACACAATAAATGCATTCATAGTAGAAATGATATTAAACGCTACTACAACTTGATTGCAATCAGTACCGAAGCAATTTAAAGTCATAATCAACATTTAATAATCTCAAACCCACATTCAATTATGCAAATAGTTATATATCAATAAACGTTCTCAATGGACATTATCAATTCAACACGTCGAGTATCAGAATAATATTAAAGTATCGCAAACAAACTGAAACGAAAACAAATATAATCGAATACAAGAAACTTAACCAAATATCCAACATTCGGGCTCATCCAACTAGTCGAGCTGATGAGGAGATCGGTGGAGTCAATCTCGATCTCGCCTACACCGTAACGGACAACAGGGAGCAGCTTAGCTCATGGTGGTGATGACGGAGGAGGCTGAAGCAGTGGAAACGGAGGTGATCATGGCGAAGAGGAGGTAAGGCAGCGATATGATGCGAAGAAGGGCGAAAGCGACCAACGGACCAGCGGAGCTAGCGGCTCATGGTGAGTGATGACAGCTGGAGCGGTGATCATGGCGAAGAGGTAGCAGAGCGTGTATCTGCGAAGAAGGGCGAAAACGACCAGCGGACGGCGGAATACGCAGCCGCGGTTAGCGGAAGCGTTAATTTTCCGGCGGGTCTCACGGAAAGCGGTGGCGGAAATGGGATCGAAGGTACCAATGGAAAGCTCTGGTGATGGGGAGTTCAGATCAGGTCCTAGGGAGGTGAGAAGTCGCCGGAAATGAGCAAGATCTGGCCTGGAAGATGAAGGCGCGGCAGGCAAAACCGCGGATTCCGGCGGTTTTCGCGGCGGCTGAAGCTTGGAAATGCTAGATCCGGCTGTGGGGAAGGAAGATCTACCCTTGGGGAGCTGGAACGTCGCCGGAAAACGGCGAAATCTCGCCGGGAAGGACGAAGCAGCGGTGGTGGGAAGTCGTATCGTCGCGGTGTTGTGTGGCGGCTTGCGGTGGCGGCTTGCGGTGGGCGATGGTGGATCGGTGCTTGGGAAGATGAAACGTCGCGGAGAAGGCAACGTCGCGGAGGAGGAGAGAAGGGTCGCCGGAAAAGCTGCGTGAACAGCCCCCCTGGAAAACGCGATCTGCAATTTTGTTTTATAGAAGAATGTGTAAAATATCATTTTAGTCCCTGCACAATTGAAAGGTGACAAAATCAGCCCCTTAAAACATGACATTTTACCCCCTAAACAGCATAAATGAGACAAAATCACCCTTAATCCACAAACCACAACCTAATATCAACTCATATACTTTCCAAAATCATTCCAAACACGTTAAATTCATAAGAAAAATATTAAGAAGTGATTTTCGTGAATAAATTCATAAATTCTTTAATTGTCTCAATATACTTCAATTTAATCACAAATGGGGTATTTTTATCACCAAAATAGAGTCACTTTCATGACTCTAACACACTCCCCAACTTACTCTTTGCTCGTCCTCGAGTAAAGTTAAAGGAACTCTTTCATCATTCTCACAAAACCATACACAACCATATTCATCGACAACCAAGACATTCATCAAAAGGTAAAGTGAAGAATTTGAACATAACAAGTAAATAACACAATCCTAAATAAAGAACTAAAGTTTCTGTCAAGATTTGCCTATCTCCATTCAAGCTTCTCAAACATACATTTCATATTCATATCACAATGTTAAAATGTCATGCAAAACTCCCCAACTTATGTACACACAACATAATGCTCATTTTCCACACAAGATTTTGACATATAATTTCTTTTTCATTCATCACCTTTTTTTTTTCTTGTCTTAACTTCTTAAGCTTTCTAGAAGGTCCGTGTAACGGGCTTTAGGTCAATGACTCCCAAACCAGATGGCTATAGGGCACTAAGTGTAGAATACTCCTCGAACTTACTCACCCGAACCAACTAGGCTACAAGTCAAGACTTTATTTCTTTATTTCTTATAAAGCTCATGATTTATATAATGACTTATTAAGCTTTCTAGAGGACCCATGTAACGAGCTTTAGGCCAACCGCTCCCAAGCTAGATAGCTTTAGGGGATTAGATGTAGAACACCCCTCGGGCGTACTCACTCGAGTCAACTAGGCTACAAATCAAAACCAAATCATCAAGCAACATTTAAGCACTTTTAACACACGCAAGATAATAAATGAAAATTTGCTCCATGGGCATGTAAAGTATGTGGGAGACTTGCATAGACACTAAAACACATGACATTTACACAAAACGGTGTCTAACCACAATTATGGACAAACCTAGCACAAAACAGAATCAATAGTTCAATGTTTAAAACCATGTTGCAACAAACAATTTTCAAAAACCTCACAAAACCTTTCAACTATCACCTCAATTGCTTCTAAAATGGTGATTATGCATGAATTCATGAAAAATTTTAAAAATAACTCACTTTAGTTCACTTTAACCACTTTTGGACTTACAAGAGTACGATTCAACATATTCATAACATCATCATGCCACAAAAATATGATGCACAATCCATTCAACACACAATCTCCACAAAAGCATTATCAACAACACTTTACAAAAATATCACAATCTCCACAAAAGCATCATCAACAACACTTCCCAAAAATATGATCAACAACATACTCCACAAAAATAAAAATCAATCAACACTCCCCAACTTAAAATGTCATTGTCCTCAATGACCCACAACTACAAACATCCTCCCCAACTTAGCATCAAATGATCTCAAATGGCAATATGATCAATAACATTAAAATCGTCCAACATATTTGAGAAACAAGAAATCTAACAATAACAGCATATAAGGTGGAGAGATACAACCTGAGGAACAATGATGGGGTTGTCACCAACGGAGTTCGTGGAGCATGCGTAAGCGAAGCCTTAGACTAGTTAATGAGTTTCCAAACATGGTAATTCCTGCAAAGACAAAAATAACAAAAACATAAAAGCAATAAAAACATATTTAAAAAGGTGGGTTGCCTCCCACTAGCGCTAAGTTTTAAGTCTTCAGCCAGACTGAATGCAAACATCAAGTTCAAGGTGGTTGAAAGCGTTGGCGGTGCCTTACACGACCCTCGCCATTCAGCAACAAGTAGGGTATCACGAGGTCCCAAGAAGGCATATTTGAATTTAATATGCCATTTCCATGTGCACAAGTCTTTTAAGAACTTGCCATAGGCAGGTATGAGCTTAATGGCATTAAGAAGTGGAATACCAATCAACCCTTGTCTAAACAACTCAACCATTTCCTCCATCCTAGTAGTTTTCTTAAAGTTGGATGCATGATTCGACTCTAGGGATTGAGGACAAGGTTCTATCGGTGTGTCAAATGCAGGGGATAGTTCTTTCTCCCCAACTTCCTCGTTTTCATGTCTCGGCACACCTAACTCTATGGTTGGTTTCCTTTCACTCCTCTCGGCTTGGTTTCCCTCTAAGTTCTCTTTCTCTCCAAACTCAGCATATAATTCCCTCTCAAGCCTAGGTTGTTCATGACACCCCATCTGGTGAGTTGCACCATTGGGATTATCAACAACTTGACTCGGCAAATGACATTCCTCTCTCTTATAAACCGCTTCAGCTATTTGACCTATTTGGGTCTCTAGCTTACTAATAGATTCGGAATGAGAATGTAATATCTGATAATGCTGCTCTAAGTCATTGAACCTAGCATTCATGTCATCTTTCTGTTCTTGCATGGTTTGGAGCATTTGAGCCATCATTGATTCCAGTGGACTAGGCTCGAGAGTGGGCTGTTGGACGGGAGGTGGGATCCTAGGTTGGGCGGTTGGTTGGACCGAATACATGTCCCAATAATTGCCCTGTTGATTGGAAGAACTATATGGCATATTATGGGAGACATTCGAGATTGTTCTGCTTCCATGCAAAATTAGGATGGTTATGCCACTCACTATCAAATGTGTTTGAATACGGATCATTCCGTCTCTGGAAACCTTGTGCATCTTGCACTTGCTCCTCAAAAGTGAAGGGAGCTGGTTCCTCAAATGCGTACTCAACAGCTAAAAAGTCTGAAGGCATAGAAAAGACATCCTGACTTGTCCTACCGGGAGGTGGTTGCCTAGAAGCTTGCCCATGTATAGATATGAACGTGTCAAATTGATAGGCTAAAGACTCCAACTTGGAGTCTATATCATCCAAAGGAGAAACCTCATAAATGCCACCATTCCTAGGCGGTTGCCCTATGATAGGAATCCTAGAAGCTAGATGGTTGTGCATGGGATACAGATTATCATCCATCCTACGTGCTTTCTATTTTCAATCCAAGGGTACAAAAATTGGTTGATATGACTATCTATCAAGCATTCATCACAAGTGTACCAAAGGTTCCACCAACAACCACAACACAAAATTCAAAGAAAAAGAACTAAAAGCAAATCCTAAAAAGTAAATTCAAAAGGCACACATAAAGAAAAAAAAATGGATATGATATCACCCTAAAAAAAATCGACACAATAAACAAACTAAAACTAACAGTCAAACAAAAAGAAATTATTACTAAATCAAAAACTAAATCCTATGAATAAAAACAAAATATGCAAAACTAATACAAACATGCAAACTAAATGAACACGAAACATGCAAACATCACACAAACGATTAACAAGAACTAAAAAGAACTAAAGCTAAAAAGATTAGAAAATATCACAATCGGGTCACGCTTAAACTTTGAGGCATATGACACACAGCGTTTCCCCAATTGCGATCTTCCCTGCAAAATAAAAACAAACACGAATGAAACTGTCCTGATGAAAATTAAATAACATAGAAAAATTAAACTTAAAGTATTTACAAACCCAAATACACACAAAGTCAAAAGCACGTTGCTCCCCGGCAACGGCGCCAAAATTTTGTTAAACCGGTCGTCACGGTCACAAAATTAAACCTAAATACCGTAGTTAGCGGTAAGCAGGGTCGAATCCACAGAGAGCAAGACTAGCGACCTAATGTATATTTGAGTTAACGAAAGAGAAATTGACAAAATGATTGATTAAACTAAGGAAACTAATTACTTGCAAGAAATTAAAAGGCATTAAATAAATTGCTAACTAAAACACAATATTAAAAGCGTTGTCGCTACGGGTTCGGTTTGACTCAAGACCAACTCTCACAATTCCTCTCCTCGCTCTTCAATTTCCTAATCCTACAAGGCTAGGCAAATCAATAGAAATATCTCCCGGCAATCTAGGCATAATCTATCCTGTCTCCCCGTCGTCTTAGTTACAGATCGATTGGTTAAAGACTATCATTGACTAACCGAAAAATGCTAAACCCTTAAACACCACTAGTTGGTACAACGTTAACAAGTACAACCTACTAACTTGTATCATCCAATCAACTAATTACACAATAAATGCATTCATAGTAGAAATGATATTAAACGCTACTACAACTTGATTGCAATCGTACGAAGCAATTTAAAGTCATAATCAACATTTAATAATCTCAAACCCACATTCAATTATGCAAATAGTTATATATCAATAAACGTTCTCAATGGACATTATCAATTCAACACGCGAGCATCAGAATAATATTAAAGTATCGCAAACAAACTGAAACGAAAACAAATATAATCTGAATACAAGAAACTTAACCAAATATCCAACATTCGGGCTCATCCAACTAGTCGAGCTGATGAGGAGATCGGTGGAGTCAATCTCGATCTCGCCTACAGTAACGGACAACCGGGAGCTTAGCGCTCATGGTGGTGATGACGGAGGATGAAGCAGTGGAAACGGAGCTGATCATGGCGAAGAGGAGGTAACCGACAGCGATATGATGCGAAGAAGGGTCAAAAGGGGCGACCAACCGGACAGCCCGGAACGTATGTAACAGCCTGGTTCGCGGAAGCGTTAATTTTCCGAGGCGGGTCTCCTACGAAAACGGTGGCGGAAATGGGATCCGAAGGTACCAATGGAAAGCTCGGTGATGGGGAGTTCGATCAGGTCCTAGGGAGGTGAGAAGTCGCCGGAAATGAGCAAGATCTGGCCTGGAAGATGAAGAGGCGCGGACGGCAAAACCGCTGGATTCCGGCGGTTTGCAGGCAGCAGAAGCTTGGAAATGCTAGATCCGTCGTGGGGAAGGGAAGATCTACCCTTGGGGAGCTGGGCGTCGCCGGAAAACGGCGAAATCTCGCCGGGAAGGACGAACGACGCGGTGGTGGGAAGTCGTATCGTCGCGGTGTTGTGTGGCGGCTTGCGGTGGCGGCTTGCGGTGGCTGATGGTGGATCGGTGCTTGGGAAGATGAAACGTCGCCGGAGAAGACGAAACGTCGCCGGAGGGAGACGAAGGGTCGCCGGAAAACTGCGTGAACAGCCCCCCCCGGAAAACGCGATCTGCAATTTTGTTTTATAGAAGAATGTGTAAAATATCATTTTAGTCCCTGCACAATTGAAAGGTGACAAAATCAGCCCCTTAAAACATGACATTTTACCCCCTAAACAGCATAAATGAGACAAAATCACCCTTAATCCACAAACCACAACCTAATATCAACTCATATACTTTCCAAAATCATTCCAAACACGTTAAATTCATAAGAAAAATATTAAGAAGTGATTTTCGTGAATAAATTCATAAATTCTTTAATTGTCTCAATATACTTCAATTTAATCACAAATGGGGTATTTTTATCACCAAAATAGAGTCACTTTCATGACTCTAACACTAGCCAAGGGATACAAGCAGAAGCATGGAATCGATTATGAAGAGGTATTCGCTCCTGTTGTCCGACTTGATACCGTGAGATTGATCATCTCACTTGCTGCAGCTCAAAAGTGGAACATTTATCAACTTGATGTCAAGTCTGCCTTCTTAAATGGCATACTTGAAGAGGAGGTTTATGTACACCAGCCAGAAGGATAGGTGGTACCTGGAGAAGAGAATAAAGTGTATCGTTTGAAGAAAGCTCTTTATGGGCTTAAACAGGCTCCAAGAGCTTGGAATGAACGGATTGATGGTTATCTATTGGCTCATGGTTTTATCAAATGCCCATATGAACATTCAGTATATACCAAGCAAGGTGAAAATGGTAGTCTTCTGATACTCTGTATTTATGTTAATGATCTGCTCTTTACAGGGAATTGTGAAACTTTGTTTGTACAATTTAAAGAGGATATGTTCAAGGAGTTTGAGATGACAGATAATGGCATCATGTCATTTTTTCTTGGCATTCAAGTGCAGCAAATGAGTGAAGGAATCTTCATGTCACAAAAGAAGTATATGAGCGAGATTCTTGAGAAATATGGCATCAGTGATTGTGCTACTGTCAATACCCCTGTAGTGACAAATCACAAGTTGACTAAAAAAGGTGGAGTATAGTTGATCCGACTCTTTACAAGAGTTTAATTGGGAGCCTTAGATATCTCACTATGACAAGGCCCGATCTGGTATATAGGGTGAGTTTGCTGAGTCGCTACATGGAGACTCCCAAGGAATCACACTGGCAGGCCGCAAAAAGAATGTTGCATTATGTAAAAGGGACGATGAATTTCGGGCTGTTTTATGCTTATGGAGAGAAGTTCAAATTAATTGGGTATTCTGATAGCGATTGGGGAAGAGATCCTGAAGAGAACAAGAGCACTACAGGCTATGTGTTTTTTTGTTCATCAACTGCTTTCTTATGGTCTTCAAAGAAGCAGAGCATTGTAGCACTATCTTCATGTGAAGCTGAATATGTTGCAGCAGCTTCCACAGTTTGTGAAGCAATATGGTTAAAGAATTTGTTAGCTGCCCTCAAGCATCCTCAACAAGAGTCAATTACAATTTATGTGGATAATATGTCTGCAATGAAATTGGCTAAAAATCCAGTACAGCATGGGAGAAGTAAACACATTGACACCAGATTCCATTTTATTAGAGATCACGTTAGGAAGAGAACCATTGAACTGGTCTACTGTCACACTCTTGAACAAGTGGCTGACATATTTACAAAGCCTTTATCTTACAAGGGTTTTTCGGTGATGAGAAGCATGCTGGGAATGAAGGAAATTCGGTTTGAAGGAGAGATTAAGCAGTCCTAGTTTGAAGGAGAGAATGTGGGAATAACAAACCAGGACTGTTATTTACCTGGTCTTCAGCAAAGAAGTGGCATGTGAGCTGGTCTTTAGCAAGTATGACTAGTTAAGTTGTAGTTGTTAATTTGACCAATTCTTCCTCCTGTTTTATCGGAAGTAGTGGTTGTTTTGTTTACTTAAAATTCTATAAATGTAGCAAGTATTTTTATTGAATAAAATAATGAGATTAGATTGTTTTTTGACGTCTTACTCATTGAGAGCACTTTCAGTTTGTCAATACTTATTTTTGTTCATACGTCTCTTAAAGGCAACAAGACATAGATTCAAACAGTTTGTTTGGTCTTAGGTTTGAATCATTGTTGACAACTAATATTGTTGACATGGACGGTAGGACTTGTCTTATTTCAAAAGCTTTGTTTGGAGTTAGAGGACTAGTTAAAATACTCGTAAGCTAGCTCGGATACTCATGGTAACCAAAAAAAAAGCCGAACGGCTTACAAGTACCCAAGGTTTTCCGTAACGACAATGGATACCCAAAAAGTTTGGAATTGACAAATAAGTACTTTCGGTTCTGTACTGTTAGCGATTTTCGTTTCATAAAGGGTAATATAGTCATTTACACAGCCACCAATCTCTTCGAAATATGGAGCGAGACTTCCTTTAGAAGCTTCACTTTAAAGATTGACACGTGTCCCATTAGTTGACTTTGAAGGAAGAAAAAAAAAAAAACAAAAGTTGGCTTGCCTCTTTGTTTTCTTCTCTTTTCTCTGTAACTCTCTCTCATTTCTCTAACTCTCTGAAGGAAAGTTGTGAAAGAAGCTGCACCATTTTTTGGGGACCATCATCGATGACGACGACGATGACTGAACAACGAAAACTGAACAGAGGCGGACGACGACAACAACAAAAACGAAAACTGAACAACGATGACGGCTGAACAACGACGAAGTTGCGCCATTGTTTGGAGACCATCATCGACAACGATGACTGAACAACGAAAATTGAACTGAGGTCGATGACAAAGACAACGAAAACGAAAACTGAACAACAACGACGACGAAGACTGAACAACGAAAACTGAATGAGAGAATCTTGGGGTAACAATGACGGTGGAGGACGACTGAACTAAGGCCGGCGTTATTAACAATATAAATCATTGACGACGACTGAACAACGAAAATTGAAGGGTAAAGTTTCTTCTTGGTTTTCTTGTTTTTTCTTTGGTTTTTTGTTATTTTAGTGCAGTTCTAAGTTTTTGGTTTTTGCATGTTTGGTTGTTTTTAAATTTTTTTGTTAGATTGTTTGGTTTAGGGTCGTGGGGTAACGACAAGGATGACTGAACTAAAGTTTTTTGTTTGTTTATTTGGTTTTTGGTTATAATGAATGTTTTTGGTTTTGCATATTTGGTTGTTTTTAAGGTTTTTTGTTTGTTTGTTTGGTTTAGGGTTTGTTCTTAAAAGAGTTGATTATATGCTGGATTGTGTAATGAATAAAATCTAGCCAAACAGTGGGGCTGGTTTGCTTGAATTGATTATTGGGAGTGTGAATAGCTTGTCTTATATATTTTGGGGTTGCAGGATGAACTTACAAAAAGATTTTTGGTGTTGTTAAAGCTGGTTATGTTTGGTGTTGTAATTTTGCAATATGTATAAAAATTTGTTATATGTGTTAATCTTGTAAGCATAAAAACGAGTGATGAATGCTTAAATTTGCTGCAATTGGAATAAAGCTTTTCTCAAATATTTTGCATCTAACTTAGTTTGAATCAACGTTGGTTCTTAACTAGCCTTAGGCTGAAGGATGAAAATGGAATAGATTTAGCCTTGAGGGAGGATTTCTGTTGTTCATGTGGAGCGTGTCCAGCAAAAATATAAGGGAATGATATCTTGTTTGAATGCCTTTTGTTCCAGGTTGCAGTATCATAACATTGGATAATAATAGTATTAACATCTCATTAATAAATTTAGTTGAATGGTAGTGTTCCGCTGCTGGTGGCTTTTTTCGAGCCTTAGAATGAGCTTCCATCGTTTGTGTATATTCAATATAGAACTGAATACAGCCTTTTTAATAACAATTGATATAGAAAAAATTGATGAAAATGTGTTTAGATGAATGGGATGATTTGAAATGTTCTAAAAAAGAATTTCTATTGCAATCTCAACTTCTGGGTAAGATCAAAGAATTTGAAGCAAAAACCTTTGTCATCACTACTGTTTTACTCAACAAGAAGGGAACTTTATGAACGTAAAACCTTATTTTGCATTTAACATAAAAGAAACAAAATGACCAGCACCAAATTTGGTTAAAATTATTTAAATAAAGGACTGATGACTATCCTAAATTTTCTTGGCACTTGATCTGAAATTGTCCTATTTAAATGCTTAATGTTACTTGATCTGCGTGCAAATGGCTATAATATGAAATTTTAATGCATTAGAATACCTTTGAAACATTTGTTTCTGTAATCAAACACGTAGGATACTGTACTTGCTTACTGTTGATTAATTCACTGGTGAAGTCCTAAAGTATGTTACTTCTGAAGTTTTATCAACATTTGAGATCATATGAGTCAAACTTATGCTTTCCTTGTTGACCGAATGAAATTTAGGCAGATACAATGTTTGATAACCTCATGGCAAGTTCTCACATGTCAGATAATTTCTATATATCTTCATAATTTGCATTGATGAATGGGTTAGACTTGATCATTACCTATGCTTGTGAATCGTTTATGCTAATTTTGCGAAAAGAGAATAAATTTAATTTTAAAGATGATTTGTCGCTCGATCTTTGGTTTAATATCTTGAATTCGGCTGATTTTTGTTGAATTTGTTTAATCTTTGGAAATGATTTGCTGCCTGATGCTGGTTTAATATACTGAATTCTATTGAATTTGTTTAATCTTTGGAAAAGATAATTTTTTTTTTTTCGAGTTTTTGTTTCTTTCAAAAGACTTAAATTGTTGGAAATTGTTTGGGTTCTTGGCTGATTGCTCTGCTCTTTCTGTTTATTTAAACGGAAGAGAATTAAGGCAAAGAATGAGAGCTAAATTAACAAGATTGAATTGTGGATATATATATATATATATATATATATATATATATATATATATATATATATATATATATATATATGGTTTGATTGCAGGATGCATTCC
The DNA here is from genome assembly GCA_026229545.1 of Pistacia atlantica. Lineage (NCBI taxonomy): Eukaryota > Viridiplantae > Streptophyta > Magnoliopsida > Sapindales > Anacardiaceae > Pistacia > Pistacia atlantica. The sequence continues at coordinate 25,680,064 of JAPEIT010000015.1, read as the reverse complement.
CATTATTGTGGATTTGCAATGATGACGTCTGTACTAGACAAGAGCATGTATCTACAGTTTATTACATTGCAATTGTGCCTATTTTTGCAGCTCATGGGTGTGCATTTATGGATTTGCAGGATGGAGAAGAGGACAATTTTGTGCCTATTTTTGCAGCTATGGTGTGCATCTGGAAACTGCTCGCTTTTTCAAACCGATTTGAAGTTTGAAGTTTCAGTTGTATATCACATTTTCATGTACTGAATTCATGGTTTCTGTTTAAAGCATGAAGACTTAATTGATACTGAATATCATGTACTGAATTGGTATTAATTATGAATGCTTTCTTTTAAATTATGAAAAATTTCAAATTTCAGCCACAATTGAGTATATTGATACTGCTTTTGCCAAAACAAAGATAAACTGATCACTTGCAACATGACGGCATAATGTAATTCACCATAATGATGTAAAATAGGCATAAATTGGTCACTTGCAATATGAGGGTATAATGTAATTCACCATAATGATGTGGGTATTTATGTAATTGAATTAGTCGACTAATGATAAATTAATGAAAAACTATGATGGCAAACTTAGGTCATTTTAGTATTTTCATTATTATAAAACGGAATTCTATAATAGAATAGAACGAAAGGTATCTATTTATCTTTCTGAAACCTTTTAAGTACCAACTTGTCATTAGTTAAACCTTGGGTATGTTACGGTCTATTCTCCCAAAAAAAAAAAAAAAAACCTTTCCACCGACAGCAAATGTCTAACTAGACACAGCACTATACAGCTGCTGCCCACACTAACTTGCAAAACCAGACTGCAAAAACCAGCAAGAGAAGGCAGCCGCCGGCTGAAAGGGACTGCACCACCACTTCAGTTAGCAATTAGAAGGAAACACCAACTTCCATATCCCCTCACCGTAACCAACTGGAAAAATACAGTTGTTGGCTGCTGCTGCATTATGAACCACCCAGTTTTGCAACCATATCAACAAAACAAGAGACAACTTTAACAGACCCTAAAGAGCCTATACAGAAAGAGCCAAGAAAAAAAGTCATTAGGAACAATCTGGATAAGAACAAATTGTTAAAAAGAACATAATATGCATGAAATTTCTGAATTCCGATAGGGAGGCAGACAGGCCACTAGGCCAGCTGCTTCTGCAAAACCTGATACGTGTACATGCATGCATGAAATTTTTGATCTGTCCAAATCTTGATATTAATTTGAAGATGTAAACTTCACTATTGATGTGACGACTCTAGTCCAGCTTGAGCCCCTTTTTTTGACTAAATTGTGTCTATACTCTATTGTATGGTTTCGATCTGTCCAATAAATGACACCCACATCTTTCAATACTCGGAACCCGATTCGTCGAAAACTCGCAAAAGGGTTGTACTAGTGGCAGAACAATGGCACCCACGCACGGGAAAGTTTGGACGTTACTGCTTAAAAATATTTCCTTTATCCAAAGTATCTGATCGTGTATATAACATTCAACTAGTGAAATCATTTAAAGCTGAGACCCTGATCGATCGGCCATAATTGTTGACTAATTTATGAATTATTGAATTGTGGATAAATCTTTTTATCGATGGCCACATGCATGGCAGCCATAGGCTATCCATGATAAAGTCTTTTCAGATCAATAATGTTAAAGAACTGTTCTCAGTGGGGATGGATTGACTTTTCAACTCATGTCCCCATAATTCCAATTTTTTTTTGGCTTATCTTCATTCACGACAAAAACAATGTAAAAAGATATCCAGTTGAATTTTTTTTTGGAGAATAATACTGTATTTGTAAACTTTTATAGAAAGTCTTTCGTATAAATTGATATATCAAATTATAATTAGAAGAATTAATATAAAAATTAATTTAATAAATACGCCAAGAAATTATAGTAAATAATATGCCAATGTATAAATAGTATCATGTCACTTTATGTTGGAGTCAAACTCTCACACATCAACTAAAAGACGAGTATCTTAATCATTTATATAATATAAGGATACCTTCATCACCTAAAGATGTCTTTTTTTGGATAAAATTGTGTGGATTTACCAGCAGTTCAACTTATAGTCTAAAGTAGATAATACATCTAGAAGCCCATCTACTATGTGGCTGGAGACAATATAACAACACTTTATATAGATGACTTTATAAAACTAAGTTTTTGTAATTGTAATATTACTCCTCTTGGTAAGATTGTGATAGTGTCATCCTGTCAACTTCGAGCATGGAAAAAACCAAAACTTCTACTATAAAAAGACCTTCGTTCACCCTTCCCCAATTCAAACAGAAGCAAGATAATAAGCAATATCATGGCCAAGACTGTTAAATCTATCCAGTTTTTTGCACTCTTCTTCATCCTAGTCCTAATTGCAAACAGAGGTGAGTAACTTGAGTTGTTTTGTATACATATATACTTAAAATATTGTTGTTGCTTTCTTTTCTTACTTACTTTGATGGAATGCAGAGACGACGATGGCAGAAGTGCAAGAAAATCTTTGTGAGAAGGCTAGCCAAACATGGTCTGGGAAGTGCGGCAACACTGACCATTGTAACAATCAATGCAAGCAATGGGAGGATGCAAGGAATGGAGCTTGTCATGTAAGAGATGGCAATTGGAAATGCTTCTGCTACTTCAATTGTCCTCTCGACAAACATAATTAATAAATTATACCCTTCTTGCTTAGGGTTGTTCGAACTTCTTGTTCGTAGTATAAAATAAGCGAGCTGGCTAGCTTGCTAATAAAGTGTTTATGTTGAAACACGGACTGTAGTCTGATTGATCGCTGATTAATTATGTACGTTCATCATCAAAGTATTCTAAACGAAATACTTTATAATTCAGATATATAAAATATTACTTGTTTACTATGCTACCTGGTAGTCACTCTATTTATCCATTAAAATGCAAGATCATTCTGACGGTAAATCTGATTTCAAGAGTATTAAGATCTGCGTATTTAAGCTGATGATAGTCGTTGGACGTTACAAAGTTTTATATTATGGTTCAAGGATTCACAAAATCCAAAAAGAGTTAAATTGTGAAATTCTATGCATGCAAAAATGTTCTAATTATCGTTCACAACTATTTAAATAGCAATTACAAGATCAAATTGATGAAAAATGAGTCCAAATATCGCAACTGGAAAAGAACAAATTGTTGTGGTAACTCGGTAATTGTATTAAAGAATAAAGATTTACAGTCTAAAGTCTAACCCTTGACAAGACCAAGAGCCGCGCTACACAAAACGAGCGAAAGGAAAGAAAAGCAATCCGTAAGCACAAAACGGAGCAGCTAGCCAAACGGACAAGAAGAACATCCTTGGCTGCTGCAGAAACAAAAAAAAACCATACCCAACCAATAATGGGTTGACCGAGTGGTAAAGACTTAAAGCCAAAGAGTTTGCTCCTTTATAGTCTTATATTCGAATCACAAGAATGGTTATTAATATTGTTGGCATGAACGGTAGGATTTGCCCTATTTCAAACGGTTACTAATATTGTTGGCATGGACGTTAAGATTTGTTCTATTTCAGAAGTTTTGTTCGGGGTTAAAACACTTGTCGAGATACACTAGCTCAAACACCCCCCCGTAACCAAAAAAAAAAAAAATTCCCTTTACACGGACAGCAAAGGACTAACTAGACGCAGCACTATACAGCTGCTGCCCACACTAACTTGCAAAACCAGACTGCAAAAACCAGCAAGAGAAGGCAGCCGCCGGCTGAAAGGGACTGCACCACCACCTCAGTTAGCAATTAGAAGGAAACACCAACTTCCATATCCCCTCACCTTAACCAACTGGAAAAATACAGTAGTTGGCTGCTGCTGCATTAGGAACCACCCAGTTTTGCAACGATATCAACAAAACAAGTGACAACTTTAATAGACCCAAAAGAGTCTATACAGAAAGAGCCGAGAAAAAAAGTCACAAGGAACAAACTGGATAAGAACAAATTTTTAAAAAGAGCATAATACGGAGTTCAATGTCGCAATATAAAAAACAAAAAACGTTCATGTATCTACATTAACTCATAGAACGACACATAAATTTCTGAATTCCGATAGGGAGGCAGACAGGCCAGCTGGCAGCTGCTTCTACAAAACCTGATACGTGTACATGCATGCATCAAATGGTTTTGATCTGTCCAAATCTTGATATTAATTTGAAGATGTAAAATTGATGTGACGACTCTAGTATAGCTTGGGGACCTTTTTTTGACTAAATTGTATGGTTTCGATCTGTCCAAAAAATGAAACCCACATCTATACGGAACCCGATTCATAGAAAACTCGCAAAAGGGTTGTACTAGTGCAGAACAAATGAACAATGGTACCCACTCACGGGAAAGTTTGGACGTTACTGCTCAAAAATATCCAAACTTCCCATTGTAACAATCAATGCAAGCAATGGGACGATGCAAGGAGTGGAGCTTGTCATAAAAGAGGTGGCAATTGGAAATGCTTCTGCTACTTCAATTGTCCTCTCGACAAACATAATTAATAAATTATACCCTTCTTGCTTAGGGTTCCTCAAACTTCTTTTTCGTAGTATAAAATAAGCGAGCTGGCTAGCTTGCTAATTAAGTGTTTCTCTGTTGAAATACCGGCTGTGGTTGTTAATTAATTATGTACGTTCATCATCAAAGTGTTCTAAATGAAATGCTTTATGATTCATATATATATAATATTACTTGTTTACTATGCTTCCTAGTAGTAGTCACTCTTTTTATCCACTGAAACCCAAGATCATTCTGATGATAAATCTGATTTCAAGAGTATATTAAGATCTGCGTATTTAAGCTGATGATAGAGTCTTTGGACGTTACAAAGTTTTATATTATGGTTCAAGGATTCACAAAATTAATGACTTTAAACCATATACATATTTAGAAACCATATAATGTTATTTCGCTCCATTATACAATATTAAATAAAGTGATGAAATATGAGCCCCAATATCGCAACTGGAAAAGAACAAATTGTTCGAAAGAACATAATATGGAGTTCAATGTCGAAACAAGAAAGTAAAAATAAAAAACGTTATCTTCTACAAAAGATGTATCTATATTTTTTCTAATATTTCTCTACTACCATAATGTATAAATTCCTATATGGCCACACACTGGACAGATCTCACTTGCATATACGAACTTCAAGAGTGTTTATATTTGATGTTTTTACTAGCATTGAGTTAACGATAAACACGTAAATTTATGAAAAAAAATATTATACCCATAATTTCTTCTTATAATCTTATTATAATTGATTAGTTTATAATGAATCTTACCTGAGTTCTATCCAATAAATTATAACTAACTAATTATAAGTTGTTATATTAGAATTATGAGAAAAAGTTTATGAAAAAAAAAATTATAAATATAACATTACTCGTTTCTAAATTCCGATAGGGGGAAGACAGGCGAGCTGCTTCTGCAAAACGTGATGAGAAGTTGCGAACCGTCCACTAAGTAAAATACGTGTCCATGCATGCATGATATGGTTTTGATCTGTCCAAATCTGATATTAATTATAAGATGTAAATTCACTATTGATGTGACGAATCTAGTATTGCTTTAGCACGAATATATTGACCAAATTAATCGTGTTCATCGTATGGTTTTGATCTGTCCAAAAAATGAAACCGACATCCTCAAAGTTGCGTCATAGACTGACAAAAGGGCTGTACTAATGGCAGAACAAGGACAACCACTCCCAGGAAATTTGGAGCTTAAAAATGTGTGTTTTTTTTTATTATTTTAAATAATATTTTAAAAAAAATTAAATTGAGTTATTATTATAAGAGGGATTTGAATTTGATAAGATTATTTATAATCTCTTATATTTGTTAATTTAATTAAACATCTTTTATAATAAAAGTTTTAAAATTAATAAAAATACCTCTATCCATCCATTAAATGTCAACCACTGTTTTTTTAGAATATGTGGGTGGATGAAGATATTTTTATTATTTCATAAACTTTTTTTTGTTGCAAGTGTTTAATTAAATTAATAAATCTATAGGGTTTAAAAATAATTGAGTAGAATAAAATTGAATTTTCAAAAATAGGGAAACAAATATATATTTTGGCTATGATAGGAATAGAATAAAGTAGAAATATTAAAACAAACACAGTCCAAACTTCTCTTTCGTTATCCGTTAGCTTGCTAGCATCCAGAATATTTGATTGTGCATATACCATTCACCAAGTTTTGGCGAAACAACACATTCCCATCCATCAAGTTTCAAAATGACATTTTACCACCATTCTTAAGGTTCCATTGCTATTTTTTTGTTAATATTTGACTGAGAAGATGAAAATACCCTTAAAAGGTTTATTATAAATTAAATTTTAGTTAAGTCAAAATATTTACTCAATTATTTATTAGTTCAAGTGTAAAGATACATTTTTTTTTTTTATTTAATTAATTAGGAATATTGATATTCTACGTTAATTAGTAAAAATAAAAAACGTTATAAATTTAGTAGATTATTGAATAAAAGTAATGGGATATTGATGACATTATAAATAAATAAACAAATATTAAGGTCATTTAACTTTAAACAATTCTATAACATTACTCATAACTTTTTAGGTAGGACTAACTATTTTTTCTCTTTTTAACTTTTTAATATTTGACTTTTTAGCTAATTAAAAAAAATTAATAAAGTCAAATGTTTAAGGGTATTTTCACCTTTTCAATAAAATATTAACGGAAAATATAACAAAATCCAACGAAAATGGGAAAGTGTCATTTTGAAACTTGAAGGGTGGGAAAGTGTTAGGTGTGTTTGTTTTATTATATTGGGCAGGATTTTTGAAAAAGTTAAGTTGGGTGGTTATTACGAGGTAGGATTTAAAAATTAACAAAAAAAAATTCCTAAGGTTTGTTAATTTAGCTAAACACCCCTACAATAAAACATTAAAAATTTAAAAAAAGGCCCCCACCCTCCCATTAAAAGCCAACAACTGGCCACCACCGCTGGAGGGTGGGTGGGAGTGTTTTTGTTAAATTTCAAACTATTTTATGTTGGGATTGTTTAGTTAAATTAACAAACCTAAAACTTAAATAGAATAAAATAAGATTTTCAGAATAAGAAAACAAATATGTATTTTGGATAGGATTTCAAAAATCCTACCCAAAATAGAGAAACAGACACACCCGTCATTTCGCCAAACCTTGGGTGGGAAAATGTCGTTCTCCCATAAATTTATAAATTGTGGATTAATGTTTTTACCAATGGCCACCACATGGGAAAATCTTTTCCGCAGCCATGAGAATTTTGTAGAAACCCCGATTCATAGTGATCAACAGGGCCCCTGTTGTAGATTTTCGCAAGTGTACGAAATCGTGCAAATAATAAAGTGTATAAAATACGGATATCGAACCCAAGGGAATTACTATTATCAATTACCGATTAAACTATCCTATTACTATTTGATCAATTCAAATTTTATCAAGGAAAACCTAAATTAAATAAACAATTGAATTTAAAAAGAAAACAGAAAAGAGAAAAGAGAACAACTAAAATAAACCTTTGGCTAAAAACAAGATGACTAGACCTAGGGCATAGACTTCACACCAACTCTTATTCATATATATCGATCTCTTATGCTAATTTTATTAAGCTCTTCCTACAGGTCAAATTCTTTAAATTTCCAATAACTTTCTCTCGAACAATTATCAAATTAACCCCTAATTACTAACCCAAATTATCTTTAATCAGATTTAAGCAATTGGAGATCATTACGCTCTATGGAGTTTATCAAAATCTCACAAGTCGCGGTAACTTATCTCTAGCGTTTCGCTCAACCTATGGTTTTACTACCGTAGACCAACTAAGTATCATCTCTTGATCTCAACTTAGTCCATTAGTTCATTCAATTCTTGGACCCTTAAGAATCAAAAGCATTAGGAGTAATAGTAAAACTTGGGAAGAATTCTTAATAAACATTAACAATCAAAGATCAATACATAATTAAGAGATTGGGTTACATCTTAGCCCTAGAGAATAAAATTAGTTCATAATAAACTTGAAAGAAACAATCATATTTATTAAAACATTCATCATGAGTTTACAAGAAAAGAATAAGGAAAACTTCTCTATATTGTGAATAAAGCTCCAGAATTTCTGTTACTTCTCTTCTCTCCAGATTTTCTCCCTTTCTTCTCACCCAAGAATCCCCAAATAACTCTAAAAGACTTCTATGTATATCCCACAAGGGTTAGGGTTTGTTTTTCCTTAATTCTATTTGATTTGGAACCCTTAACCCTATTCTCCTAGCTAAAAATGGACAACAAACTAGTGACTTCCGTAACTGTGCTGTGGCACAGTAGCTACTGGAAAAAGTGTGTCGCAGCACAGTAGCTGCTGCCTTTTTCCCGCATCATTCCATTGTTCTTTAAATATGTTGATTTTTGAACTTGATAACGATGGAATTTGGAAAACTTGTAAAACATATGAAATGTAGCCCTTTGAATCAGCTTTCTAGTGGTCTAAGAATTGTCTTAATCAGAGTTCTATAGCTCAAGATATTCTCAAAATACCGAGGCATGCGCAAGCTGGAACGTAATCTAGAATCTTCTCTTTGCTTCAACTTCCATAACTTCTTCAATTCAACTCCGATTCTTGATCCGTTTGTTTTCACTCGTCACTCATTCCGTTTCCAACATGATTCTTCATCTGAGCATAACATTTAAGCACTAGTGACCTGAAAAACACTCAAAAATACCCATGATCCCGTAAAAGGCAATTATGAAAATATTAAGCAACTTTACCAAATTAAGTCCAATTTCCCACAATTAATCCCCCAAAAACCACTAACTAAATGTGTATTTTCAAGCTCTTATCACAACCCCCAACCATCTTCTTGCTAGTCCCTAGCAAGCTAAGGGATAGAACAAGTCCTTTAGCTTAAAAACACAAACAAAATAAAGTCTATATCTAAACTATCATAAATCACTTCCGTAGATTGTCACGGTTGCATTTAACATATGCAACAAGCCTTTAAACCCTTAGGCGGCCCTAGTTGGACAAGTTATAGTCTTGTGAGGGTTTCCAGCGATGATACCCACAAACATCCTAACCTAACCTCATCTAGACTCAAAATTAAAGACTCAAACAAACATTTTAGGATTCATACATATAATCGTCTCAAAAATTGTGTCAATGTGAACAAATTGAATAATTAACAACATGCAAATGCAAAAAATAAGTGAATTTCAACTACACTTTTGTTATTGACCCTCTCATAATCATTCACAAACCATTCATCTAAAAGCCTAGATGATTTTATTCATAGCTTCCATAGGCAAAGTACGAAAATAAAGCAAATGTGCAATCAAACTCCATAGGCTCACTTTTCAAACCACTCTCCACTAATATAGAATCCAATCACTACCTCGGATCATTAGGTCTTTTTCATGGTTGTAACATTAGGCTAGGGTAATGGTTTATGAAAGAACGGAAAGGAATTTTTAATAAAATGTAAGAGACTTAATATTTTACAATAAATGACCATGAACAATCTGTTTCTTACTTCCCTTCTCATTCAAACAGATGGAAACAAGAGCTAAAGCAAATCTTTAGTTCGAAGTTCTATACTACTAATACTAATTAGTAGTATGAAGCAAGTCCTGTAGTTAGCTCTGTCTTTCCTTCCTTGGGCATTCAATAGGTTGTGCAAAACAAGAAATCGAATGCAAGCCAAGCTGCTTCCTTCCAACATTAGCACAAACCCTCATGTAATGTACCTCATTTCAAGTTCTTCTCCCCAGTTACTTCTTCCTATTTTTCTGCAAATTTTTTTTTTTTTTCAAGGAAGATAGTAACTCAAAACAAAATTCATCTACCCCACCTTGCTTCTACTATCATCAATTATTATTTTTTTTTTTCACAACTCCTAACCTATCTCATTGCACAAACTCAGGTTGTAGTCCAAAAAATATATTCATTTTCTTCTACCACACTTCTTTTCTTGAGTTTTTCTTATAAGGTCACCCTAAATTAAGTCTCTCACAATAAGATGGGTCAGAAAGTGTTTTAGGCTTCATCGTCAAGGTGAGATATAGTAGGTTTACAAAAAAAAAATAAAAAATAAAAAATAAGGCTTACTAAGTGTATATATAAGCTCAAAACTTTGACTAGGGATAAAATAATATAGGTTGACTTGAAAGGCTCAATCGTTCCAAAGAAAATTGCCTAAATCATATCCTAAGTAATGTAGATTCTAGGATTTCGCCTCAAGTGGTAATCAAATAAGTTCTAGAGTTTATGCCCAATTTTCACACAAAATTTATTGCCCATAAAAACACACATAAAACGTCTCTAAGTTTCCGAATTATTCAACCAATCAAACCCATTCCCAAGAAAGTCATAACTAAATGCAATTGTCATCTACTATCTTCTTCACATTACATGAAAGTTAATAAAATCTCAATGTTACAAATTCACTATCATGGTCTTATCATTGACTTATGTATGAGCAACATACCTAAAACAATTTCACCCAAAAGCTTTCAAAGAACTAATTCAAAGCACAAAAACAATTTGACCATAAGAAAATATTCCTTACCCCCAACGTTAGAGATGATCATTGTCCTCAATGTGTAGAGAGAACAACTACACTACCTTTCGTGCGCAACATTTATGTGGAGATAATCTCGTGAAGGCATGCATATTGTTTGTTGTATCCAATAGTCATTGAGAATCTAATCCAAAAGAAAACAAACTATGTGCCATGCTTGGCCAATTTAGAGTGCATAACAGAAATAATGGGTGAAACATAAACAACTAACATATCAAACCAAATCAAAGTTATCATAACTTAACACATTAAACGAAAATCTAAAATAAATTCAAAACAAAAATCAAAACTACATTAAAGAGCTTGGGTTGCCTCCCAAGAAGCGCTTTATTAAAGTCGTAAGCTCGACTTTTTGTCTCCTTCAATCTGGATCATCCAGGAAAATCCAAACCCTTCTATCCTTAATGCCACCATCTACATAAAGTTTCAATTGCTCTCTTTCCCTCTTATTCTCAATTTCCTCCTCCAACGTCCTAAAATTGACAACACATTTTTCTAGGGGTAAATGAGGGTATTTTTCTTCTAAGGTCGCAGCTACTTTATCATCAAGGATGCTAATCTCAAAGCATCTAACTTAGGTGGACATTTCATAGTATCAAAAACATTAAATTCAACTTGTTCATCCTCTACCCTCAAGATTAGTTTTCCTTTATGAACATCTATCAGCGTTCTACCCGTAGCTAGAAAAGTTCTTCCTAGAATTAGAGGTACTTCCCGATCTTCTTCCATGTCAAGAACAATAAAATCCACCGGGAAAATCAACTTATCTACCTTGATCAATACATCTTCTACTACTCCCTTGGGGTATTTTATAGACCTATCAGCTAGTTGAAGATGGACTGTGGTTGGTTTTACTTCCCCTATGCCTAGTTTCTTATAAATCGAAAATGGCATGAGGTTAACACTAGACCTTAGGTCACATAAAACTTTATCAAAATGAACATTACCTATTGTGCAAGGAATTGTAAAACTCTCTGGATCTTTGAGCTTTTGTGGTAATTTCTTCAATAGCAATGTACTGCACTCTTTCGTAAGCATCACTGTCTCATGTTCTTCAAATCTCCTCTTTTTGGTGATAATCTCCTTTAGAAACTTCACGTACTTTGGCATTTGCTCCAACATATCTACAAAAGGAATGTTAATATGTGAAGTTCTAAACATGTCCATAAACTTACCGAATTGCTTATCCAATCTCTGTTTTTGCACTCTGTGAGGATACGGAGTGTCGAGTCATTATTTGTCGAAGCTTGGGCATTTTTTACAATTTTTTCTCCTGTGCCCTCTTTTTCTTCTTCGAGTTTTTCCTTTGTTTCTTCTTCCTTCCTTACCTCCTTCAACTCTTTACCACTTCTCAGTATGACAGCATTAACTCTCTCCTTCGGATTCTTCTCTGTATCGCTTGGCAATGTCCCTTGAACTCTTCCCGCTAAAATATTGTGGATTTGCCCAATTTGAGTCTCAAGGTTCCTAATAGAGGCTGATTGATTTTGAACTAGGACATCAGTCTTCTCAAACCTCTTGCTTGTCTCTTCAATGAACTTAGTCAACACATTTTCTAAATTAGATTTTTGCTCTTGAGGTTGAAAAACATGAGCTTGTTTTTGCTCATTGTTGTTGCTTCATGAAAAGTTCGGGTGTTTCCTCCATGCTGGATTATATGTATTGGAATATGGATTCCCTTGCCCCCTTTGGAAATTATTCACAGAATTGGCTTGTTCAGGCTGAGCAAACGGGTTCTTTTCTTGGCAATCCTTCGATGAATGATTTCCTGCACAAAGGTCACATATTAGAGAAGAAGATTCAATAACATTTACCTTTAGAGCAACTCCCAATTGCTTTTGAATGGCGGAGAGTTGAGCAGCCAATGCGGTGTAACCATCAACTTTAAGCATTCCCGCTGCTTTCCTCGTTGAATTTCTCTCTGGAGTCCTCATATAGTTATTATTCGCCATCACCTTAATTAGATTGTATGCGTCCTTTGGCATTTTATTGTTCAAGGCTCCCCCACATGTAGCATCAATCATAGCTTGAATATTTGGTAGCAACCCTTGGTAGAATGTTTGCACTTGCGACCAGAGTGGTAAACCATGGTGAGGGCACCTCTGTAAAAGATCCTTATACATTTTCCATGCTTCATACAATGACTCTGAATCTTGTTGGTAAAAGTTCGTAATCTCACTCCTCAGCTTGGCAGACTTGGCAGGTGGAAAATATTTAGTGAGGAATGCTTGAGCTAACTCGTTCCAGGTTGTGATGCTCCCAAATGGTAGAGAAATCAACCAAGCCTTGGCTTTATCCCGAAGAGAGAATGGGAAAAGCCTTAGCCTAATTGCATCATCGGATACTCCATTATGCCTGAATGTGTCGCATAACTCTAGAAAATTTGCGATATGCAGTTTGGGATCATCAGAAGGTAACCCAGCGAATTGGACCGACTGCTGAATCATTCCAATAATTGCTGGCTTAATCTCAAAATTATTCGCTTGAACGGGTGGTCTCCTGATGCTAGAATAACACCCATTAATAGTAGGACTAGAGTAGTCCTTCAATGCTCTCTGAATCACTGCTTCTCCACCCATGCATTTCCTCCTAAGATATCCTCATTCTCATTCTCTTGATTTCCCATATTGGGATTGACAATTCCTATGTTAGCCATTGATTTTTCAGATTCAGCTTGCCTCTTTTCTTTCCTCAACTGTTTAGCAGTTCTCTCGATCTTAAAATTTATTGGATTAAGATTACCACCACCTCTTGAACGTAAGCTCTCCAAGATCTAAAACAAAAACACACGACAAAATAAGCGAAACAAAACTAATAATAATAATAAAGAAATAAGATTAACTTCAAAACAAAGATAAAACAAATCAAACTAGCAACTAAATAGTTCGTAATGATATTGAAAAAAAAAATAACTCCCCGGCAACGGCGCCAAAAACTTGTTGTAGATTTTCACAAGTGTACGAAATCGTGCAAGTAATAAAGTGTATGAAATACGGATATCGAACCCAAGGGAATTACTATTATCAATTACCAATTAAACTATCCTATTACTATTTGATCAATCCAAATTTTATCAAGGAAAACCTAAATTAAATAAACAATTGAATTTAAAAAGAAAACAGAAAAGAGAACAACTAAAATAAACCTTTGGCTAAAAACAAGATTACTAGACCTAGGGCATAGACTTCACACCAACTCTTATTCATATATATCGATCTCTTATGCTAATTTTATTAAGCTCTTCCTACAGGTCAAACTCCCTAAATTTTCAATAACTTTCTCTTGAACGATTATCAAATTAATCCCTAATTACTAACCCGAATTATCTCTAATTAGATTTAAGCAATTAGAGATCATTACGCTCTATGGAGTTTACCAAAACCTCACAAGTCACGGTAACCTATCTCTAGCGTTTCGCTCAACCTATGGTTTTACTACCGTAGACCAACTAAGTATCATCTCTCGATCTCAACTTAGTCCATTAGTTCATTCAATTCTTGGGCCCTTAAGAACCAAAAGCATTAGGAATAATAGTAAAACTTAGGAAGGATTCTTAATAAACATTAACAATCAAAGATCAATACATAATTAAGAGATTGGGTTACATCTTAGCCCTAGAGAATAAAATTAGTTCATAATAAACATGAAAGAAACAATCATATTTATTAAAACATTCATCATGAGTTTACAAGAAAAGAATAAGGAAAACTTCTCTATATTGTGAATCAAAGCTCAAGAATTTCTGTTACTTCTCTTCTCTCCAGATTTTTCTCCCTCTCTTCTCACCCAAGAATCCCCAAATAATGCTAAAAGACTTCTATTTATATCCCACAAGGGTTAGGGTTTGTTTTTCCTTAATTTTATTTGATTTGGAACCCTTAACCCTATTCTCCTGGCTAAAAACGGACAAAAAACTACTAAATTCCGTGACTGTGCCGTGGCACTGTGCTGTGGCACAATAGCTACTGGAAAAAGTGTGCCGCAACACAGTAGCTGCTGCCCTTTTCCCGCATCATTCCACTATTCTTCAAAGATATTGATTTTTGAACTTGATAACGATGGAATTTGGAAAAGTTGTAAACATATGAAATGTAGCCCGTTGAATCAGCTTTCCAACAGTCCAAGAATATCTTAATCAAAATTCTACAGCTCAAGATATTCTCAAAATACCGAGGCATGCGCAAGCTAAAACGTAATCTAGAATCTTTTCTTTGCTTCAACTTCCATAACTTCTTATATTCAACTCCGATTCTTGATCCGTTTGTTTCCACTCGTCACTCATTCCGTTTCCAACATGATTCTTCATCCGAGCATAACATTTAAGCACTAGTGACCTGAAAAACACTCAAAAATACCTGTGATCCCGTAAAAAGCAATTATAAAAATATTAAGCAACTTTACCAAATTAAGTCTAATTTCCCACAATTAATCCCCCCAAAACCACTAACTAAATGTTTATTTTCAAGCTCTTATCACCCCCCTTTTTTAAACTGCGGAAAAATGTGGCGATACACTTAGCTTTTAGTTGAAAAATGTGGCGATAAGTATAATAGAACATTAACCAAATTTACATGAGGAAATATAATAATACTGATGTATTTGACAGAAATTTTAAGGCACAAGTAGATCGAATATTAATTTATATGTCACTTATATGAACATGCACTTTTTAAAAAAAAAAAATTGAAGTATTCAGATTTTTTTCTTTTTTTAAATAATTGAAGTATTCGGGCCAGCTTATATGTCTTGACTAGTCCTCAGTAACCCACTGTCATGACCCTAGATAAATCATGGACAGATATACTACTTTTGTGTCTAATGGAGGAATGAAACCTGAAACTATGAGTTGAACCATTTATAGTCCTCTTGGTTCGCGTTTACCGCTTGACTATCCATGGGTGGGTAATATGCACGTTTATATACTTGATAATTTAGAAGTAGAGCACTGACATTTATGAACATTTAAAAAAAGTTAATGTTAATATTATTCACTCACGAGACAGATCAATTACTTATATCACTTTTATGTTATAGACAATTACGTATATTATACTGTATAAGATAAAGACTTGAATGATAATTTCCTCTTCGATCTCTTTCTTTGTGTTTGTCTCTGCTTTCTTTTTCTTCCTTACCATATCTTCTCAGTTCCCTCTTACTTGTTCGTGGTCTATAGTTGGATAGTGAAAGTTTCAAAGGATGAAGAAAGCAAGAGTAAAAGAAAACTTTGTAAAATCTGCAAGTCTGGTATATGTAACTAACTACTGTACAAGGGATTAGCTTCTCTTTTATATTAAGAGAAAGAGAGCTGAGCTGAGCTGAGCTGAGCTTTAGTAAAGATAAACAGTGTAAAGATAAACAGTGATAACAAATCAAAACGACACCACTTTGAAACAAAGCGAAATTACACAAATGACCTTTGACTAACAGATAGCATGAGTTCACTAAAGTTTAAGTTTTTTTTTCCTATCAAAGTTGACTTATAAACATCATTTTGCATGTTAACTCCTTCAAAATGCTGCCACCTCAAAGACATTAGATGAGATTTTGTGCCAAATGGATTAAAAGCTGTCGCTTGCAGCTTAGTCGCATGAGAAACCAAATCAAATTGGCTACACGTGGTTTTAGAGACTTCTTATCAATTGTAACAGTACTGATGTCAGCTTTGGAGATGGATTTTTCAATTCTCTCCCTCAGAATTCCTCAGTATATGTGGCTTTTACCAATGTTACAAAAAAATTAAACTGCAACAGGTTAAGAATATTATAAAATATTTATTTATAGTATTTTGAGATATTACAAAAAACTAAATTATAACATATTAAGAAAGTTACAAAACACTTATTTATAATATTTTGAGAATATTATAGAAAACTAAACTGCAACAGGTTAAGAATGTTACAGAAAACTTATTTATAGCATTTTAAGAATGTTACAGGAAATTAAACTGTAATAGGTTAAAAATATTACAGAAAACTTATTTATAGTATTTATACAGTGTTACCAAAAATCATTTATAACTACGAATAAGTACTATAATATACTTAACAATAATATTTTATGACAGTTATTAAAATGAGTAGTAACATACACAAAATGTTACTAATATCTACTTTTTTAAAACACAGACCGTAATAGCATCCTTATAAATGCTATGAATTACCTACTGTAATACTTTTGACATATTAGCATAGGCCATTTTTGACATATTAGCATAGGCCATTTTTGTTGCAGTATATGGAGGTGAAGAGTCAAGTTGCTTCAATAAGGCCAAAATATAAAATCATTTAAAGCTGACGTGCAGCGGCTTCTCGATATCTACAGTGTTGTTGATTTTTCTACTTCTTGTCGACATCCTCTTACCAATGGGCGACACATGCATGGCAGCTACAGTTAATAATGTTACTGTACTGATCTTACTGGGGATGGATCGACTTTTCAACTTATGTCCTCGTGATTCCAAATTATTTGTGGATTCGCTTCTTTCACCGACAATCATAATGCAAAAAGATATCCATAATGAAAAAAAGAAGCAACCAAAACTTCTACTATAAAAAGACCTTCGTTCACCCTTCACCAATTCAAACAGAAGCAAGATAATAAGCAATACCATGGCCAAGACTGTTAAATCTATCCAGTTTTTTGCACTCTTCTTCATCCTTGTCCTAATTGGAAACTGGGGTGAGTAACGTGAGTTGTTTTGCATACATATATACATAAAATATTGTTTTTTTTTCTTACTTTGTTTGATGGGATGCAGAGACGACGATGGCAGAAGTGCAAGAAAATCTTTGTGAGAGGGCTAGCCAAACATGGTCTGGGAAGTGCGGCAACACTGGCAATTGTAACAATCAATGCAAGAAATGGGAGGATGCAAGGAATGGAGCTTGTCATGTAAGAGATGGCAATTGGAAATGCTTCTGCTACTTCAATTGTCCTCTTGACAAACATAATTAATAAAGTATACCCTTCTTGCTTAGGGTTGCTCGAACTTCTTGTTCGTAGAATAAAATAAGCGAGCTGGCTAGGCTAATAAAGTGTTTCTACTTTGAAACACGGACTGTGGTCTGATTAATCGCTGATTAATTCTGTAGCTTCATCATCAAAGTATTCTAAATGAAATGCTTTATAATTCAGATATATAAAATATTACTTGTTTACTATGCTACCTGGTAGTCCCTCTTTTTATCCATTAAAATGCAAGATCATTCTGATGATAAATCTGATTTCAAGAGTATTAGATCTTCGTATTTAAGCTGATGATAGAGTCTTTGGACGTTACAAGTTTTATATTATGGTTCAAGGATTCACAAAATCCAAAAAGAGTAAAATTGTGAAATTCTATGCATGCAAAAATGTTCTAATTATCGTTCGCAACTATTTAAATAGCAATTACAAGATCAAATTGATGAAAAATGAGTCCAAATATCGCAACTGGAAAAGAACAAATTGTTGTGGTAACTCGGTAATTGTACTAAAGAAAAAAGATTTACAGTCTAAAGTCTAAAGTCTAACCCTTGACAAGACCAAGAGCCGCGCTACACAAAAGGAGCAAAAGGAAAGAAAAGTAATCCTTAAGCACAAAACGGAGCAGCTAGCCAAACGGACAAGAAGAACATCCTTGGCTGCTGCAGAAACAAAAAACCCATAACCAACCAATAATGGGTTGGCCGAATGCAAAGGCTTGGGCCAAGGGTTTGCTCCTTTATGGTCTTAAATTCAAATAACAAGAACAGTTACTTATTGGTTATAGATGGTAGGTCTTGCCTGTTTCGGAAGTTTTGTTCAAGTTAAAAAGACTAATCAAGGTGTGCGTAATCTAGCTCAGATACCCCCTAATAAAAAAATAAAGAAAACCCTTTATACGGACAGCAAAGGTCTAACTAGACACAGCACTATACAGCTGCTACCCACACTAACTTGCAAAACCAGACTGCAAAAACCAGCAAGAGAAGGCAGCCGCAGGCTGAAAGGGACTGCACCACCACTTCAGTTAGCAATTAGAAGGAAACACCAACTTCCATATCCCCTCACCTTAACCAACTGGAAAAATACAGTTGTTGGCTGCTGCTGCATTATGAACCACCCAGTTTTGCAACCATATCCAAACTTTCCTTCCTTTATCTGTTAGCTGGCTAGCATCCAAAGTATCTGATCGTGTATATAACAATATAACATTCAACTAGTGAAATCATTTAAAGCTGAGACCCCGATCGATCGGCCTATAATTGTTGACTAATTTATGAATTGTGGATAAATCTTTTTACCAATGGCCACATGCATGGCAGCCATGGGCTATGCCATGGTAAAGTCTTTTCAAATTAATAATGTTAAAGTACTGTTTTCAGTGGGGATGGATCGACTTTTCAACTTATGTCCCCGTAATTCCAATTTTTTCTTTTTCTTTTTTTTGGCTTATCTTTATTCACGACAAAAACAATATAAAAATATCCGGTTGCATTTTTTTTTTTTCAAAGAAAGTCTTTTGATATATCAAAATTACCAATGGCCACATGCGTGGCAGCCATAGGCTATGCCATGGTGAAGTCTTTTCAAATTAATAATGTTAAAGTACTGTTCTCAGTAGGAAGGATCGACTTTTCAACTTATGTCCCCATAATTCCAATTTTTTTTTTTTGGCTTTTCTTCATTCACGACAAAAACAATGTAAAAAGATATCCAGTTGAATTTTTTTTAGAGAATAATACTTCATTTATAAACTTTTATATAAATTGATATATCAAATTATGATTAAGAGAATTAATATAAAAATCAATTTAATAAATACACAAGAAATTATAGTAAATAATATGCCAATGCATGAATAGTATCATATCATTTTATGTTGATGTCAAGTTCTCACATCGGATAGGAGATAGGAATCTTGATCGTTTATATAATACAAGGATACTCTCATCACCTAGAAGCATCCTTTTTGGACAAAACTGTGTAAATTTGCCAACAGTTCAACTTATGACTCAAAATAGAGAATACATCTAGAAATCCACCTACTATATAACGACAAAACAACACCTTATATAGATGATTTTATATAAAGTTGTTGTAATTGTAATATTACTCTTCTTGATAAGATTGTGATAGTGTCATCCTGTCAACTTCGAGCATGGAAAAAGCCAGAACTTCTATTATAAATAGACCTACGTTCACTCTTCCCCAATTCAAACAGAAGCAAGATCATGGCCAAGACTGTTAAATCTATCCAGTTTTTTGCACTCTTCTTCATCCTCGTCCTAATTGCAAACAGAGGTGAGTAACGTGAGTTGTTTTGTAGACATATATACTTAAAATATTGTTGTTTTTTTTTTTTTTTTTTTACTTTGTCTGATGGGATGCAGAGACGACGATGGCGGAAGTGCAAGAAAATCTTTGTGAGAAGGCTAGCCAAACATGGTCTGGGAAGTGCGGCAACACTGCCAATTGTAACAATCAATGCAAGCAATGGGAGGATGCAAGGAGTGGAGCTTGTCATAAAAGAGGTGGCAATTGGAAATGCTTCTGCTACTTCAATTGTCCTCTCGACAAACATAATTAATAAATTATACCCTTCTTGCTTAGGGTTGCTCAAACTTCTTGTTCGTAGTATAAAATAAGCGAGCTGCCTAGCTTGCTAATAAAGTGTTTCTCTGTTGAAACACCGGCTGTGGTCGTTAAGTAATTATGTACGTTCATCATCAAAGTGTTCTAAATGAAATGCTTTATGATTCATATATATATAATATTGCTTGTTTAATATGCTTCCTAGTAGTAGTCACTCTTTTTATCCACTGAAACCCAAGATCATTCTGATGATAAATCTGATTTCAAGAGAATATTAAGATCTGCGTATTTAAGCTGATGATAGAGTCTTTGGACGTTACAAAGTTTTATAATATGGTTCAAGGATTCACAAAATTAATGACTTTAAACCATATACATATTTAGAAACTATATAATGTTATTTCGCTCCATTATACAATATTAAATAAAGTGATGGAAAATGAGCCCAATATCGCAACTGGACAGTTCTCACGTGCATATACGAACTTCAGAGTGTTTATATTTGATGTTTTGACTAGCGTTGTGTTAACGATAAACTCATAAAACGACACATAAATTTCTGAATTCCGATATGGAGGCTAGCAGACAGGCCAGCTGCTTCTGCAAAACGTGATGAGAAGTTGAGAACCGTCCACTGAGTAAATACGTGTCCACGCATGCATGATATGGTTTTAATCTGTCCGAATCTTAATATTAATTTGAAGATGTAAACTTTTTTTTTTTTTTTTTATTTGGGGTGTTCGGGTCAATTTACGCGTACCTCAACTAATCTCTGAGGTCATGAAGTTAACGGTCAGGTATGTCTCTAGTGATTACCCTTTATTAATAATTATAAGGATTCGAACTTAAGATCTTTTAAGTAGTACATCCAACATTTTCGAACAAACTGTAAACTTCACTATTGATGTGACGAATCTTAGTAGTGCTTGAGCATGGATATATTGACCACATTAATCGTGTTCATAGTCTGGTTTCGATCTGTTCAAAAAATGAAACCCACATCTTCAAAGTTAGGAACCTGATTCATAAACTGACAAAAGGGTTGTACTAATGTCAGAACAATGTCACCAGTCACAGGAAATTTGGACCTTACTGCTTAAAAATATCCAAACATCCCTTCCTTTATCCGTTAGCTGCTAGCATCCAAAATATTTGATTGTGTATATACCATTCACCAAGTGAAATCATTTAAAGCTGAGACTCGATCAATCGGCCTATAATTGTTGATCAATTTATGAACTATGGAATAATATTTTTACGAATGGCCACCACATGGCAAAATCTTTTCCGCAGCCATGAGAATTTTGTAGAAACCCCGATCCATAGTGATCATCGGGGCCCCGCTTTTGAAACTGCAGAAATATAATAATTAACCTTATCACCCGACTCGTCCTTATCTCAAATTTACATAAGGAAATACTGATGTATTTGGCAGAAATTTTAAGGCACAAGTAGATCGAATGTTAATTTATATGTCACTTATATGAACATGCACTTTTTTTTTAATTATTATAATTGAGATTTTCGAACCAACTTACATGTTTTAACTAGTCTGCACATGCTTTAACTAGTCTTCAGTAACCCACTGTCATGGCCCTGGGTAAATCATGGACAGATGTATTACTTTTGTGTCTAATAAAAGAATCGAACCTAAAACTGTGAGTTGAAAGCCCCCTTGGTTCATGCTTACCCCTTGACTTCCTATGGTCGGATAATATGCACGTTTATATACTTGATAATTTAGAAGTAGAACACTGACATTTATGAACATTTAAAAACAAGTTGATGCTAATATTATTCACTCACGAGACAGATCAGTTACTTATATCACTTTTATGTTATAGACAATTACGTATATTATAAGTATAAGATAAAGACTCGAATGATAATTTCCTCTTCGATCTCTTTCTTTGTGTTTGTCTCTGCTTTCTTTTTCTTCCTTACCATATCTTCTCAGTTCCTTCTTACTTGTTTCGTGGTCTATAGTTGGATAGCATGGATTGACTAAAGTTTTAAGTTTTTTCCTATCAAACTTGACTTATAAAACATCATTTTGCATGTCAACTCCTTCAAAATGCTGCCACCTCAAAGACACATTAGATGAAATTTTGTGCCAAATGGATTAAAAGCTGTCGCTTGCAGCTTAGTCGCATGAGAAACCAAATCAAATTGGCTACACGTGGTTTTAGAGACTTCTTATCAATTGTTACAGTACTGATGTCAGCTTTGGAGATGGATTTTTCAGTTCTCTCCCTCAGAATTCCTCAATATATGTGACTTTTGGACCTCGTATATAGTTTGCATTGTGTTCTTTCTGACATTCTTGTAATAGTTCTTGGACATTATTGGAATTGGTTCATCGATCCAATCAACTAAATTGTTGTCATATACGTCGACTATCACCATCCCTTAGTTTATTACTTCACCAAATCGTATCTCAGTGTACAACTTCAACACGAAAGCCAGCAACTTCTTCTATAAATAGACCTAATCACGCCTTTCAATTAGCACAAACACAGAGCAAATAGCTAACAGTTAAGCTAAAGCATGGCCAAGACTCTTAAATCTCTCCCCTTTTTTGCCCTCTTCTTCATCCTCATCCTCGTCGCAAACTGGGGTAATTTGTTCTTTAATAACGTGTGCATGCATACATACTTATACATTGTTCTTATAATTTAGTGTCTAGTTACACATATAATATTGCAATTTAAACAAAAGGAATAACCAAGCAATGTCTTATTTATTTGATTGGATGCAGAGATGATGCCGGTGGAAGGAAAACTTTGTGAGAAGGCAAGTCAAACATGGTCAGGGAAATGCGGCAACACGGGGCATTGCGACAACCAGTGCAAGAAATGGGAGGATGCTAGGAATGGAGCTTGTCATGTGAGAGATGGGAAATGGAAATGCTTCTGCTACTTCAATTGTCCTCTCGACAAACATAATTAATTGATGACCTTATGGCCTAAGGGCGTCGCTTCAGCTTCTTGTGTGTGTAGTAAGTACGTACTGTCATGGCTTAAATAATAAGCTGGCTCGCTACTGTTTCGTAGCAAATAAAAGCGTTTCTCTGTTGAAACATGGACTGATGATCAGGTCCAAGGTTTGTTGCTGATCAACTGTTCTTCATCAGAGTGTTCTAAATGAACGATCAATTATAATATTATTAAATCGTGCTTTGCTATAATACTTACTCCTTCTTTATCAATTGAATCACATGATCATCATTTTATTAATAAATCTGATATCAAAATTAAGGATGAAGATGTGCACCATCTTTAGCTAGCATATTATAACCTTTTCAAATTCTTCTGTTGTCGCACAATTTATCTAATTAGATAGTATACAATAGGAATCGGAATTGAAACTGATCGGTTCTGGTATAGGTTTCGATCTCGGTTCTGATTTCGGGTACCTGGGTAAATTTTAATTACCCCTTACTTTTTGAAAAATGACAAATACACCTTCAAAAAAGTACAAATACACCTCCAATAGTTTACAAAAATTATAATTTAGTCACGATTTCTACCTAGGTACCCAGACCTTGGTTTCGATTTGGGTTCCCAATTCTAGCATTGTAGGAACCAAAATCAGACCTAACAATTCTGGATTCCCATTTTCCAAAACTGGAACTGGACCCTAATGGAGCTAGTTCCAGTTCTACCCTTTATCTATGTCACCCATGGGTATGCAATATATAGTTGCTTTTAACTTAATTATCTGGACATGAGAACTCAGCAAAGAAGTCATATATGGTAACAAAATAGTGATTGAGGACTTATATGCCCTGCTAGAGCTTAATTAAAGTTTGTATGTGGAGAAGGGTTGAAGACAATTTTGCTTTCGCAATTGACACCAGCTGCTGTGGATCGTCTCATGTTGACATTTCATTTACATGACTATATGTAATAAACCTTATCCAATATTTGATGATAATATGTTAATAGAAGAAAATCCATTAATATTCTAGTTGGTTATATTGAGAGAACTAGAGGGCATTTGAAATCAAAGAAACATAATACAAATAGCGAATTAGTAAAAAGAAAGAAACACGTGCAAATTATTCTGGTTTATTCAAATCCAAGTTACATCCAACAAAGCCAATTATATTATTTCAATATTACCTCACCTATCTCATTATAATTAATTATTACAATGAATGTTTCTACTATGATTTTTTATATCACTTATACAAAAGAATAACATATTTATATACCAGGTTTATGAAGAGAAACTTTAAACTATTAGGATTTATTTTCCTAAACTAAACTATATTAGAAGTTATATTTCCCGCGTGCATCACTCCTTATAGATGAACCCTTTATTGTTGAAGTGGTCATCAATTTCTAAACCTTGCGGAGATATTTCATTGACTATAGTTGAAGTATAAATTTACTGAGAATTTGATAGTTAATCATCAACCAGCGCTGCTGAATTTGTCTTGTCTTCAGGTCAGATCTCAGAATGAATTGCTACAATTAAGTTTTCTGATTGACTTTGTTGTGTCTAATATTAATCATTCTCTTTCTTCCTTATATTAATTAACGTGAATTATTGAGTTGATTTGGAATTTTTCCCAAGATGGTGGAAGCTGTCGATGAACATGGGAGTCAAAAGTTGCTTATGGGTGACCTTTAAATTTCAAGATTTCAAAGAAATTAAAGAATTCAAGAGAGAAATGGAATTTGACTGATAGTGCAGAAAGCAAGCATTAATCCATGAAAATGAGGATAATTTTCTTTAAATTAATAATACTTAAGTTATTAACCTTTGACCAATATGCGTGATTTTCTCTCTATTAAAATAATAAACAATAATTTACTATATTTTCTACATAATCTCTGCAAATCATGGTAATCCTTTCAGTAACGTCCAAAATGTGTTTATAATGATCAGTACTAAACGAAGTTCCAGTCACAAATAAATTGATGGAGCTTCATTCCGAAGAGGGTCATATATATGTTAAAGGGAATGCAGTTGCAGGCTTGCAGCCGTGCTAAATTTTGTGGCCGAGAATCTCAACAGAGATTTTGATCAGATACTGTAGAATGTAGAGCCCGAAGTCAAGAGTCCCTTTAATGTTTTGATTAAAAAATAGTAACTCAATGAAACAGGTTCTTTGAATTATGACTTTATTGATTTAATAATTCAAGATAATTGGCTGTCATATTTGACGTCTATCAATTTTTTTGTTAATTCCTTTCACCAATCTTATCCCCTGTATAACATCAATTTTACCATGAAAGCCATTAAATTCCACTATAAATAGGCCTAACCACCACCCCATTTAGCACAAAAAAGAGAAAGAGATCACTGCCCAGCTACCAAGCTAAAGCATGGCCAAGTCTGTCCAGTTTTTTGCACTCTTCTTCATCCTCATCCTCGTTGCAAACTGGGGTCAGTTGTTTTGGAGGCCCTGTACAATTTTTACTTACAAAATTGATCTTAGAAAATCAGTATCTTAATTTAAGTTGCTTGCATACATGGTTGGATAATTTTTTTTCTTATGTTGTTTGATTAATGGATGCAGAGATGACGGAAGTGGAAGCAAAAATTTGCGAGAAAGCGAGCCAAACATGGTCGGGGAAATGCAAGAACACAAGCCATTGTGATAAACAATGCAAGACGTGGGAGGATGCTAGGCATGGAGCTTGTCATAACAAAGGTGGATGGAAATGCTTCTGCTATTTCAATTGCAAATGAAACCCGATCGGATTTTTGCCCCATTTCGTGTTCTGAAATTGTGTGTTCTATGTTGTGTTTCTTGTTACAATAAAACTAGTTAGCTGGCTAAATATGGCCAGTTGCTAGTGGCAGCTAATAAAATTGTTTCTCTTGAAACTTCTTCTTGTGCCGTGAAGTTGCTGATTGTTCTTCATCAAGTTCTCTTTGTCAAGGTTTTATGGTTGAAATTTATATATATATATATATATATATATATATGAAGTATTATTAATCATGCTTGCTAGTTGTAACTCGTTTTGTCCAATGAATAAATGATTTTGTTGATGGATGATAACAAATTTGATCTCAAAAGGATATCAGCATTTACGTATCTTTAAGCTGATAATTAACTAGTTTTGATGCAGAACCCTACCCAACAATGTATAGTCACCCAATGACCAAAATAATTGTATAAATGTAATAGGTGTCTCTCCCGTGACTCAAACATAATACTCTTGGGTATAGTTAACCCTAGTGATTAATAATGTTCACATGCAGATAAACTTATATCTTTTGGGTAATCCCGATAATTGCTGGGTATAGTTAACCGTAATGACTAAAGGGTTTGTCATCTCGCCACAAGGGAAAAGGTAAATTTATCATATTTTAGGCATGCCCTAATAGAACTTAATTAATTAGTGAAAGTTGGTAGTGCGGAGGAGTCTTGAAGACAATTTTCCTTTCGCAATTGACACCTAGTATTTAGATCAAGGTGAGATGTCTTCTTTTTTTTTAATGACGGGGTGTCTGGACTAGTTTGCACGCATCTAATCTAATCCTTTATGGCCTGAAAGTCTGATCAGGTAATCTTCTAGTGATCACCCCTATTAGTGTCTAGGAGAACTCGAACTCACCATCTAGCCATCCAGTGGTGACTAGGTTGAGATTTCTTGTTGCTATTATTAATTCATCGCCGTAGCTAACATCTGATATGCTTTAAGAAAAGCAGATGCATTAATTCTAATTGTTCACCGTTATCATAAGTGAACCCTACGGCTATATATATTGATCATGAATATGCATATCAATTTGGATATATTGCAGAATGTAATGTATTTTACTATTTTTTTCACAAGACAGTGGGAGCAGAGGAAGGGTCATAAAGTTCGTTTATGGATAATCTTTAAATGTCCAGATTTCAACAAAAGAAAGTTCTAGATCAGTTTGACTGGATAATGCAGAAATTAGAAAGCATGGATCTAACTACTTTACACCATTGTCAAGGGTTTGAATTGGATCATGGTCTCTGGCTCAATATTAATTGTTACTGAAGCAAAGTCCATTACTGAAATCAGCGTCCTTTGATTAACACTGATCTCTTCTTGACTAGTACTTAATCTGTTGACTGTTGCCTAACAATTGGGTTCATCTTCCTGAGTTTACGTTAGGGGTGATTGGTTCGAGATACCCTACACTTTTTTATGGAACTAGAACCTTTCACATGGGTTCTGGTTCCAAGTACCCAGGCAAATTTTAAGTACCCTCCAACTTTTTTGAAAATAACAAATACACCCCCAAAAATTATAATTACACCCTTAATAGCTTACAAAAATTATATTTAGTCTCAGTACCCAAACAGTTCCAGTTCCGGCACTATAGGAATTGGAACTAGACTCAAGAATTCTAGGTTTTAATTTTCCATAACCGAAATCGAACCCTAATCGGGCCGATTCCGATTCCGATTCTGGTTCTGTTTCTACCCTTTACCCATGCTCACCCTAGTTTATGCAATGTGAACATGATGAATGTTCTTATCTCTGCTCCTGCAGATTCTAAAATGTCAAAGATTCCTTAAATCATGCATCTTGAATTATTAAATATCAAAAGATTTTTTGAATTTTGAGTCCTTAAGTCATGCACCTTGAATTATTAAATATCAAAAGATTCTTTGAATTTTTTACTTCTTAACTTAATAACTATTGAAGAATTTCATGTCTATCAACACATTAAATAATTTTAGTCAACCAATTTTTTCCAGCTAGCGTACAAACTTGAACAAGAACTAATTAAGCAACTTCTTCTATAAATAACCCTTGTTGGAGTCCCACATCGACTAGGCATGCTCAAGTCTATTGGGTTATAAGAGGGGGTAATCCTCCCATTTAACAAGACCTTATTGGATGAAGAGTCAGGCCCATCTCAAATTCTAACATGGTATCAGAGCCCAGGTTTAATTGAGCTGAGCGCTTGACCAGCGGGTGAATAGTTAGAGCCAGCAACTACCTCCAATAACAGGCATGACCCAACATATGGGCTTGACCGTGAGGGAGAGTGTTGGAGTCCCATATCGACTAGGCACGCTCAAGCCTATTGGGTTATAAGAGGGGGTAATCCTCACATTCAACAAGACCTTATTGGGTGAGAAGTCAGACTCACCTTAAATTCTAACAGTCCTAATCACCTCACGAGTTAGCACAACCAGGAGAAACTTAGAACATGGCTAACACTCTTAAATAAGTTCAGTTTTTCGCCGTCTTCTTCATCATCATCCTCATTGTAAACTTGGGTAAGTTACATTTCTAGCTAGACTGCAGCATATATACATGATGTTAACTAGAGTTATAATATTGTTGTTTTGAAATGGGATATTACAGAAATGATGCCAGACGCAGAAGCAAAAATCTGTAAGAGGTATAGTAAATCGTGGAGAGGGCCGTGCTTCAGCATCAGCAATTGTGACAAACACTGCAAGAAGAAGGAGAAAGCCGTAGCTGGATCTTGCCATGCCGATGATGTAGGATGGGCTTGCTTCTGCTACGTCAAATGCAAATGAATTAACTTCAATATTAATATCTTCGATGTTTTGCAAGTTTCATGCTAAATAAATTAACCAGCTCAGCTGGCTGCTTCTGTTTCTGTAAACAAAGTTTAAATCTCTATCAAAACGAAAAATGAAGTGAACAAATGACAAAAAATCAATCACACACCGTTACAAAAGTATCTTATCGGCCTCACAAACTCTTACTC
Organism: Pistacia atlantica; assembly: GCA_026229545.1. Taxonomy (NCBI): domain Eukaryota; kingdom Viridiplantae; phylum Streptophyta; class Magnoliopsida; order Sapindales; family Anacardiaceae; genus Pistacia; species Pistacia atlantica. The sequence goes on along the minus strand of JAPEIT010000015.1, from coordinate 25,651,220 downwards.
TCTAATTATAATCTCGTATTCTATTGTATTCAATTATCTAAATTTAGGATTGGATCTCTTTTTATAAGTAATACATAACATATTATTCTTAATAAGATTTAAATTTCTGATCATAATAGGATTTTTATTTTAATTCATAGTATGATTATTTTTCTATTGAAAAACTATCTTACATAGAAACATATTAGGAAAATTGATTATATTCTAATACAATACTAATTTTGATTGAATTTGACTTTACGGTCTTAACAATAATAAATATATTTCCGAAATAGATAAAGCTTTTAATTTTATGCTCTAGTGAACATGACATTTTTTTTTTTTTTTGGGGCATCCAGAAGTGTCTGGACCAACTTGCACACCTCAACTATTCTCTCGGAACCTTGAAGTTAATGACCAGATAAACCTCTTATGGTTATCCCTTATTAGTAGTCATGGAGATTCAAACTTAAGATCTCTTGAATAATTTACTCAAAAATCTCAAACGAACTTTCAAACTACTTAGAAGTAGTTAAACAACGACTTTGTTAATAAATACTCCAAGAAGGATCCAGATTTGTGTATCTTTAATTAAGCTTAATTAATTAACTATGCAACTGTTGAAATGCGAAGCCATTTCACATGGGCGTGCATGGTAGCTCGCAAACCTATGACATTGAATTAAGATGGTGGTATGCATGGCATGTAATAAATTAATTTTATACACGACTTTGTTGATAAATACTATCAGGAGGCCAAATTTTTTATTTTTAAATCAAGGTGTTCCGGCCAATTTCAATGCACTTTGATTAATCTTTGAGGAAAATTAACCCAATAATCCACCGTCAAAGTCTTCCCAATTATTCCTTAGAAGAGACTAGTGCTTAGAGGATACTAGCACAACATTCTTACTTAAATAAAAAAGGCTCAGACGAGAAATCAAACCTAAAACTGTACGTCTATTCATATTATCCTTATTTACTCTAACCAATTGGACTACCCACAAGCAGGTCTAGAGGCCATATTTGCTTATAATTAAAATGTAATACCTGGTTTTCGTATTTGAGTGTTAAAAAGAAACCAATTAATACACCAAGCTAATTAAAAAGAAAATATTTGAGTGTTACAAATGGATTTTTACATTTTCAAATTCTACCCAATTTTTTTCATATTTAACACTAATCTCTTCTTGACTAGTACCTAATCTGTTGATAATAATTGAGTTTATCTTCCTGGGTTTACGTTAGGGGTAATCGGTTCCAGGTACCTTACATTTTTTTATGAAACTAGAACCTTTCACATAGGTTCTAGTTCTCGGTATTCAGGTAAATTTTAATTACCCTCATACTTTTTGAAAATGACAAATACACCCTCAAAAATGACAACTACACCCTTAATAGCTTACAAAAATTATATTTAGTCTTAGTTCCTACTTGGGTACACAAACCTCAGTTCCAGTTCTGGTTCCGATTCTAGTACTATAGGAATCGAAACCGGACTCAAGAATTCTATGTTCCAATTTTCCAGAATCAAAATCAAACCCTAATCAGGCTTGTTCCTATTCCGATTCTGGTTCTGTTTCTACCCTTCACCCATGCTCACCCTAGTTTATGCAATGTGAACATGATGAATGCTCTTATCTCTGCTACCGCAGATCCTAAAATGTCAAAGAGTCCTTAAGTCATGCATCTTTAATTATTAAATATCAAAAGATTTTTTGAATTTTGAGTCCTTAAGTCATGCATCTTGAATTATTAAATATCAAAAGATTCTTTGAATTTTTTACTTCTTAACTTAATAACTATTGAAGAATTTCATGCCTATCAACTTCATTAAATAATTTTAGTCAACCAATTTTTTCCAGCTAGCGTACAAACTTGAACAAGACCTAATTAAGCAACTTCTTCTATAAATAGCCCTAATCACCTCACCAGTTAACACAACCAGGAGAAACTTAGAACATGGCTAACACTCTTAAATCTGTTCAGTTTTTCGCCGTCTTCTTCATCATCATCCTCATTGTAAACTTGGGTAAGTTACATTTCTAGCTAGACTGCAGCATATATACATGATGTTAACTAGAGTTATAATATTGTTGTTTTGAAATGGGATATTGCAGAAATGATGCCAGGCGCAGAAGCAAAAACCTGTAAGAGGTATAGTAAATCGTGGAGAGGGCCGTGCTTCAGCAGCAGCAATTGTAACAAACACTGCAAGAAGAAGGAGAAAGCCGTAGCTGGATCTTGCCATGCCGATGATGTAGGATGGGCTTGCTTCTGCTACGTCAAATGCAAATGAATTAACTTCAATATTAATATCTTCGATGTTTTGCAAGTTTCATGCTAAATAAATTAACCAGCTCAGCTGGCTGCTTCTGTTTCTGTAAACAAATTTTAAATCTCTATCAAAACGAAAAATGAAGTGAACAAAGGACAAATAATCAATCACACACCGTTACAAAAGTATCTTATCGGCCTCACAAACTCTTACTCTCTAATTATAATCTCGTATTCTATTGTATTCAATTATCTAAATTTAGGATTGGATCTCTTTTTATAAGTAATACATAACATATTATTCTTAATAAGATTTAAATTTCTGATCATAATAGGATTTTTATTTTAATTCATAGTAGGATTATTTTTCTATTGAAAAACTATCTTACATAGAAACATATTAGGAAAATTGATTATATTCTAATACAATACTAATTTGGATTAAATTTGACTTCACGATATTAACAATAATAAATATATTTCCAAGAAAGATAAGATTTTAATTTTATGCTCTAATGAACACAACATTTTTTTTTTTTTTTTTTTTAGTATCCGAAGGTGTCTAGACTAATTTGTGCACCTCAACTATTCTTTTGGGATCCTGAAGTTAACAACCAGATAAACCTCCTATGGTTATCCCTTATTAGTAGTCGTGGAGATTCAAACTTAAGATTTCTTGAATAATTTACTCAAAAATCTCAAGCGAATTATCAAGCTACTTAGAAGTAGTTAAACACTGACTTTGTTGATAAATACTCTAAGAAGGATCCAGATTTGTGTATCTTTAATTAAGCTTAATTAATTATGCAACTGTTGAAATGCGAAGCCATTTCACATGGGCGTGCATGGTAGCTCGCAAACCTATGACATTGAATTAAGATGGTGATATGCATGGCAATAAATTAATTTTATACACGACTTTGTTGATAAATACTCGCAGGAGGCCAATTTTTTTTTTTTTTTTTTTTTTTAAATCAAGATGTGTTGGAGTCTCACACCGGCTAGGCACGCTCAAGCCTACTGGTTTATAAGAGGAGATAATCCTCCCATTTAATAAGGTCTTATTGGGTGAGGAGTCAAACCCATGTCAAATTCTATCATGGCATCAGAATCCAGGTTCAGTTGAGCTAAGTGTTTGACCAGCGGGTAAGGAGTTAGAGCCGATAACTACCTCCAATAACAGGCATAGCCCAACATATGGGCTTAACCATAAGGGAGAGTGTTGGAGTCATACACTAACTAAACACGCTCAAGCCTACTGATTTATAAGAGATAGTAATCCCACCATTCAACAAGGCCTTATTGAGTGAGGAGTCAAACCCACCTCAAATTTTATCAAGATGTTCAATCAGTTTCAATATACTTTGATTAATCTTTGAGGGAGATTAACGCAACAATCCACCGTCACAGTCTTCCCAACTATTCCTTAGGAGAGACTAGTGCTTGGAGTATACTAGCACAACATTCCTACTTAAATAAAAAAGTCTCAAAATCAAACCTAAGACCGTACACATATTCATATTATCCTCATTCGCTCTAACTAATTGGACTACCCACAAGCAAGTCTAGAGGCCATCTTTGCTTATAATTAAAATATAATACCTGGTTTTCGTACTTGAGTGTTAAAAAGAAACCAATTAATACACCAAGCTAATTAAAAAGAAAATATTTGAGTGTTACAAATCGATTTTTACATTTTCAAATTATACCCAATTTGTTTCATATTTAATATAAAAAGGAATTATAATTATTAATTACATGTTCCAAAATCACAATCCTCAGCTAAATTTCCGAAAAATTATAAATGGGCCAAAAGTTCAACTCTTTAGATTGGGCTTTTACTGTGGGCTGTACAGTAGCAGCCCAATAGTATAGCAAGTCAAATCCAGTGGAAACGACGCCGTGGAATCTTATACAAAACCGTTCTTTACTAAACCCTAGGGTTAGACAACACTCTCTGCCTCCCCCGCCTCGCTTCTCTCTTTCTCATCTTTACTTCTGCACGAGCAGCACGCCACCGCAGTTCATCTCTCTGTGAACAGATCCAATGGTACGCCTCTAGATTTTCAATACTCTACCAAAATAGAAGTACCCATTTATTCGATTGATGGATCGGTTAATTATTCTGTTTGTTTTGGTTTATTTTGCAGGCTCCAAAGAAGGACAAGGCTCCCCCACCATCTTCTAGGCCCGCGAAATCCGGAGGCGGAAAGCAGAAGAAGAAGGTCAAAACTTGTAACCCAATCGAGCATATGATGTGTTGATTTGATTTACGATGTGAAATTGGTGTTGTTTCTGATTGAATTGTGTGGTTTTAATTGAATGTGAAAAACAGAAGTGGAGCAAGGGAAAGCAAAAGGAGAAGGTGAACAACATGGTGTTATTTGATCAAGCTACTTATGATAAGCTTCTTTCTGAGGCTCCCAAGTACAAGCTCATCACTCCTTCCATTCTCTCTGATCGTTTAAGGGTGAGTTTCTTATGTTATGCGACATCAAACTGTTATGAAATTTGCTTTATCTTTGGAATTGGGAATTGAGAATTGAGAATTAGACTAGTGTTGGCGCTTCTCTGTTGGCAAATTCGTGTTCAAGTAATGAAAGCACTGAAGTAGGGTTATGCTTACGCTAATAATTATAACGTCCTGTTAACTTTAGATGCATGGGGTTTGATATGATATTGTTTTTGGTAATGTTACGGAACAGACGTTTTGACTATGAGCATGTTGTGTTTATATGTTAAATTGTTTTAGTTTAGCCGTAAACGATTCATGAGTTATCAATATATGTAACTATACTAAAGCATGGTTACCAGAAATCTCTGGACATGTTACCGAAATATTGTTTCAGTAACATTACCAGACCATTTCAGTTCATTGTAGAAGAAATCCAAAAATGTTGATGAGTTTTGCATTTGATAGCGGGCTTTCATGGGGCCATAAGCCGTTGTTTAGACATACTGGAGTGCTTTCTCTGTACTATTAGGTTAGTAGTTTAGTCTGCAGTGATTAGTTGACTGTCCCCTGGGTATTACAGAGGCACACATGTCAATTCTTGGATTTGAGTACTGTGTAAATTTCTCTTATTTGTTGCCCCGGTGTCATGCAGATCAGTGGATCACTTGCAAGGAGGGCAATAAGAGAGCTTATGGCAAGAGGTTCGATCAGGATGGTGTCTGCCCATGCAAGCCAGCAGATTTACACCAGGGCAACGAACACCTAATCTTGTTATATTTGCTTATTAGTTTTTATGTAGTGGTTCTTGGGTTTGACAGTTACTATTTTTGTTTCCTCCTATCTTGTTAAGAGTTTATGAACTACAATTTTAGACCTTAAGTATGTTTTTCTTTAATGGTATTCGTTTAGACTTTTTGAAGATGTTTCTTGTTAGTCCCTTATGAGCTATTCCATACTTGTTCATTCTATATCAATTATGTGCATGTTTAGGAAAGAAAATTTTCTCGAAAGCTAGTAGGTTGAGTCGTGTAAATGATCTGTCAATCTGTTGCCTCGTAGCTTCATGAACCCATTTCTTTTGAGGACCCCTGAAATATATATAGCAGTACAAATTTTGTTATCAATCCAAGGAATTGTTGCAGTAGACAATTCATGGGATCAAAGTGAGGAACACCATCTTCAGAAATATTGGAATTGCGACTTACAAAGAAGCTAAAAATTGTTGGCAACCTTTTGGAGTTACTTGGATCAATTTTTTTTCTCTGGTAATGTCTTATCTCTGGCTCTTTTTAAGGTAAGTAGAATTGTATGTGGACCAAATGTTTCCATGCTCAATAAACTATGGATTCTGTGAAAACCTTCCATGTTGCAGGCCATTACCGACACCAACCATATAGCATCTTGCTGAAATTTGTTTCCTTTTGAGCTCCATGAGTGCGCAGCACACCAGTTCTAAATCACCATTTAAGGGTGTGTTTGTTTTGTTATTTTGGATTAGATTTTGGGAATAATATTGGGTTGTTAAATAGGGTGAGTATTATGAGGTAAAATTTAAAATTTAACAAAAAAAACCCTAGGTTTGCTAATTTAATAAAACATCTCAATATATTAAAATTTTGTAAAATGACAAAAACACTTCTATCTATCCACAATGTCAGATTTCGGTCAATACTGTCGAAATTTGGTTGGAAAATGATGTTAGGATGTAGATCGGTCGGATATGGGCGATCGTGCGTCGATATGGCCTTTTTCTACCAGATCTGTGGTGGATCTGGTCGGAAAAGGTTGGATTTGGTTGTCAACGACCACAAAAGGCCAAGATATGGTCGTCATTGACTGTCAACGACGGCTATTTCTTTGGTCGTTGACCAAATCTGGCCTTTTTCGGTCAGATCTATTGTGGATCTGACCATAAAAGGTCAAATCGGTGAAATACCAATTAGTTTTGGTCGTTTTTACGCTGTTGTAACAGATTCCGATAACTACCGATGGTTGTTGTCGGAATCTGGCAACTATAGGTGAGTAGAAGTCCTTTTGTTAATTTTTAAACCTTTTTTTTTATAGGTGTTTAATTAAATTAATAAACTTAAGGAGACTAAAAATAAGTATTTTGGAAATAATAATAATATATTTATAAAGAAATTTTACAAAGATTTGCATATAAAGTGAAGTGGCCAAAAATGAATATTTTAGGAACAATAATAATATATTTTCAAAAAAATTTTACAAAAATTTGTATAAAAAGTAAAGTGGTAAAAAATGAATAGAATAGTAAAACAAAAAGTTAAACTTATTAAATTTATTTTTTATTATATCACTTTGTATGAAGATCTTTGTAAAAATAATTTATAAGTGTGTCATTACTATTTTGAGAATATGATAGAGAATAGGGACTGAAATTGAAGTAATAAAACAAACGGCCTTGAATATCTTGACATTCAACCGACAAGACATAAGAACGAGATTGGGAATGTCTTTTTCCGAAATGAAAGGCTGGGCCTATCTCTTGAGAGCTGTCAGTCTTAGATCGCACACATTCCACTCAAAATCATTGTAGTGTTAAGTGTTTAACCCAATCAATTTGACTGTGACATGAAAATAGACATGTCAAGCAATTTACAACGCTGTCGTAAAAAAAGGGGGTAAGTCTTATCAAACCCAAGAAATCTCCAGAGGAAGAACCACGTGAAATTTTGTCACATAATATACGGTTTCTAGTCAATGTTTGATTGTTTTATAGGGTTTATAGATCGGATGCCACATGCAATTTTTCTGCCTTGATGAGACTCTAGTCCGGCATCTTAATTAATCCCTAAGAATCTTAGAACTATCGACCGAGAAATCTTTTGGGATCTCGAAATTATTAATCGAGTAAAAATTCTAACGGTTATTCCTATTAACAACCGATGAGAGACTCAAACTGAAAACCTCTTAAGTAATACATCTAAAAGTCTTTATTAAATTACTCGATCATCCAGAGATAGTTATGAGATTGTTTTTATCAATCCACAACATAAAAATATCAGGAACAATCAGTTAGAATTTCAATGAATTGGTCTATACATAAGTATTTTTCACTGTAAAATTCATGGGAATGGTCATTGCACTTTGAAAAACTTTCATTCTCACCATGATCACTAAATTAATTGAAATTATGAGATCAAAACTACATTAACAACTAAGGTCCAGACTCCATACGTTAACAAACACATGTGCGGCAGAGAAAGCGCTGGTGCACTTGAATAATCAAAAGGGCCACCTCCTCAACATCTCAGTCAAAGAACAGGATTAAAGTAGCTGGATATTTCCCAGATTTGTTTAAGCTTATATATAATTTATGAAACAACTTGTTCAGCAATCACTTTCTTCAATATTATCTTTCAATCGACATCTTTCAGTGCTATACCAAATCAAATACAAAGAAACAAATGATAAATATAGTTGTGGATTGTGATAGGGGAGCAGGGGAGGTGGGCCAAGTGCTTCTGCAAAATCTAATAACAACCGTCCATGGGGTTTGGTGTCATTGAATGATGGTTTCTGTCCAAATCTTGATGTCAAGCAGTACACTCCGTGATTGAAGTATCTACTTGTTTGAACATGCCAATTTGGTCATCTTGATACATCAAACTAAATTATGGTGAGAAGTTCAAAACAGTTGATAGGAAAGTGGGTTCATCTTTTTATATAACTCTGTTCAACTTTTACTCAATAACCCTCTTTTCTAGGTGTTACAGTGTCCTGTCCATTTCAGTGGGGACGGATATTTTCAAGCTTTGTCCTTCGTAAAATTATATTTGGCTTAGATTCTTCAACCAGCAATGATAGTACAACGATTCCACTGCCTTTCCATTTTTGGGAGGCTTGTTTTGGGACCTTTGGAATGATTTCTGCCAAATCTGACCACAAACAAATTAAAATTTGCATAAGATCAAGTGTGCAACTGGGTCTACATGTCTGTCAATATTCCCTTCACCATCACAAGAATTTTACCATGCACAGTATATTGATCAAAAATCAACACTGAATCAATAGTTAAATACATGATGTAGGATTTCTATTTTCCGAGATCAATTATACGGTGGTTAAAAAATGTCATGAATCATAATCTTGACATGGTTGAAAATTGCTCTAATCATATCAGCAAATTGGCAACATGTCAAAGGATGAAAAATTGCCAAAATGGTGATTAGCATGCTTGAAAGGGATAGCTTTGCTGATACAACTAATAAAAAATCGACAATTTTCAGTAATAAAAAATTATCATTGTACTACAAACTCTGGCTTGAAATGGACAGGTGGGTTTGGCTTATAATGGCTTTCTCCATATCCTAGAGGGGGCCTAGAAACTTGCACTACTGTATGAAGTGTACACGGTGATACAGATCATTGAGTCCTTTGCAGAGATATTGACATTTTTTTAATACTACAATTATTGTATTTTTGTAGTAACATTTACATAATTTTATATAAATACCAAGTTTGCAGGATTTCTCGTGAAATGCTCACAAGCCAATAAAGCTAACCGCCCCTTCAACATCAATTCACGCAATTCACTTCCATTTTCAACCATCTTTAACCTTTCTTAACCGATCATTTCTCCAAGTTCCTGGAGTTTTGTTGGTTTAACACTTTACTTTTTGGTGTGTACTAAAGTCTTACACTTCAGTTTTTTACTTTCTTGCTTACATTGTTGTTCTTGAACTTCTGGGCTACTTGAGGATCTTGTTTCTGTGTAATTAACCTGACCTGGGTTGTTTCAGTTCTGTTATCAAACTTTCCTTTTTGAGGTTGCATAGATTTTAGTCGTTATTGCATTCTTTAGTTAATGTATGATACAAATACAACTGTCATTTACAATTCTTTGTAATATCTTTATGTGATCTGTACTTTACTTTGTTACTTAGATTACACTTAGATTGCACTTAGATTATAGCTTTACTTTATTGGGATTCGGGTTAAGTACTTAATTGACTCTGTCATTTTGATAATCATCATAATCTTGGTTCACTATATATATATATTTTTTTTTCCTGGATTGTAGTTCTAGCAGAAGAAAAGCTGCAATGGATTCTTGTTGTGTGGGTTTGACAGCCAATACCCATGTGGCAAAAGCTACCAAACAAGGTTTCAAGAATGGAGATAATGCGTTTTGGGGAGAGAGGATCAGAGGTAGCTTAAACAACAGTGGTGGGTTTAATCATTTGGCAAAAGGCTTGAAAGCTGAGAAGAGAGACAAGAAGGTCAAACCTGGTGTTGCTTATGCTGTGATTACGTCTAACAATCCCAAAGAGGTTATGGTAAGTGGGAATTCATTCAACAGTGTATTTACCATTTCGGAGATTGATTAATCCATTATGGTTATTTATTTATTTTTGTACTTCTTCATACTGAATTTATATATGATCATGATGCTAAATGATAGGTTGATTTTGTGATTGTTTAATATGTAGTCTCATTTTAATTCTGTAATATGATTTCAGACCTTATCACTTCCAACTCCGATGTTTGAGAGACGGAGAGCAGACCCGAAAAATGTAGCTGCGATCATACTGGGAGGAGGTGCAGGGACTCAGCTCTTTCCTCTTACAAAAACAACAGCAACACCAGCTGTAAGAAAATATATCTTGTCTGATCAACTTGTTTATAATTGAGAGGATGACTAATTTGTGAGATCTTAACTTCATTATATTGGAGATGATGTGTTTTTTTTTTTTTTTTTTTTTTTTTGGTGACTTTCAAAGTGTAGTCATCGTTTGGGCCTGAGTGAACATTTGGTTGAGGTCTTGAATTTATATAGGACTTGAGGTCTCATTCTGTGACTATTTTTTATGATCCAACAGGTTCCAGTTGGGGGATGTTATAGGCTTATAGATATCCCTATGAGTAACTGCATCAACAGTGGCATAAACAAGATTTTTGTGTTAACCCAGTTCAACTCGGCTTCCCTCAATCGGCACATTGCACGGACATATTTTGGCAATGGTGTCAACTTTGGTGATGGATTTGTGGAGGTATGATATGCTTGAACTCTTGAAGCAGATAAAGATCTTGATATCATCCTTTAATATACTGATTCAGTATATAGACAACATAAATGAATTTTGAAGTTTTAAAGTCACCTTATTCTTCGGTTTTGGACTTCTTATCTCCTTGCGCATCCTTCTTTGCTCATTGACTAAAAGCCAACTCCCTTTCTGAACAGGTCCTGGCTGCCACTCAAACACCAGGGGAAACAGGAAAGAATTGGTTCCAAGGAACAGCTGATGCTGTGAGGCAATTTACATGGGTATTTGAGGTAGGCATGGATACTTGTATTTGCTTTAGCATCTCCAAATGGCATAGATAGAAATAGAAGAACTCCAAGTAGTCCATTCCCATTTCGACTTTGAAATGGAATCTGATAAATAACATTGATTGACTTGTAGGATGCCAGGAACAGGAACATTGAGAATATATTGATCTTGTCTGGGGATCATCTTTACCGAATGGATTATATGGATTTTTTGCAGGTATACAATTTCTTTCTAACATAATGGATTCATTTTAATTTAGCATTTAGAGACTTTTCTTACCCGTTTATATTTGTTTTAACAGAGTCACATCGATAGAAATGCCGATATTACAATATCATGTGCAGCAGTAGGTCAAAGGTTTGTTTACCCTACTTGTCTTGATGATAGAGTTCCCCAAATTGAGTCCTCTTGATACATTGTGCGCATTTTACTGCATTTTTATTATGGATCCTCAGTTTCATCTAAACTTGTGTGGGTACTTTATAGCCGCGCACCGGATTATGGATTGGTGAAGATAGATGATAGAGGCCGCGTTGTCCATTTTGCTGAAAAACCGAGGGGTGCTGATCTGAAAGCTATGGTAATCACTAAGCAGATCTCATGCTTTGAATTGCCAGTCTTTGTTATCATTAAAGCCTGAAAACTCAAGTCTTCCCTTTGATTGTTCATAAATTGACTGGAGAGATCAATAACAATCTAGTTCTCCAATATTAGCCTTCACATAATTGTGCTCCAATACTATAGATTTATTAATTCTAACAAACTTCTGTTTAATTCAAACTTTTTCATTCGTTTTACTGCAGCAAACAGATACCACTCTTTTAGGATTAACACCCCAAGAAGCTATGAAATCCCCATACATTGCATCCATGGGAGTCTATGTATTTAGAACAGATGTCTTGTTAAAGCTTTTGAGGTGGAGATATCCTACGTCCAATGACTTTGGTTCTGAGATCATTCCTGCAGCTGTGATGGAGCACAATGTCCAGGTAAGAGACATCTAAACGTAGAACTTCTAGTGCTTCTAATTGTTTCTCCATCAATTGTGATAGGAGGGTGGTTTATTGTATGTTAAAATGACTCTTGTTTTGACAGGGGTACATCTTCAGAGACTACTGGGAGGACATTGGAACATTAGTGTCTTTTTATGAAGCTAACTTGGGCCTCACTGATGAGGTTGGTTTTAATGCTATAGTAGTTATAATTTCAGACTTCATATGCCTTCTGCTATTTGCATAGCTTTGAAAGGTAACATATGGTGGATCATGTCAACCAAGCAAAACCAGATGTCATTTGAAATCACTAATGAGCATGCCTCTTCATGCTCACTTCTGCTTCTCTCGTTCGGTAAACTGTAAATAAGGCCTGACTTATGGTGTTGGAACTGGTTGATATTACCTAAAATGATTCTTTCTTTTTGTGTAGGTTCCAAAGTTTGAATTTTATGATCCAAAGACTCCTTTCTACACTTCTCCGCGGTACTTACCGCCAACCAAGATTGATAACTGCCGGGTATGCTGCTAGAGTTGTGATATTCTTCTTGGTTTCATTGAACTTGTCTCGCTTCTCATTCTTCAATTTTATTTTCAGATTAAGGATGCAATCATTTCACATGGATGTTTCTTGAGAGAATGCACTGTTGACCACTCCATAGTCGGTGAACGCTCACGTTTAGACTATGGTGTTGAGCTAAAGGTGAGAGTTATTCATTGATTTCAGACATTTTCTTCTAGTCCAAAGAAGCTTTAAGGAAAGATCAACTTTTTTTAATATCTTCTGATGATGATCCAGGATTCCGTAATGATGGGTGCGGACTCTTATCAAACGGAATCTGAAATTGCATCTCTACTGGCAGAAGGGAAAGTCCCCATTGGGATTGGACGGAATACGAAAATCAGGTAACTAGTTGCAGAGTAACTAAAAATGAGACCATGAACTGCAGACACTTCAGTTTCTAATTATTTCAATGATTTTTCTTTGTAGTAACTGCATCATTGACAAGAATGCAAAGATAGGAAAAGATGTGGTCATTGTGAACAAAGATGTAAGCTTGAACTGCCCATTTTCATATAAATCCTTTTAACTTCTTGATACATAAGAATAAACAAATGTAATCCATCTTAATGATTTGGCTTTATAGGGTGTTGAAGAAGCAGATAGACCAGAAGGTGGATTCTACATTCGATCAGGAATCACCGTTATACTGGAGAAAGCCACAATAGAAGACGGGACGATCATATAGATGAATCTCAAGTACTTCCAAGCATGGACTGGTTTCAAAAATGTGATCAAGAGAACACTTTAAACTTGTAACTTCAGTGGCTACTGAAGAAGCTATGAAGGTTTCATTGGCAGCATTTTGGCCCCAGAAGAAGGAAGCTGCATATTTATGTAAATTAGAAGTTGCTGTCCCACATGTATAAATTGAGCTTAGGGCAATCTACGGATGCCAAAAGTTGTAAAATAAACCAGAGGACTGATCCACAGGCTGCGTCTCTGTCATCTAGATAGTGATACTATGGCATGGGACTTGAACTTTGGTATTAGAAATAATAAAATATTAATAGTTGATTGAATTATATATGCAACAGTAAGTTCAAGTAGTTTATGAAAATAAGAATAAAGATAATCTGACAAACTTCTTTTACAAACCTTAACGTGTACTTAAGGTACAAAATGATTTTGATTAGACTTAAGAAACGGTTGCTTATAAAAGGAATGATTGTTCCTCACAGAAAAAATGATTATTCCTCTCTAAGGAACGGTTATTCCTTCCTTATGAAACGGTTTGTTCCTTAAAGGAATGGTCATGTGTAAAGAAAGAATGATTATTCCTTCATAAGAAATGGTCATTCCGTATGAAGGAATGGTTGTTCCTTTATAATGAATAGTTGTTTATTCATAAAGAACGACTATTCTCCTTGATGGTTCTTTCTTAAAAAGCGACCGTTCATATTTAGTAAAAGTCATCAGTTGACGTGTTAATACCAACTCAAGTGATACGTCAATTTGTGATATTCATTTGTCGGCATAGTATTACTCTAAAAACAACTTTGGTTTTCCGGCTCTAGCTATAACACAGTGTTATACACGTGCATTTTAAAAGTTCAATCTTTTTATGGGTAGAATAAGGCATATTGATAAATGACACTTGGCAGATAGAAAAATTCTTATTGTTTTCGAACTTAAACGTGGAACCTTAGAATAATGATTTGTGTCCCACTCTCTCCCCAAAGAGGAGCAAAAGAAGATCAACAAAAGGCTTGGCAGAGAGAAAACAGAGAAGTTAAACCAAAGCAATGCAAGAATCAAGGAAGATGGATTTGAAGCAATTACAGAATGTAATGAAAGAGCCAAAAGTTGGCGTGGTGGTGAAGAATGAGACCCCCATTTCTGATGACATTCAATACAAACCAGAACTCGATTCTGGCTCTGCTCTTCAACTCTTTCTTGATCGCATTCCCATCACTTCAATTCCTGGCATCAAAAACTCACCTGGTATCACTATATAACATTTCTTTTCTTTCTCAACATGTTTCATTTGATGAACTTATGGAACTTCTTTTCCCTTTTCTTTCTTTTTTTTTTTTTTTTTTTTTGGGTGTGTTGGGAAAGAAATACAAATTTTGGAACTGAATGCTGGGCATGGTGTAAGGGAAGCTATACAAATGTTGTATGAGAGGGATGTATGTGCTGCGCCCATTGCTGATGCTTTAGACCCTGATGCAACAACCATTGCAAGATTTTCGGATCGGTATATTGGTTTTATTGATTTTGCGAGCATCCTTCTTTGGTCACTGCACAAATGTGAAAAACCCCATGTTAAAACCAAAGAAAATGGTGGTGAGAGTTTCTTCACCATGCTTGATCAAAATCCTCAAATTGGCCACACCAAGGTTCTTTTGCTCGCTTTTATTGGTTTATTTTATGTTCAAATAAGATACATGACTGTTGAATACAATGGTTTACTTTTGTTTTGCCCCAAGTATAACAGATCGGTGAGCTAGCTACAGAATTTCTATGGGATCCCTTCTTCCCTCTGCGCTTAGATGACACGCTCTTTCATGTTCTGCTACTGCTTTCGAAGCACCGCCTACAAGTCGTGCCTGTCGTAGAGCAACCAAAATCGCAGGTCATTGGTTTTGTTACACAGGTAAGATTCTCCGGCTATATAGATAATGTTGGTAAATTGAGAAATCTAAGTAATTGTAATCCGCAGTGTAACTGGTACAATTTGCTAAATTCATGTTTGCTTGATATATAAATTTAGGGGTGTATATGAGCCGAGCCGAGCCGAGCCGAGTATCTGGACACTTGAGGTCAGTTCATGATGAACAGTATCGAGTTCGAGCCGAGCTCGTTTGAGCTTGAATAGTTGGGCTCGAGCTCGAGTTCACGAGTATGGGTGGATACTCTAGCTCGAACTTCGAGTTTATTGTGAGAATGGGGTTGATTGTCATTTTAAAAACTTGGAAATAAAAAAAGTAACAAAACTTGTAATTTGGCCCCTGAACACGATGAGGCTTGCGAGCCTATCGAGCCGGGCTTCGCCCGAATCAAACTCGGCTTGACCCCTTAAACGAGCCACTCGAGCTCGACTAGATTGACTTCGAATCGAATTTGAGCTTTTCACGAGCCGAGCTCGAGTAACTCACGAATTGCTCGACTCACTTCTTATTCCTATATATAATTGCTTGCAATTCAATAGAGTGCAGTAATGCAGCTGCTACTTCAATCAAGTGGACTAGACTGGTTCGATAGAATTGCAGACAGAGCTTTATCCGAGTTTCGGTATGCTAAACCAAAATACTTACAGAAAATATGTTTCAATGGTTGAGTTGCAATACATGTATTGTTTTTCTCCAATTTCAGGTTTGAGAATGGAGATCATGTCGTTCAAGTATGTGGAGACCAAAGCTTAGCAGAAGGTCTTCGGATGTTATGCAAGAACCAAGTAGATGCAATTGCAGTTGTTAAAAGAGAAACCAGGAGACTTATTGGTACTATCACAAGAAGTGACATTTACCTTCTTCTGGAGAATGATAATCTCATCCCCAATAGAGAGTAAGGCTACTTCCATCCAGATTAAACATTTGAACTGTGTGACTAAGAGCAAAATACGAAAGGCTTATTTAGCATATTCACAGGACTCTAACCACAGAGGAATTCATTCACATGGAGACTGGTAGAGCAGACTCCGATCCCACCATTGAACGAGACATCGGAGCCCTTATCTCAGCAGGGGCTCTCCGCCTAAAAAACAGTTTCCTTCCAAGAATGGACCAGCCGGTGACCAATAAGAAAATGGACACCCTCAAGGAAGCCATGAAGAAGCTGGCTGATACAAAGAGCAATTTCAGTTTTCTGGTAAATGATTCACATCAGGCAACAGGTTTACTCACGATAAGAGACATAATCATTCAATTTGCTCCACCCTGCATAGACTCAAGTTTTCATGAAGACGGTTTCTTTGAATCTGCTCTAGAACAGACCGGATGCAAAGTCAAAAATGGAACCATAGCTCGTAATAGTTGATTTGTTTACTTATGGAGGGATCAATAAACAGTGAGAAGATATTAATCTAACGGCGTCTATGAGTACAAGGTTTATGTCTTTACGATAGGCTGATTGATGCCAAGTTTACTGCTTGTTACTTAAGCTAATGCTTCTTTACCACTGCAGCAAGTTGGAACAGGAACAAAGATCATTTATGAATTCTTACAAACGGATGAGAACATAAAACACTTTATGCCACAACTTGTGGTTCAGATCTTTAATCTTCAATCAATTAATGCAGCGTAGTGGGCACTAGGAAGGAAAATGTTATACCCATAACCTCTTCTCACAAACTTCCTCACACAACCCGACATAATAGTTCGTAATAAATCTTACCTGATAAATTACGACTGACCAATTACAAGATATCATATCAAAATTGTAAAAGAAAGTTTGTAAAAAGAGATTGTGGGTGTAGTATTACTCTTCTAGGAATATAAAATACTTGGTCAACTATTGTACGACATGCTTCATTAGGAAGAAGATTACACATGCAGAGATATAAAAATAAAAATAAAAAAAAAGGTAAAAGGAAGCTCAACTGGTATGAAATCAAACATATATAAGTGAGGAATATTACAAAAAAAATTGCTGAAGGGGAAGTTTGTCCTACGAATCTTCTCTCATAGGGCCTTCCTCCATTTTCAGCTCAGTGAAAATGATGACGCAACAGTTCCAGACCATCCCTTGTTAGCTGCCACTAAGTTAATCCATATATGCAGCTTCATTGTCCAACCAATATACAATCATTACTGGGTTGTTCTGACAAATGACAGCCATATATTTGATTAATACTCTATATTGTTATTATGATAGAATATCACAATAGAAAACCATAACTATGAAAGCATCTCTGTCGTAAAGGCAAGATATATTTCTACTCGTTTAAGTTCGCTTGACAGTCTCTTAGTGACATTCTCTATAATTAACTACATTTAATTATTTTAGACTCTAGTTATATATTCACAGGGATTCATGTATGACCTTTTTTATTTTCTTGATTGCAAGCATTTCCCAGTTTTCCTTCCAGTGAATATGGAGGACCAAAAGGGGCATTTATGCGGCGTGACAGAGTACAATAAAATATACAATATACAGTGAAAGCAGTTGATTACCACTCCCCCTTTTTTTCATTTTTTCCTTCTTCCAATCGATTGCCCACATTCAAGAGACAAGGCCTCTATAAAATGCTGATCCGAACAGCACATTCACAAAACCTACTCTGATGGAAAATGAAAAACAAAGTCCAAAACAAATACGGACAGAGAACATACCAAGGGAACATTCTCGCTAAAGAAAATTCCACATCCACTGATTTTGTTGTTACTGATGACCAAAGCATTTCCCCTTTCAAAAGCAATTCCAATACCATGATTGCCAGAATGATCCTATGGACTGCTTAGCTTGCTGTTTGTTCCCTGCAAAATCTGTGTAGAATCGTCTCAGAATCCCTAAGTTTTCCAAACAATATATGACCCCTCTTTCCTAAATTCACATGGTTGAAAAGTGTTCAGGGCCTTCCCCATCAGAGCCATAGCACCTATGCTAGGAAACTGCTTCTTTTGAAGTTCATCAAATGTTGCTTTTGTACTTCGTGGCTCACAAAGTGTCACTGCTTCACGATTCTGTGTTCGAGATACAGCT
Organism: Pistacia atlantica; assembly: GCA_026229545.1. NCBI lineage: Eukaryota > Viridiplantae > Streptophyta > Magnoliopsida > Sapindales > Anacardiaceae > Pistacia > Pistacia atlantica. Next base: position 25,633,014 of record JAPEIT010000015.1, on the reverse strand, counting down.
CCATCATGACACCATCTACGAATCCAACAATTGGAAAGACTTACGTCTTGAGTCTTCCTCACTGTTTCACTGAAAGAAGACTCTCTATTTTTTAAAAAACAAGCAGTCTGGTCCAGTGCCATTGGTTGTTTACCGAAGCATCTGCCCGTTTTGGGTTCAGAACTAGTAATGTTGCATCTCATGATTTTGTTGACGAACTTGTTAACTTTCTCATGGGAAGAAGCTTCTTCCATTTCAGAACCTTCTTCCATTTCAGAACTCTTAGTGCCATAAGCAAAAGAACCTGGGGCACTCAACTTCAGACGTTTAACCCATCTGATGCTTGGATCTGATCCCATATGACCATCTGGAAAAGCACCAGTTTTGGAATTTGTGGGCAGCTCAGCATGTGCAAGGAGATGCTCTGCATCCAAACTCTGGGTTTTTGAGGAGCTTGTCTCCCTATCATCCACAGAGTTCGCAACAGATGAAAGGCCAGGAAGCTCTTGGTTTATATCAGGTAACTCAATGTTAGGCAATCTTCCTCCAATTTCTTCTCTGGTTGAAGCAACGGCAGCTTGTGATGTTGCTACTTTGTCCTCTTTAATAACCTACAAAATTCCAGTCATTACTAAGATCTAAGGGATTCCCAATGAACACAACATGCACTCCTTATACATCAACAGATAAAATAATGGTATAATCAACTTGAAGCCCGTATTACCAACTAAACAATGAACACATAAGCCAGCATCTATTAATTTCTCCCCATTCTAACATTTAATTTTAATTAGACTGGTTCTCAGAAAACTAAAATGCTACAATCATTTCTCCAAATTTCTTGGACATCCACTTGTTGTGTTCCAACACTAGAAACTAATGTTATCTAATTATATTCTCAATATATTCCACCAGCACCCATAGAGTTATACACACAAGTGTACTAACAAATGAAAAAAAAAAAAAAAAATTGGAAGAAATAAAAAGCAACTAAAAAGAAGATATTCCTAAGATATTTAGCATATTTCAATGTCTTTAGGAACACTGATTTGAGTGATAAACCAGAAGAATCATAGACCATATAACCCATCATCTTTCAATCACCCGCACATTAGATAACTATCTCACTGATCAGGTGCTGGATAGAAATTGTGACTCCAATAAGCAAGAACAAAAAAACAAAAAAAAAAAAATTACTGGATCGAATAGGGTAATTCAAATTTTAGTGCAAGTATATGTCATTTGACAGATCAGAATAGCACAATTACCTCATTTGTTGGCGAAGAAACCACAACTACAACAAACAGAAAAGAAAGAAACTTGTTAGACAGGAAAATTAAAACGAAATTGATAAACCTACTAAGTGAAGTTCAGGAAGATCATATATATCTACTGACATAAACAGAACAGTCCCGTAGTAAAAGCCTATTTATAATGTATAAGCGTCATATGAAATGAAAACATTTAGGTCATGAAAACATTACAAGGATGCATGCATACCAGAAAAATGGTTCTTCTGGAAAACATCCATGTCCATTGTATCAGTGTCAGCTGATGACTCATTCTTTAAACAAACTGCAGAAGTCTTGATATCTCCAATATTTTTTCTTTCCTCGCTATCTGTGGTGCTCCCTAGAGGTTGGAGTTTCACTCCTTGCTGGCCACTGAAACCAAAATCAGGCGATAGACTGAGGAATTTGCCGAACATTTTTTCTTTAAACATTTCACTTCCTTTTGACGAGTTAACATCAGTCTTCTTAGTGATTAGAAAATGGTGAGTAGTCTCAGAAAACTTGGGATGCCCTTCAGTGGTACATATCCTCATCGTCTCCACATCATCAAGAGATCGTGGGATTCTTGGTACTGAGAAAAAATCATGAAATGAAGTTCCTGTTTTGGTTGCATCTATTGGATTGCTCCAGTTTGGAAACAATGTAGCACCAGAATGATTTTGCCTTTTTTCTATCTTTTTACCAACAAAAACGGGTAGCTGATTGTTGCTTGCTGAGGGTTCATGCAGTAACAGATGCATATTATTCTGCCTCGAGGATGAAGTCCCAGATCTTCTGAAATCTAACAGGTCATCAATTTTCTTATCATGAACCAAAGATGTAGAACAGCTTTGAAATTTAGAATTTCTGAAGTGCTCTTCAGATGCAACAACTGGGCTTGTTTGATTAATCTCTTCTTGCCTGCATAAGGAATGAATTCGAGGCTTCCTACTGTTGTATCTATACGGCACAATTTTCGAACTTGAACCCAGGTCATGCTGAAAAGATGTTGAAACAGCTAAGCTTTTCTTTGCAGGAGATTGCACCCGCTGCTCCTGATCCCCTGCGACACCTTCATGCTGGAAATGACATTCTCCAGATGTTCCCATTTCAGGAACTGTCCCTTGATAGGTCGAGACATTCTTCAGTGGCATAGTACTCTCCTTTTTAGAAAGACTGAACTTCGGAAAGAACTGACTCTGTAATATTTCTTTTCCACTTTTTATCGAACTCAGTTTAAGATTCTCATCCATAATATTATCTGTTCTAGATTCAGGAACTTCTCCAAATTCTTTGGCATGTTTAAAAATGCTAGATTGTATCTCAGGTCCATGTTGCTTAGAATCACAATCATCTTCTTTGCACTGACAAGGAAATGATAAAGGTCTATCATCCCGGGTTTCAGACTTACAACTTGTCTGCATCCAGTGAGCCATCCAGACCGATTGGTAAAGATGCATAGGTTGTCTACGCATTCTATCACCATCATGATCTGATTGTATAACATGATCAGACATGATACAGGTTACTTTTCACTAAAAGTGACCTCCCTTCAGAGCTTCATCAAAACTCACCTGACAACAAAATCAACCAACCATTGTCAGTATCCAAACTTCAGTTATAAAATAATAAAAATAATTGCTTTGGAGAGCATTTTCAAGTAATCTGACACTTAGAAAAAAAAAACAATAGAAAACACATAGAGATGCAAACTTGGAAACAGTTCATAATGGATGATTATACACAAAGTTTAGCATCAAGTTCCCATTTAAGAGTTCATTACTACTAAAGTATGTCCAAAATCAGCTGATGTTAATCCACTGCATAAAAGTTGACTTAATCTGTATCAAGTATGCTCAAATAAGCAAGAGACCAAGTATGCAAACAAACTAACAAATCTACAACCAAAATCCCAGCTTCCTTCACCAAATCCTCACTTCCAAATACCAAAAACCAAACTAAGAATAAGCTTATACATGACCATCGACTCATAATTTTGTAAAATGGAACGTCACTCAAACACTATAAGCAATCTTAATTCAACATCTATTAATATTGTAATTTGTAAACATAGAAAATCAAACCCATAAAAACTCACCGGAGCAGGCAGCACCTATGCAAAGACTGAGAAAAACCCCAGAACAGTTTTTTTTTTTTCTCAGATCTTATCTTATTAATTTAGCTTAACAGTGTATTCTAAATGAGTTTCCTCTGTAGTTAACAGCTCCTGATATTGCGTTAGGACAACCTTAACTCTATGGGACCCGCTAACATGCTTGCCTTGTGCATCAGTGCATGCCACCAAACTCTTTTCTCAACCAAATGATTTTTCACCACAAAAATTATATATATAAAACAAAATAAATAAAAACATTAAATTTATCAAAAAACAACAAAACTTGACACTGTGGCTTCTCAGTTCTCACACTGTGACTCTCAGCATCATCGCGAGTGAAGAATTAACAACAGACTAAGCTAAATTAAGCTTCAACATAAAAATAAAAAAATAAACAGAAAAACAAAGTTTGACTTGATTATCTTCATAGAATTTCGAAAGCATAAACAAAACCAAAGACAAAACAAACCCACTTGCACAAACACATAACACACCAGAAAACGAAAATATAAACCAACAAGAAGGGAAAGAAGTGATACCCATAAGAGGAAGACTTAAAGGTTGAAGCTTGGAGATGAAAAGAGAGAGGAAATGAAGTGGGGAGTGAGAGATGGGGAAGCTGTGTGTGGACACAAAGAGAAAGGGCTTAAATGGTGTGAGAAAAGAAGGAAACTGTAAATAAACAAAAGTAGAACTGTAGAAAGCATCTAAAAGCCGAGCTTCGTATCTGTGCTTAGCCACAAATATGTTTGTTTTTTTTTTTTTTTTTTTTTTAATTTAATTTATTTGTCTTCTCAAGCGAACAGTGACAGTGACCCAGCATTGACATTGGAGAAGATGGAAGCGAAGGACCCACTCATTTGCACTTTTTAGTTTTTATTTCTCTCAAATTGGCCCCTTTTTTTCAATTTTTTGTTTAAATAATTTTTTTTTTTTACTTGAGTTTTGAGTAAATAATTAATTAATTAATTTTTACGTAGTTACTTGAGTTTGATGTATGAAAATATGGTTAATAATAAATGCTAGATCCACTTTTTTTTTTCACAAACTTTTTCTTACAATCCCAACGTAATAGTTCATAATTAATGAGTCACAATTTATCAGATAATCAATTATGAGCTTACTAATTATAAGTTGTTATGTCGAAATTGTGAATAATTAGTTGACCATAATTTATCAAATAGGACCTAATATGAGATTGTGACAGAAAGTTTATGAGAAAAGATTGTGGATATAGTATTTTCCTATAGTCAAAATATAGTGCAAACGTCCTCAAATTTTGTAAAGACCGAGGATTAAATTCTCAAATAGTCATCTCCTCTATTAGAGATAGAGTAAAATTGATTTTAATATCTCTTGAATAATACACTGAATTATTTATGACGTTGCACTCAGAAGTGGTTGGTTAAACTTTGCTAGTTGCTACTAAATTTTGTAAAAAAATTAATAATATTAATTTTATACTTAAAAGCCTAATTAATTCATGATTAATACTTGATATTAAAGTTAAAATTTAGAAGATTGGGTATTATTTTAATTGGAACCCCCAACATCTTTTGTGTCCTATTGTGGACATCCTATTGATAGAACAAACTTTATATTATATATATATAAAAAAAAAAAAAGTGCAATAAATAAATCATATGGTCCAATTGTGATAATTGTGAAGGATTGTTTAGATTAAATAAACCTAGAATTTTCTAGGAATTTTAATATATATAAATTTTAAAAATCATGTGTTATATTACTTGGATTTGGCACTTTTTTCATCAACCTTACAAAATATTTTTCTCCTGAAAATATCTTCACTTAAGTGTTCTTTGAGCCACAAGTTGCAGAAAATAATGGAGTTCTATCTCACTTCTCAACTCGGTTTCAAAGAGGACCCATCTCTCCAACAATGTTGTAATATTTGTTAGATTTTTCTTTATAATTTTTATTGTCAAATACTTTTATTGTGTGTTATCTCAGGATCGTAGCAACTTTAAATTTAATCATTTTTTTTTTAACTCAAACTAGAAATAAATCAATTTTAAAAATAATTTGGATTGTGTTTCAACGATTTTATTTTTAAATTTATTAAATGTTATGGTGTATATATATGGTTGGACTCCCTTTTTCTTACAATCCCAATATAGTAACTCATAATTAATAAATCATAATTTATCATATGAGATCAATTATAAATCGACCAATTACAAGTTATTACGTCAAGATTATGAATAATTAGTTAACCACAATTTATCAGGTAAGACCTATTAAAAGATGATTAATTGCGAACTACTACATTGAAATTATGAGAAGAAGTTTATGATAAAAGATTGTGTGTATAGCATTTTCCTATGGTCAATATATAGCACGAACGTCCTCAAATTTTTTAAAGACCGAGGATTAAATTCTCAAGTAATCATCTCCTCCGTTAGAGATCGAGTAGAATCGAATTCAAAATCTCTTGAATAGTACATCTAATTATTTTTTGCGCTTCACTTGGTTAGTTAAACTTTGCTAGTTGCTACTAAATTTTGCAAAAAAAAAAAAATAATATTAATTTTATACTTAAAAGCCTAATTAATTCACGATCAATACTTGATATTAAAGTTAAAATTTAGAAGATTGGGTATTATTTTAATTGGAACCCCCAACATCTTTTGTCTCCTATTGTGGACATCCTATTGATAGAACAAACTTTATATTATAATTAAAAAAACAAAAATTGTGCAATAAATAAATCATATGGTCCAGTTGTGATAATTTAGAAGGATAGTTTAGATTAAATAAACCTAGAATTTTCTAGGAATTTTAATATATATAAATCTTAAAAATCATGTGTTATATTACTTGGATTTGGCACTTTCTTCATCAACCTTACAAAATATTTTTCTCCTGAAAATATCTTCACTTAAGTGTTCTTTGAGCCACAAGTTGCAGAAAATAATGGAGTTCTATCTCACTTCTCAACTTGTTTTCAAAGAGGACCCATCTCTCCAACAATGTTGTAATATTTGTTAGATTTTTCTTTATAATTTTTATTGTCAAATACTTTTATTGTGTGTTATTTCAGGATCGTAACAACTTTAAATTTAATCATTTTTTTTTTTAACTCAAACTAGAAATAAATCAATTTTAAAAATAATTTGGATTGTGTTTCAACGATTTTATTTTTAAATTTATTAAATGTTATGGTGTATATATATGGTTGGACTCCCTTTTTCGTTGAACTAGCTTTTGGAAGTAAGTTTTACTTAAACTCATTTATTATCTTAAACTCATTTATTATAATATCAGAGTCATGTTTGTTTAAGACGGTAATGGGTTTGGACCTCAGCCCTACACACTAAATGTGAGGGAGGGCATTAGAAGTTGAATTTCTCCTACATCACTAAGTTGGTAGACTATTATAATATATATATGTTTAATATGTGGTTGGATTCCCTCTTGTTCCTATTTATCATTAAAGAAGCCAAGAAAAATAAGCAATTACAACCCCAAAGGGTTAGCCTGGCGGTCAAGAAGGTTTGTTCAATTTCTTGAGTTTCTATGTTCAAATCTTGGGACCGCCTACCACGTTGTGGTTTTCCTGATTCTTTGGGTTTGTAGAGTGTTTAATAGACTCTAAATATGAGTTAAGGTACGTGCAAGCGACTTAGACACTCCGGTTAGCAAAGAAAAGCAATTATCTATTTATATGTGGGATATTTTGTAATTTGAATTGAATGAGACCCTTTTGATTTAATAGGAAGAATAGTTCTTTATTGTCTTCTTATAATCATACATTAATCTATCAACAATTTCAAAGATTCCCTCTTTTATTAAACATCATGATATTTCAAGACACAAATTGACCGCCACCACCACCCTCTTCACTCCACTCCATTGGCCAAAAATTTGAGGAGTTGGAGGTGGTGGTAATTAAGAGACTTTTTTTTTTTTTTTTTTTTATATTTAATTAAGGAGATTAATTTTGTTAGATGATTCAATTGCCACGAATCTTATTACCCACCAAGCAAATTCAATTTAAAGACTGTGAATAACTTGTGGCTTTGATTAGGCCACGTCACTTATGGCGTTTATTAATAATATAAAGTTGTAAATAAGAATCATACAATGAAAGAATAAAGTTGTAAATATGAATCATACAATGAAAGAAGGCACCTTCAATCATGGTTTTAATATTTATTTGTTGTTGTGTCTAATCGAAGAAATCTAGTACATGATCGGACATTGGGGAAATTATTGGAGATGGAATTTTTCGAATTCTATTATATTTCATGCAAATATTATAAGATTTATCAACTATAATAGAGCAAACTGCATGTTCTTGCTCAAGATTTATCGAAATCCCAAGTGTTTTTTAGTTGATTGAAGATGTTTGGATCAGTTTATGTATACTTTAACTAATCATTCGAGGCCTTGAAGTTGACGGCCAAATAAATCTCCTCAATGATTACCTCTAGTAGGACTAGTGGAGACTCAAACTCATGAACTCATATTGGATCTCTTTGTTCTTTTACCATCAGGGCGTCCAATGGTAGTTTGAAATCCTAAGTGATTATCTTTAATTGCATTTATTCCAGATTCTTACCCTTAAAGTAATGTCATTTCCTTTATTTTAACACATTCATAAACTTTTCACTGTAGCGTGGTGCATGTTAGCACGCTAAAGTGTGCCAATGCTTTATTTGACAAAGACAAGTTAATTTTACCAAAAAAGGGCTTATGTTAGTAGCATTCAAGCTGGCGACTCTTGGTTATTTCCGGTCGATTTCGAAGTCCAAAATCACTTTTGAGACCACTATTGGATTCCCAACAACCTTATCTACAAAACACATACCTTCACTTATCGACCTCACTTACCATTTCCGACCACCTCTAATAGTCACTAACAGTGTTAGTTTAAGAATAGGAATCCAGAATAAATAGAACTATGAGTATCAACTTGAAATTTTGCTAAACCTCGGATGATAATATATGTCATTTACTCACTATAATAGTTATGATCACTAGAGCATATACTATCTACTTTGGTCGAGTAAGACTAAGGCATACCAATTGTAAGACTTATAATATCTTGTTTAAGCAATCCACACTATCATCAAACTACATCGTCAAATAAAGTATAAGATTTACCAATTAGAATGACCTGAACTCAACTAAAAATATAATAATTATTTTTGTGCAACTAGCATGGATTTGATTTTAGGTTTCACATAAATATTAATAAAAGAATAATGTTACACCCACAACCTTTTTTCCTAACCTCGACGTGACAGTTCGTAATTTATCAGATTAAACCCAGGCGAGACTTATTACTAGTTGACCAATTGTGAGCTACCATGTCAAGGTTGTGAGAGGAAGTTTGTGAGAAGAGGTTATGGGTGTAACATTTTTCTTAATAAAGTTTTGGACAGAAAAATAAATAAGTAAAAAAAGAAACTGCTAGACATTAAACAAGTACTGTAGCTTCTAAATGGGCCTTCACACGTCTGATCAGGCTAGCCCGATGATATTAAAGGCCCAAATTTAGGTCCAATTGCACGCACTGTACTGTTTTAACCGTATGCCGCAACCAAATATTATTTGAATGGTAATCTTAATATAAAGTATTAACTAATTTAGAAAATAATTAAAACATTAATATGTTATACTACAAAACATTATTTTAAAAATTGTTTCGAAAAATAAAAATTAATAAATCATATACTTATATTAAATACTTTCATTTTTTATTCACATGCACCTCAACTATAATTACTATTATGAACGATTTTGATAATATATATTTTTTTTTTTGGTATTCAGGATTGTGTGGATCAGTTTACATGTATCTCAATTAATTATAACTTAAAGTTAATAGCCAAATAAACTTTTAATGGTTATACGTTATTAGTAATCGTGGAGATATGAATTTATGACTTATTGAGTAATATACCTAAGAGTCTCAAACGAACCATTAAACTATCTAAAATTAGTTAACAATTTTGATAATGTTATTGTTTTATTAAACGGTCTTGGGCGAAAAATGACGTGGTGGGATTTTTCTTTGATAATTATTTATAAAAAACATTTTTTTAAATGAATATTTAAAAAACAAAAGTAGAAATTTCCAAAGAGCATCTTCAATACGGACAAATAATATTCCTGGCGTGGTAGAGGCTCGTGAGTAGTAACGGCTCCGGTAACTCCGTCTTTCAACAACTTTTCAACAGCGTCACTGTAATAACCTCTCTTTGTAAATCGCCGAAAAAAAAAACCAAAAATATATAAATAATATAAAAATTTAAAACAAAAATAAAAAACGCAAAGAAAAGACTCGGCTTATTCATTCTCTTACAAGATCTAGTCGCATTTAGCTTCCTCGATCAATTTGAGTCCTGAGTTCAACCTCCAAGACTCATTTCAAGGTCAGCTCTTACTGTTTTTTCCACTAATTTCTCTTCTGTTTTGTGTTCTTCCTCAACGTGATTTGGTTTTTCTGCTTGTATTTCATTTGGGTTGTTTACTTGTTTTTAATCTTTCTCTTTCTTTTTCTTTGGCGAAACCCGTTAATTTTTTAATATTCGGGCTTTTTTAATCAGGGTTTTGTTGTTTTCTTTTTGGGTATGTTTCGTTTAGATCTGTTCTTGAAGTTTTAAAGTAAATCTGTTGTTTTTGTGTTAGGAAACCCTAGTTTTCTGTTTGATTTGTGAGAAATTTTAGGATGCTGGAAATTGGGAATTTATGATTTTGGATCTTACATGTGGATTTGTGTGTGTATTGGGTATTGGTTTGGATTTTGAGGCAAGGACTATATAATCTTGTAACTAGTTTCATTTTGAGCTAATATTTTGCTTAATTGTGTTCTCTTTTAGTATTAAATGGGGCATTGGGTTGTTTTTTGACCTTTTTTCTGGGTACTATATGTAATTGTTTAACCATTAAAATCGCATGAAGATGCTCTAAAATGCCTTATTAATGTGCTAATGTTTATTATATAAATGCTCGTACCTGCATTCATCATTAATAGGCCATAGCTGTTGATTATCGATGCTTGAAATTGAAGCAGAATGACTATTATAATCACTGTTTGTGAAGCTTAAACTGGGATTAGACCTACGAGCTATTTACTCAGTGGGTTTTTGATTGAAGTATATGAGAATCATGTGATTATACACATCTTAATTGCTTGTATATGTTATATTTGGTTAAGTAGATATGTGTCCTGTGATTAGATTCTGATATTTTATTCACAGGATTTTTGAAACTTAAATTGAATGGAGGGAGTTGGAGGCGATGGTGCCTCAGTGGCATCACCTGTTTCGCAATGGGGACATGATGTTTGGAGGATGTTTCAGTATTACCTGGATAAGACTACCCCACATATGACCTATAGGTGGATTGGAACTCTTGTTGTTGTGGCAATCTACTGTCTGCGGGTTTATTATGTGCAAGGTTTTTACATCATTTCCTATGGTCTTGGGATCTATCTTCTGAATCTGCTAATCGGGTTTTTGTCTCCTCTGGTTGATCCTGAGCTTGAAGTTTCTGATGGGCCTTTATTGCCGACAAAGGGTTCAGATGAATTCAAGCCTTTCATCCGCCGACTCCCGGAGTTTAAATTCTGGTAAACAAGACTTTTTTCTACTTTTAGTGTTTACGAGAGCAGTCACTAATTTTTTCATGCTAGTTGGGAGATCTCTTTAACATTGTGGTTCCTACTTCACATAGCTGATGGTTGAAGTTCTCTCTGTTACTTTGTAGATTACTTTGATATTTCTGGGAGTTTTGTGTTTTGCTCTCTCCGCTTATGAAGGCAGGCAATAAAATCATGAATAATTTGGATTTTGTAGATACACTGGATTAAGTAGATGGATTTTAACTTATAAAGTTTAGGTATGTGGATCGTGTTTAAAGGATGTGGTTATGTTTTATAAATTAGAACCTCCTTGGAGCTGTTTACATTTACATATTATCAAATTATATGCTTGATCCAATCTGGAGTTAGTCACCCAAGGACCCATTAGGAGCCTCTTGCTGCACATCCTTGTTGGTGAATTTATAATGTGGAGTCTTCTACTGTGAGCAGTATTTCCTGCAGGCTTAAGTTCTCTTCCTCCAATTGTTGGATAAGTGATGAACAGAAGGCAGAGAATGATTAGTTGAGTAATTAGGAGGTCTATGGAATGGACAATTATGTGGAAAGGTTCTTGTTCTTCTGTGCTTTTTATTATTGCTTGTTTCTTTGTTCTGAAAGTTCCAGCTGTTGAATGCTTATATATTAAATAAATTCTATCTCAGGCATTTGATCTTCAAAGTACATGTGTAGTCAACACATATTAGTTAGTTTTTCTCTTTGTATTTATTTCTGATAGTTGGTTCCCATGTATCTTGTGAGAAACTAATGTGAAGATATGCAAATGCATTCACCAATCATGACCTTGTTATATTAAGTATTTAATCACCTTTTTCTTTTTCTATCAAGAAGCTGAATCTTGTAATTCTATGCTTGATGACATGGTTATCTAGTAGTATTATGTTTAGTATGTCTAGTTCACAGTGATTACATTGTTTTTCCATAGAGTTATAGCTATTCTTTTCAGGTAATTTCTTGTTTTAGTAATCATTGGCAATTTTTTTCAAGGCAGACTTGACGTGATACCTTAGAGGGTTCTATGGTGCTTAGAACAATTGGAAGTTTCACGGAAGACATTCTTAGGGAGCGTAACCAATTAGTAAATGTGATGTTAGAATTGTAACTTACAATGCATGATAACTATTTTTACATCAAGTTGTGTGTCTGTGAGGTGATTTGCATCACTTTCCCTATATGTGGGCTGATCACATCTTATTACTTTCTTGAGTCATTTTACATTTCTTGAGCCCCTGGAAACATGTTATCTAGCTAGATTAATATGTATGCATGACTACACAGCAAAGCATTTGCACGACCACAAGGGGCTGAAACCTTTTTCTTGTGTGTGTGAGCATAACATATTGTTCTGCTGCTGTGTTTTTTCAGGTACTCCATGACCAAGGCTTTCTGCATAGCATTTGTGATGACATTCTTTTCTGTATTTGATGTTCCCGTCTTTTGGCCTATATTGCTTTGTTACTGGATTGTTCTGTTTGTTCTTACAATGAGGCGCCAAATTGCACACATGATAAAATACAAATACATCCCATTCAACATTGGAAAGCAGGTAAAGCTCCAACCACTTGATAACTGTGGCCACAGATCTTCTCTGATAGGACTGCAAAGTTAACAATCTGTTTTTTTTTTTAATTAAATTACAGAAATACGGCGGTAAGAAACCTTCAACAAGTGGTGGTAGCTTCCGTGGTGACTGAAGCACGGCTGATTCATATATAGAATAGAAAGGACCAGATGGGGAAAAAAAAGTAGGTTATGGAAAATTGGTGATAATTGAATTTTGTTTTTTTTCCTTTCAAGGGACATTCATTTGGTTCTTATGTAAACTTTTAAAGTTCAGTTGTGCCTGAGGAGTGCCGATATTGCAGAAGTGAAACTTTAATGTTTATACACACGTTATCCAAGATTCGATTTAGATTTCAAGATTGTTGGCAATGTAATTTGCACGACCCAGTTTCATGAAACATTTAGTGGGAAAATTTTCATGTGCTAGTTTTGTTCAAGTGTAGTAATGTTGGCAAAAACTTCTTCAAACAAACTCACTTACATAGCAGGGGAATGTGTTCTTATTGTACTTTTAACTTCATCTCGAATGTAGAATGGCTTCAACTTAAATCTCAGGACTCTTATTATATATTAATTTTTGAAAAATCCCTAACATCTGGATTTGAAGTTCAAATGCTTTTATCCTTTGGATGATCAAACCAAGATAAAGAATGAAATAACTTGAGCTAATTACCGATGGTTGGGTGAGATGATAAGAACTTTTAAGTGTATTACTTAAGAGGTATTGAGCTTGATTCTTCTCTTATGTTAGTAAGGGTCGGGTTTATCCGATCGTTAATGCTAAAACCTTAAGGATTAGTCGATGATTTTGAGCCTTACATGCAAATGCCAGTATATATAACTAGTATAATTATAAATTAGTATATTTGATTATTTACAAAAGAATTTTTTTGTCCTATAATTACTAATTATTTTTTTGATAGTTTTCTACTCCCTAAGGAGGATTTATAAACTAATTTTGATTCTCATTTAATTATGACAGAGTTATATTTATAAATATTCAATATAAATATCTCATTTAATTTATTTAATAATTTAAAAAAAATAATTAAAAAAGAAACATAATTCATAAAGGGAATAAAGACTCTTGAAGTCAAGAGGCTAAAACCCTAATCTTCCAGTTGAGGGTGGGGTTTATATATTCTAAATTTCACCAACTCTTCTCTTTCTTCTCTCCACCTCCGTCTCTAGCAAAATGGGCAAAGTAAAGGGTAAGCATCGTTTGGATAAATACTACCGTTTAGCCAAAGAACACGGCTATAGATCTCGAGCTTCATGGAAACTCGTTCAGCTCGAAACCAAATTCTCCTTCCTCCGCTCTTCACACGCGGTCCTCGACCTTTGCGCCGCCCCAGGCGGGTGGATGCAGGTGGCGGTGCAGCGGGTGCCCGTGGGCAGCCTTGTTCTGGGCCTGGACTTGGTGCCCATTGCCCCCATACGTGGCGCTATCTCTTTGGAGCAGGATATAACGAAGCCTGAGTGTAGAAGTAGAGTGAAGAAGGTGATGGAAGAGCATGGAGTTAGAGCTTTTGATTTGGTTTTGCATGACGGGTCACCTAATGTTGGTGGAGCTTGGTCTCAGGAGGCTATGAGCCAGAACGCTTTGGTTATTGATTCTGTTAAGCTGGCCACTCAGTTCTTGGCTCCTAAGGGAACTTTTGTTACTAAAGTATGTGCTTTTTAAAAAGAAACCTCTAAGAGAACTTTTGGTTTATGAGTATTTCTGTAGTATTTGATTGATGGGTTAGTTGGTGCTATCTGTTGTGTTACTTCTAAGAGCTAGCGTATCAATACCAAGTATGTGCTTTGTAGGATTACAAAAGTTTGTGGCGTCCTTAAAGAAAAAAATTATTTTGCTTTAATTAATGAATTATGATAGGTTTAGCGCATTTTTGTAGTATTTGATTGATTTATTTGTTTGTTGGTGTTATAGGTTGTATTAATTTATTAGAAATGGGGTTAATATAGCAAATATTTGATTTACAGGATTAGATGGGCTCAATTTCAAACTTGAGTTCACTAATTGGGTTGAGGTATTTCTGGGTTATAAGAATGGTGATATTAAGTATGCTATATTAATATTTAGTTTTTGTTTGTTTGATGGGGAAATGGGTTTATCTTGTCACAACTTTTATTATACTTAATGCTGAATGTTTGTTTATTTATTTATTTATTTTTTGTTAGGTTTTCAGGTCACAAGATTACAGTTCTGTCGTATACTGCCTCAAGCAGGTGATATATTGTTTATATTTATTTTTTTGTGTTTTGATTAAATATAGTTCATATACTGTGTAGCCATTTTTTTTTCCTGATCTTGGCTTTGCTGTACAGTTATTTGAGAAGGTTGAGGTGGATAAACCAGCAGCTAGTCGATCAGCATCAGCTGAGATATACGTATTGGGTTTAAGGTACAAGGCTCCTGCAAAAATTGATCCTCGTCTTCTTGATGTGAAACATTTGTTTCAGGGGTCTATAGAACCCCAGCGCAAGGTAAGTTGAATTATGAAGTTGTGGAAAAAAATGACCCTAAATTTTTTTTTCCTTTTAATTTATGTGTTCGTTTTCTTATTATTTGTTATCTTGGTTGTATGAATTATTGATGTAGGTGGTGGATGTACTAAGAGGAACAAAGCAAAAAAGACATCGTGATGGGTAAACTTTTTTCTTTTTCTTTGCTTTCTTGATGAATTTTCAGAAATTATTCCTGTGGCACATGAACAATTTGGTATTTTAAACAATGTTGTCTTTGTGCAATGTGTCTGCATTAATTAACTGTCTATCTACTTATTGGTTGTTACTAATTGAAATCCTATTACAGATATGAAGATGGAGAGTCAATTGTGAGGAAAGTTTCTTCAGCTGCAGATTTCATTTGGTCCAATAATCCTCTTGAGATTCTTGGTTCAGTTACTTCCATATCCTTTGAGGATCCATCCTGTTTGGCCATCATAGATCATGAATTGACAACAGAAGAGGTTTTTATCACATTCATCCTGATGTTGTTCTACTGTTGATCTTTTATTATCATTCTATATTGGTTTTAACTGTTGTAAATCTACTTGCTGGCTAGGTTAAAGCTCTATGCGATGATCTACTGTTGATCTTTTATTGTCATTCTATATAGGTTTTAACTGTTGTAAATCTACTTGCTGGCTAGGTTAAAGCTCTATGCGATGATTTGCGTGTCTTGGGAAAGCAAGATTTCAAGCATCTATTGAAGTAAGAGAACATGCATACCTTTTATTTGTTTATTACATAGTCAGATTTTAATGCCAAAGAAGGAAGAAAACTATAAAAATGTTTTGGTTTGTGTGATGCATGCAATAGATGTCATTTGTAGATAGACATTTATATTGTATAAAACACTTTCTGATCATAATAATATTATCATTTTAGATTTGAGTTTAATGTATATTTTGTCATGTAGGTGGCGTATGCACTTAAGAAAGGCTTTATCTCTTTCACAAAAGGTGGCCACGCCAACTCCTAGTAATGTCGAAATTGAGGACGAAGATGAGAGAGTACTCAATGAAATGGAGGAGCTGACAAATGCCATGGAGCGCAAAAAGAAACGAGAAAAGAAGCTTCTTGCAAAAAAAATGGCTAAGGTTGGTTTTCTTGTGGCAAACTTCCCCTTTGTTTCATGCACACACATACAAATGTACATATCTGAATAATGTTTGAAGATGCGAGGCAAATTCTTTATTGTAAAGTTGGATTAATTGAAATACCTTTCTGTTGTTACTTTTCTTAACTTCAACAGACTGTTTTTTGTCCTTGAACATTAACATGAACACAAGGAAATAATTTGTAAATCTGTAAATTGTCAAGTTTCAAGAATTGTGCATCTGATAAATATGGGTGGCACCATGGCTGGGCTCTACTGAGGTTCAGGTGTACTCCTATGCTTGAGCAATTTTGCTTTCTTATATAAAAGAATTTTGGTAAAGAATCTTAAAAATGGTTCATCAATTCAAGAAACTCGAGCTAGAAATCCATAATTTATGTCCTTTACACCTCAGGGACCGGGATGAGTCATTAAGGCCTTTCCTGAGAAATTGGGAATCAACTCTTTGGGGACTCCATCACAGATGTTATATCTGAAATAACTTGTTTATGTTATATCTGAAATAACTTATTTATGAATTTAGTTTTAATATTTATGGTCTCAGTGGCAACTTATTTAGTCTTTGTAATTTTGAATTCGAATTTGAATTCATGGCATGCTCTTATTCATACTCATACTCTTCTATTGGTATGCGTTTTTGACTTGTTTCTTGTTTTCCTGTCTCTGGATGTTCCAGGAGAAGGCACGAAAAGCGACTGGGATGCAAGTAGATGTTATGCAAGATGATTACATTGATCACGAGTTATTTTCTCTATCTTCCATCAAAGTAGGGTTTCACGTCTCTTCATTTTCTTTCTTTTGTATGATTCTCTTGTGAATAGATTCTGATTTTGCAATGAATAGTGTTATCTTCTACGCTACCTTGTTGGTGTTTGTATGAATTGAACATTAGAGTCCACTTAACCATTTTACTTTTTTACTCTCTTGTGATTTAATGGCTAGATGGGACAATTTCCCATTGAAGGTAGCCTGAAAAAGTTAATCTTTGCTTTTGTCACAAATTTAATTTCTTAATCATATCCAACACTATAACATTGGTATTGGCTCATTCTTGGTTAAACTTGATGATGGTTCTTTAGGGTAAGAAAGATCTTGTTGCTGTCGATTCCACTCAATATGATGATGGCGATGATGAGAATGCTGATGTGGGGGACAGTGAAGATGAAAGAATCAAGAAGACAACTCAAGATTACTCTTCCAGTGATATGGACTCTGATGAAGAACGCAGAAGGTAATTCCTTTTATTTCTTCGTTAAAGTCCCTATCTACTTAAGCATGTAATTGGTACAACCATAAGTCTCTGTATTCAAATTACATTTCCTGATGTTTAGATATGATGAACAATTGGAAGAGATTCTCGATCAAGCTTATGAAAGCTATGTGGCCAAGAAAGGGGGAAGTTCAAAACATCGGAAGCGTGCTAAACAAGCCTATGCCCAACAGGACCAACTTATGGAGGTATGTAGCTTTTGGAGTGTTCTAAATGTATATCTGTATGCAGGCTGGGTGCATGTTTGTTTTTCCCTTTTTCGTTTTGCTATTATGTTCTCTTCTGACTTAGGGAGTGAAATCTTGAGTTGCCCTCGTGGCTTAGCATCCTCACTATATTACCGACTCTCTCGATGATCTTGGAGCGTTCAGTCTTCTTTTCTCCCATTTTGGTGTAACATAATTCATTATACCATGGGTGGATGAGTGCTTGAATATGGGTCCTGTTGTTATTGCTTGTGGCTGTGAAAATATTAGGCATGGCATTCTTTTTAGGCATAATACTTTTGGTGATTACATATTCATCTCTTCATTTTGGATGGTCAGGATGGCAATGATGACGAAATTGGTCAGGCTGATTATGAGTCAGACAAAGATCAGGGTGATCATGATGCAAATCCTCTAATGGTACCACTTGATGAGGGTATGCCAACACAGGAGGAAATTACGAATAAGTGGTTTAGTCAGGACATTTTTGCTGAAGCTGTAGAGGAGGGAGATTTGGGGAAATCTGACAGCGAAGACGAAATGCAGGTAGATAGGCCGAAGGAAAAACACTCCATCCCTCAAAAGGTGAAGGAAAAGGTAGTGAAAGATACTGCAGGTTCCAATAATGTTCATGTCCAATCATCCAAGGCGGAAGATGACTTTGAGATAGTCCCTGCTCCAGCTACAGATTCTAGTGATGATTCATCCTCTGACTCATCAGAGGATGAAGATGTTGACACAAAAGCTGAGATATTGGCTTGTGCAAAGAAGATGCTGAGGAAAAAACAAAGGGAGCAGATGCTTGATGATGCTTACAATAAGTACATGTTTGATGACGAGGACTTACCTGAATGGTTTTTGGACGAGGAACGGAGGCATCGCCAAGCTATTAAACCCATTACCAAGGAGGAGATTGCTGCAATGAAAGCACAGTTCAAAGAAATCAATGCTCGGCCTGCTAAGAAGGTTGCAGAGGCCAAAGCCCGAAAGAAGCGAGTTGCCATGAGGAAACTTGAGAAGATTCGCAAGACGGCAAACATTATATCAGACCAGACAGAAATTAATGACCGTTCAAAGAGAAAACAAATTGAACAATTATACAAGAAAGCTGCGCCCAAAAGGCCTCAAAAGGAATATGTGGTTGCAAAGAAAGGAGTTCAAGTCAAGGGTGGGAAGGGTAAAGTTGTTGTTGATCGCCGGATGAAAAAAGATGCAAGGACACGTGGGTCAGGCAAGGGAGGGAAAGGCGGCTCGAAGAAGGGAAAAAATGCGAAGGTACAGAAAGGTAAAGGATCTGTAAAAGCTTCAGCAAAGAGGGGAAAGAAGGGAAACAGAGGATAAAAAGACTTGAGTAACTCATGACTGAACTCTCAAAGTTCAGAAAGATTTTGGTTATTTCACCTTATACATGTTTTAACTATTAATAGTTTGTTGTAGCCTGTTGAATTAAAGCTAAAAATTGATGAAGTTTCAGTTGATCCAATTTATGCTCAGTTATCTGTACAAAACAGATGAGAGTATGATCTGAGTCCCTACTTGGAATAAAATTGGTATTTCAACTTTGTTTATTGATTGTTACATCAATTATTGTTAAACATACAAAACAAATTGAACTTTATATGGAATCTGGGATCCAAAACCACCCATTAATTTGCCAGGACTCTGCAGCTCCAGATCGAAGACTTAACGAGCCGATTAAGGTACTCATCCACAGTGGTGTACTTGACATCAGGATAAAGCTGCGTAGCCTCAACTCCAAATGATGGTTCAATCTCAAAGTTGGTATGATCTCCCTTCACATAGGCTGAGTGCTCAATAGCTAATATCACATTCTGTGGAGCTGCAGCCTCTGAAACATGGGAAAATAGAATATCAATTATCAAACTTGAGATTATTATGAGCATTCTGAGATTTGCAATGAAAGCCATGCTGGAGGCTACTCAAACTAATGGAATTGATGAAGACTTTGAAGAAGTTTAACCGACAGCCATTAGTCAGTTAGTTTTATTATCGACTTAAAGACGTTTAGAGAGGGAGATTTCCATGATCTCTTCTATGATAAAAAAAATTGACATTTTCACTAACCTTGAATATTTTTCAGAAGTTGCTCCTCTGAAATGTAGATCCTTTCAAGGGTTTTTCCAATCTTTTTTTCCCACAAAGACACAAGATCGTTGAATGAGTACATGTTGGCAGGGGGTCTAATGTAAAGGATTTTATTCAAGGTCCTCGGATCATCCACCGCCCTGATAGTATAGGTTGCAATATCATCTTCCTTGTTATAAATTACTGTAGGTCATATCATATGATGAAACTGGTTAGATTCAAACAATTCTTTTGTGGAAACTGAAATCATCATACTAGATGCTTCAAACACCAGAAATACATCAATAATAAAGCATGAACTTATATTTTGCAGCCATTTATAGTTTATATGACAATTTACACCAACTCTAGCCTCTTATAATCATGCTTGTTCAAATTCTTTCTCCAACTCACTTAGTATTATATATAAAGAAGATAAATTTATAACTGCATTCCTAAAGTCAATCTGCTTTTACCTTTTGGAGTCCCATCTCCTAAGATGACCACTTTTTCCCTCGGGGGACCTATGGCTCCAGGCTGTGAGAAGGTGGAAAGGTAGTGGTCAGCGAAAAAATTGGATGATACATAGGTGTATGGAATTCCTTCAGCTTCAACAATTCGACGGATTTTAGCCTTTGTGGCAAAGGCTGTTTTCGCTGGCTCAACAGGATGGACACGATCAACATCATTTCCAAATTCTGAAGGGAAGAATCTCTGCATAACATCAAACACTTCCAGAACAAGTTACAGAGTTCATGAAAAACCAATCTTACTAGATGCCTCAGTGATTGATAGTATAAATTCTGTAAACTTGGATGAATTGAATGCTGCAAATACCCATTTACTACCTTAACATTTCCAGCTTCTTTAATTGCAGCGATAATCTTGACTTGATCAACCAATTGAGCCCGAGATATCGTTGATATAACCACGTCCACTTGCTTTATTGCATTCACCAGACTCTCGTGATAGTGCACATCTCCCTGCATAAATTATCCATTTCGAAACTGAATAAGAAAAACAGTTGTTCATTCAAGAAATTCTAACTACAGAAAAATCGGCGGGAAATTGAAAAAAGAAGAGAGAGAGAGAGAGAGACTGAAAGGCGTTACCCACGATAAGGAAATTGACGGCGAGGTTCTTGAAATTCTCGACGATGTTCGATTTAGAGGGACTAGCGAGAGTTGTCTCTCTCACAAGCGCGAATGTCTGGTGTCCGGCTTTCGCGCTCGCTTCCACCATGAATTTCCCGATATATCCAGTCCCACCGATAATCAGAATCTTGCTTTTCGTAGCCATTACTGAAATTCCAATCAAAATCAGAGCTTTCTTCCCCTCTTATTAAACCTTAGAAGTGAACTTGTGTTCTTTAGAGCAGTGGCCCATGTTTAATGACGTAATTGCCCTTCAGATTTGATTAACCTCTTTAATTTGGTTTTAGAGTTCATTTTAGTTGTGACAAACACACAAGATTGTTGACTAAAATGATATGATATCGTAAACGTGACAAACTCTTATCTATTAAATCTGTACTATATTAGAATTCTTCATCATAAAAGAAGACATCCATCGCTTGAATAAAATCATTCGAGATTTTAAGATGAAATTTAAACTTCTTAATAACATGTTTGATTGCGAAGATTTCTTTGAAAGTAGAACGATAATGCTACTAACCATGAGGTGTGACCCAATTGATAATTGGGGTCCAAATGGGACGAATTTTATCAGTAATGCCAGGGATTCGAATCACATTGGAAACACCTTACAGTCAGGGGTAGTTACCCGAGCCCCGATCCCTGATCGAGATTAGTTTCATACCTTTGGGTATGTGGAGACCCGAGGCTTTCACCAAAACGAAGCTTGTTTCTTTGCTTATATTGTCACATTAAGAATGCCAACATACAAACAAATTAAACAAGCCAATGTGATACAAAATGCAGACCAGCATTAGCGATGAAAGCCAACAACAATTTTGCACTGAATATAAAATCTGGGATCCACCAACCACCGAATAATTTGCCAAGATTCTGCAGAAGAATTACATAAGCTGATTGAGGAACTCGTCCACGGTGGTGTACTTGACATCGGGATAAAGCTGCGTGGCCTCGACTCCAAATGAGGGTTCAATCTCAAAGTTGGTATGATCTCCCTTCACAAAGGCCGAGTGCTCAATAGCTAATACCACATTGCGTGGAGGTGCAGCTTCTGCAACATAGGAAAATAGACCAGCAAATATCAAACTTGGTATTCTTATGAGAATTCTGAGGTTCTACAATGAAAGTCATGCTGGATACTGGTGAACACTTTGAAGAAGTTTTTCAGTTACCTTGAATGTTTAACAGAAGTTGCTCTTCTGAAATGTAGATCCTTTCGAGGGTTTTGCCAATCTTTTTTTCCCACAGAGATACAAGATCGTTGAATGAGTAAATGTTGGCAGGGGGTCTAATGTAAAGGATTTTATTCAAGGTTCTCGGATCATCCACCGCCCTGATAGTATAGGTTGCAACATCATCTTCCTTGTTGTAAATTACTGTAGGTCAGATCATGTGACGAAACTGGTTAGTTCAAACCGGGCTATGCGGAAAAAAATTGAATCAACATGTAAAATGCTTGAAACACCATAAATCCATCAATTGCAAAGCACATACATTTTGCTGCTCCTTATATTTTAGGGGTGTGTAAAAGAACTTATTAGAACTGCAACCAGAAGTTGCAGTTACCCAAGATACCGGTTTCGGTTCCTATTCAGAATAGACCCTCATAGGGTAGGTTCCGGTTCCTATCCAAAACTGACCCTCACAGGATAGGTTTCGATTCTAGAATTCAAAAACTAGAACTAGAACCAGAACCCAAGATACGAGTAGGAACTAGGATTGAATTATAATTTTGTAAACTATTGAGGGTGTATTCATAATTTTTAGAGGATTTATTTGTCATTTTTTAAAAAATAGGACCGTACTTAAAATTAATATGGGTAAATCAGAACCAAAACTGTTGTTTCAGGTCCGGTTCCTAGTTTCTAGTAACCTGATCGGTTCCAAATTTAAGGAACTGATCGGTTTAAATTTCGATGCCAATTCCTTTGAATTTGAGCAGTACCCGAACCCACCCACCCCTGCTTTATAAGACAATCTACACATACTCGAACCTCCAGTAAATGTTGATGAAGTGTTGCGTTAATTTGCTTTTTACCTTTCGGATTCCCATCTCCTAAGATGAAAACTTTGTCCATTGGGGGGCCTGTGGCTCCAGGCTGCGAGAAGTTTGAAAGGTAGGAGTTAGCAAAACCATTGCAAGATACATAGGTGTATGGAATTCCTTCAGACTCAACAAGTCGGCGGATTTTAGCCTTCGTGGCAAAGGCTGTTTTTGCTGGCTCAACCGGATGGACACGATCAACATCATTTCCAAATTCTGAAGGGAAGAATCTCTGCGTAAGAGTTCAAAGTTCTGTAAACTTGGACGAAATTGAATATGGCAAATGCCCAACAGGGGGAAACTTAAACTTAAACTTAAACTTACCTTAACGTTTCCAGCTTCTTTAATTGCAGCGATGATCTTGACTTGATCTACCAATTGAGCGCGAGACAAAGTTGAGATCACCACCTCCACTTGCTTTATGGCTTTCACCAAACTCTCATGATCCTGCAAATCTCCCTGCATAGCCATAAAAAATTGAAAAGGTTACCATCTTAGAAATACATTGTAGTAATTCTAACTGCTGAAAAGTTATACTCACGATTAGGCTTCTTTTTCAATCTTACTAGTTCTGAATACCGACTAATATTGATGAAGATTTATGCTTCAGCACGTTCATATTGACGTGAGCATGATGATGAGTTGACTTAGGCTTACGGGCTCAGATGTTATTCGATTTGAGGTCTAAATCATTGTTTTAAAACCTGCCCAGCCCGGCCGGTTTAACCAGGACCTGGAAGTTTCAACGGGCCGGATTTATGTTTTTTCTATTCACCCAAAACTCTAAGACTTGGGAGAATGATCGGCGAACAATTGCTGACCGAGATGTTAGGGCTTTTGAAGAGAAATTGCCGGTGAATGCAATGGTGGTAACAACTTTGATTTTCGTTGAGTAAATCAACCAAAAATTGAACAAAATTGGTAGCGGCAACAATCGGTTTTTGCCGGCAATTGGCGAGACTAACGGGGGTGGAGTGAGATGGGTTTTGGTCGGGAGGAAGAGAAGAGTAATTTTTGGGTTATGGGGAGGGTTGTTGACGCCAGCGTCGATGAAATCAGGCCTGGAATGCCGACGCCGACATCAATGAGATTTGACCAAAATCGAACCTATTTCGACCAGATCTTGGGTATATTTCAAGAGAAATGGGCTTAAAGGACAATTGGGGTTAAATCGGAGTTTCACCGCCACCAACCAGTCGATGACCGATTTGTATTTAAGATGTGTTTACTAAATTTCAAACTTATAAGGATATAATGTAATTTTTAAGGGTGTATTTGTTAAATTTTAAAAGTTTTTGTCAATCAGTTTGACCGCCGATCAAACCGATCAATCTAGGATCCGACAAATTTGCCGGGTTTTACCCCAGATTGGGTTTTAAAACATTGGTCCAAATTTTAGTGGGTCCTAGAAAGTCACATGTAATAGCGTGAAAAAAAAAGGCACAAGCTCGAACTTTGGGAATTTAAGTTCATTTATTGCTAAATACATTTAATACACGGAAAAACAGGAAAGCAAACTGAGCATAAAAGCCTATAATATATATAGCAACCACCACATTATTTATTAAGATCCTGCAGATAAACAAAGATGGGTTCACACAAACTGATTGAGGTACTCATCCACGGTGGTGTACTTGACATCAGGATAAAGCGCTGTGGCTTCAACTCCAAACGATGGGTCAATCTCAAAGTTGGTATGGTCTCCCTTCACAAAGGCTGAGTGGTTGATAGATAATAGCACATTCACAGGAACCGGAGCTTCTGCAAACATATATAGTAAGAGAGGTCATCAGCAAAGTTAAACTTTGACATTCTTATTATAAGAAAGAAATCTGAGGTCTGATATTTTTTTCACTAACCTTGGATGTTTTTTAGAAGTTGCTCCTCGGAAACGTAGACCCTTTCGAGGGTTTTGCCAATCTTTTTCTCCCACAGAGACACAAGATCGTTGAATGAGTAAATGTTGCCAGGAGGTCTTATGTAAAGGACTTTGTTCAAGGTTCTTGGATCATCCACTGCTCTGATGGTATAGGTTGCAATGTCATCTTCCTTGTTAAAAATTGCTGTGTAAAATCATAAGATGAAACTGGTTAGATTCATTTAACAATTTTTGCGATATAGTTAATTCATTATGCTAATGCTTGTAAATCCTGAAAAATATTTCTCATACAATTACAAAGCACAAACTTACTTTTACAGTACTCAAGTACTAATCAAATACTGTTGCATTCATAACATGATCCAAACTTCTAGAGCTCTCGCATATGTAGAATATTTATTAGAAGTAAATGTATGAAAAAATTCCCACTGCTGATGTGATTAACTGTTACCTTTTGGATTTCCATCTCCTAAGATGACCACTTTATCCCTGGGGGGAGATGTGGCTCCAGGCTGTGCTAAAGAGGGAAGGAAGTAGCCAGAAAAGAAACTGTTTGCTACATAGGTGTATGGAATTCCTTCTTTCTCAACAGTGCGGCGGATGTTAGCCTTTATCCCAAATGCTGTTTTCGCTGGCTCGACAGCGTGAACACGATCAACATCATTGCCAAATTCTGAAGGAAAGAATCTCTGGATAGCATAACAATTTTTCAGAATTAACCAAGTCTTCGAGTTCAACAAAATTCCAATTAAATGCATTTATCCAATGAAGTTATACTACTAGTCATAAGTCAGCCTTATGAATCCAAGATTCAGATTAAATCAAGAGCTTTTAAGTTATTCATGATTCTGAGTATATATATCTATGGTTCTGAACATTCACACACAAAAACTGAGAAGAAAAAGAATACTAAAATCTGCCCATTAGTTGCTAATGCTGTAGCTAATTTCAGCCATGGATAATACTGAATAGCACTGTGTCATTTATTTTCTCTCCTTTTTCATTCTCACCAAACAAACGTTCAAGCGAATAAGCCATCAATATAACCATATAGTTTAAGAAATGGAAAGAAGATCGATGAAGCAAATAGATTTAAACACAGATTAATTTACGGAAAAGCACTCTACAATTTATTTTCTCTCCCTTTTCATTCTCACCAAACAAACCTTCAAGCGAACAAGCCATCACCCTGTAGTTTAAGAAATGGAAGAAAGATCGATGAAGCAGATAGAATGAAAACAGATTAATTTACCTTGACGTTTCCAGCTTCTTTAATGGCAGCGATAATCTTGTCTTGATCACCTAATAAAGCGTGACCCACCGTCGATATCACCACGTCCACTTGCTTAATCGCGTTCACCAAACTCTCGTGATTATATAAATCTCCCTGCATAAAACCAGATACAATAATATAAAATAAACAATAAAAAATTAGCATCTTAACAGTAAATTATTTGTTTATTAATTGTTAATTATTAAGCAGATTCCGATTCTGTTCTCCAAGACTTAATTCCGAAACCACGCGCCACTCATTGAAAAAAACCATGAAGAAAATCTCGATTTCCATACGATGCATCGCAGAAATTTCTCGGCAACCAAACAGCGCCAAGGAAAAAATCAGGGGGGAAATGAAAAATAAAGAAGATAAAAAGCGTTACGTACGGTAATAAAATTGACGCCGAGGCTCTTGAAATTCTCGATGATCTTGGATTTGTCAGGGTTAGAAAGAGTGGCCTCTCTAACGAGTACAAACGTCGGATGACTAGCTTTTGCGCTCGCTTCCACGATGAATTTTCCGATATATCCAGTCCCTCCGATCAACAGAATCTTGCTCTTCGTTGCCATAACTGAAATGCCCGTTTCAAACTCCGAAAACCTTTCGTTTCTGTTCCGTTCTCCGAGCAATGGACAACTTTTGTATCTTGAAAGACAAGTGAGACGGGTATTTATGGTACTGCCTGTAGTATGTAATTACCGAAGTGACACTGACATTAGCCCTTGATTAGTTTCCAAATCAGGTCTTAATTTTAATGATCGCCTGAAAGCGTCCAGATTCATTTCATTTTGTGCCCTAGTGCGACTGCTCATTTTTTTAGTGCGTTTGTTTTACGAGGTAGGGTTTCTGATAAATTGAATTACGAGTAAGATTTAAATATTAATAAAAACTCTACTTAGTTTCTTAATTTAGTTAAATATTTTTATAATAAAATATTAAACATTAACAAAAACACTCTCATTTTCCTATTAAATATCGACAACCAATTATTGATGTTGGAGGGTAATCGACAGTTACCATAATAGTGCACGATCGATTGAATCTAACTAATTATGCACCGATATGACTTTTTTCGACTAGATCCATAGTAGATTTGGCAAAAAAAAAGTCACATCTATCGTGAATCTAACAGAAAAATGTTAAATCTATAGTCAGATTTGATCAAGTTTAATAGTCAGTGACGACAAAAAATATGATCGTCGTTAATGGTCAACGACAACAATATCTTGGTTATCGTCATCTTTGGTCGTAGATTTAACATTTTTCGAGTAGATTCACAGTGGATTTAATCGAAAAAAGCTAGATCGGGATATAACCAACTAAATTCAATCGATAGTGTACTATTACATCAAATTTCGACTATCTTTCAATGATGGTGATAACAATCTAATATATATATAGATGAGTGAAGGTGTTTTTATTAATTTTTAAATTTTTTAAAGTGTTTAGTTAAATTAATAAAGTTACGAGGTTTACAAAATAATTGAATAAAATAGAATAAAATTATCAGAATATCACAACAAATATATATTTTAATAAGATAAGGATAAAAATAGTTAAAGAAACACGGAAATTTTAATTTCTTGGATGCATTTGAAGACAATCCTAGGATATTCTCTTACTTATTCAGCGTGATATCAGCATGATCATGTCCCTGTCTTTTGGTCTGGAATTAGAGCCAGGTTCATTTCTTCCTGTTTATATGCTTTTGAGGGTGCATAGTTGGATGTGGACTCAGCTAGGTCACGAAGAAGCACGTCATTCTTGGAAAAGTTTCGTGGAGGTCTATTCAGTTCAGCAGCAATTATTTCATGCCATGGAAATTGAGACCGTCTTTAGAATCATTATCGATCTTTAATATTGAAAAATGTTTTTCTTTCGAAGACCTGACTCTCTGATTTTTCTCTGTGGCTACAACCATTTACCATTTCTAACAACCATCAGCATCAACAAAGAACCATATAACATGAAAATTTCTTGGGTTTCATTTCATCACACTGTTCTATGCCTGTGAGCTGGAGGGAGGAAGCCGGGAACCGGATCAGTCAGGTCTGTAGTTGGCCCTCAATGCATTATTTCGCATACTTATAGATGCCCACGAAAACCATTAAGGTAGGGAGACAGATTAATGCAATGACAATGGTTAGATTAACAGCAACTGCAAAACTGAAAACATTAGAAAGACGACAGGCAAAGGAACTAGACAAGAACTTGTATCGCGCTCTATGAACACACTGTTATGATTTAGCGCTACAACCAGGAAAAGTTTATAGACACAAAATTTGAATATAAAACCCCAAGCAGGGGACCTTTTTTTTCCCATGTTCTGTGTTGTTGAACCTCAAGCACTAGGACCAGTAATGTAGGAGCTCTTGGTGCATGTTCTGTATGATACCTTTGTTCTGGATCTTATCAATGGAACAAATGAGTCCACTCGGTCATGTTCAATGAATCATTAAAAGCAGCAACTCAGAAAAATGGATAGAATTCTTTGTAAAGCAAAAAGTTTAGACTACAGACACAAAATTTGAATATAAAACACCAAGCAGGGGACTTTTTTTTCCATGTTCTGTGTTGTTGAACCTCAAGCACTGGGACCAGTAATGTTGGAGTTCTTGGTGCATGTTCTGTATCATACCTTTGTTCTGGATCTTATCAATGGAACAAATAAGTCCATTCAGTCATCTTTAATAAATCATTAGAAACAGCAACTCAGAAAAATGGTTAGAGTACGTTGTAAAGCAAGTAAATAATAGTCTCACAATAGGGTGTCTAAATGCTCACTG
Source organism: Pistacia atlantica (assembly GCA_026229545.1). NCBI lineage: Eukaryota > Viridiplantae > Streptophyta > Magnoliopsida > Sapindales > Anacardiaceae > Pistacia > Pistacia atlantica. The sequence continues at coordinate 25,604,127 of JAPEIT010000015.1, read as the reverse complement.
ATTGTGGTGTATTTCAAGTGTGGATAGAGCTGTGTCCCATCCACTCCCCCAGAAGATTCAATATCAAAGTATGTATGGTCTCCCTTTACAAAGATAGAATATATGAAAATCAGCTCCATGTTGTCTGGATATGGAGTCTCTGCAATGCAATGAGCAGCAGATTCTTGGTATCGTCTCAAAGAAGAAAACAAAGGAGAAAATACACCCATCATGCATTCTATAGAAAGACAGCAAAAACACCTTTTTCTAGTTTCTCATTGTTATACGGCCTTCTTATTGAACGAAATAGAGACTACAACAGGAACAAAATAATAATAGTAAAACAAAACAAACAGTAAACAAAGAAAAAATAATACGCGCGATTTACCCTGGTTCACCCAATGTGGGCTACGTCCAGCTGAGTCAATATTATTGCAATATGTCTCACCTCTCTCGTTTACAATGAATGAATTGCTCTCATACTCATAACAAGAGAAAAGAATGTTTATATACTAGGTTTAAGAGATTAAACCTAGTTTTACAAGAATTCTTATTCCTAAGCCCAACCCAAAAAAGGAATTAATAACTTAAAAGGAATCCTACAGCGGTTATACATGGAAAAGCCCAAAACCGCCTACGAGCTCGGGGGCGCTGCCCCCGCGACCCCCGCCCGCTCACCGGGGAGCGGGGCACCCACCCGCTGACCGGGCAGCGGGACCCCTAAGTGCGTCTCCGTTACCCATTAATGTTGAAGTAGTCGACAACTCCAACACTTATTACATATCACATTTAATCCCCTGCCCTAGAGAGTATCACAAAGGTGCAAGAGATGAACTTCTTAAATATTGCACTTCTAGTTTTCTGTTCCCTTGGAATTCTCTCTAAGTTACCACTAGTATGAAGTTACCACGATAATAACTAGAAATACTTACAACATAAAGTAATGAATCTGTTATATTTGCCTCCCTTGAGACCAGTTTCTGTAAAGAAAGAAATTGCTTATAATTTGCACCTAGATTCTGATTGACATTTTGGTTAAGTGGTTCTAATTTAAGCATCATATTGTCATGCACAAAATTCCCAATTGATTTCAAGATAGTTTCTAAATGCCTTGTTAGGTAAATTTCTGTTTACTCGCCAATAAGAGAGTAGCCTGTACAGTAATCCTACATAATATAGTCAAAATACCTTCAATTTTCTTAAGAAGTTCTTCTCCTGGTACATAAACCTTTTCGAGTTTCTTCCCAATCTTACTCTCCCAAGTCTCCACCAGCTCATTCATAGAGTAAACATTTCCCGGCGGCCTGAGATACAACACCTTATTCAACGTATGTGGATCATCCAGTGCACTAATTGTGAAAGCGGCAACATCAACGTCCTTCACAAAGACACCTGCACAGAAATGACAAGAAGAGCCAACAAAATTTACCATAGCCACTACTTACTCAAAATGTAACAAACTAACTTTCCCGGTGAATCAATGTCAAGGAGTTCAGTCAAATCTTAATCAGCAAACCTTTTGTATTTCCATCCCCGAAAATTGTAACCTTGTCCCTTGGAGGAGTCTTTAGGCCTGGCTGGACAAGGCAGGGAAGTAAATAGGTCATGAATAGATTGCAGCAAATATAAGTGTAGGGAATGCCTTCAGCTTCTATGAGACGTCGAATCTCAGATCGACGTGAATAGAAGTTGTTGTCCATGCCGGAAATTTGAGTTCTGTCTGGATCCGCTCCAAATTCTGAAGGAATAAACCTCTGAAAAGATTTACATATATTAAATTATTAACAACAGAATGAGTCAATACATGTATATGCAGACACAGAAATATAATACATATCAAGAGACAATAAAAGAACCATCTATTTTCTCATATAGTTTATTATATGTAAAGTTTTGGCATCATTCTAGAAAGTGAATGCCCCTAACTTCATTATAACCACCTTAATTGTAACAACTAAAGAAGAAAACATGAACATGCAGAAGACCTCAACACAAAATTTTAGCATTTCATTTCTTTTTCATACTCAAACTTAAGAAAATTCTGAAATCAAAGCTATTATCTCCCAAAGAAACAGTTCTTTTTGCCTCTTTTGTGCAGGATTAAATCAGATATACAGTCCCTAGCGCCAATTAAACAAAACAATCAAAATAAATAAGAATAATTAAACATCTATAGTTAAAAACCTTGATGCAGCCAGCTTGTTTAAGAACTCGTATGAGAAGCTTCTGATCAAGAACCTGTTTAGATGGAATTGAACAAATAACCACATCCACTTGCTTCACTGCTTCAAAAAGGCTCTTCTCATCTTCCAGTGATCCCTACAAACCAAAACCAAAGAACCACAAAAACCCATCTTAAATATCAAAAACCAAAACGATTTCAAAGCGGAAAGAGATGAATTCTGACCTTGAGGAGGGTGGCACCAGCAGTGGAGAGAGACTGAATCTTGTCTTGTTTGTTGGGGTCACAGAAAGATGAATCTCTTATGAGAACGAAAGTAGGATGAGAATTTTCAATGCTAAATTTGGCCAAATGAAACCCCAATCTTCCAGTTGCTCCAATTATCAACACTTTGCTCTTCTTCTCCATCACTTTCTCCCACTGGCCAATATTATCTTATTTCAGATATGCTTTCAGTTTGGTTTATGGTACATAGATTTGTTCACAGTTCCGGTATTCCACGTCATCTACTGGACCCACTAATGGGGTCCATCAAATAAAGTTAACTTGCTGACGTGGTGAATGTTAATGGAGTGTTTACATATAAAACGGCTATTTTTAAATTTGAAATTTGAAGCATGAACAGAGTAACTGAAGCCATAGCCATTCATCATTTCATGGCTCTTCGTAAAGAGCATTTCCTTATAAAAGGAAGAGACTTTTTTGTTCTGCGTTCAAAACACCCTTTTAAAGCTCTCAATTTGTTTTCTAATTTTGTTTTGGTTTTATTCAAGCCTCAGTCTCGAAGTCTGCCCTGCGTTCAGCGAAAAACTATATAGCAGGATAATTCATTTCATCCATTCAAGGTTCTTAATTTTTTGTTTTTTTCTTGATTGATTTTTCAATTTAAATCATTTCTGTTAGCATTTTTCAAATACATGTTTCGATTTTATAAGATTGAGTTGAAGTCAAATTACTTAAATCTCTTTATGACTATGTCAATATAGTGGAGTCAAGTTTTGATTAATTTCCAAGAAACTGAAGTTTTTTCTCAACTGGGTTGTTGCAGATTATTCTAAAGAGGCGAAGATGAATGATCTTATGACTAAATCATTCCTCAGTTACGTAGACCTCAAGAAACAAGCCATGAAAGACCAAGAATCCGAGACTGATATTGAAATGGGCCGCCAACTTGACCCCATTGATGAGCAAAACCTGTCACAGTTCTTTGAAGAAGTAGCAGCTATCAAGACTGACATGGAAGAGATCACCAGTCTCCTTCTTAATCTTCAAGACTTGAACCAAGAAACAAAATCCACTCACAGTGCGAAAATTCTCAGAGGAATTAGAGATAGAATCAAGGCAGATATGATCACAATACTTCGAAAAGCGAAGAGTATAAAAGCAAGGTTGGCATTGCTTGATCAGTCTAACATCGAAAATCGACATGTATCAATGGCTTATAAAGAAGGGAGTCCAGTTGATCGAACCAGGATTTCGGTTACTACTGGCTTGCGAGTTAAGTTAAGAGACATGATGCATGATTTTCAGTCCTTGAGAGAACAGATTGTGAACGACCACAAAGAGGGGCTTAAAAGGAGGTATCATAATGTGACAGGAGAGGAGTCAAGTGAGGAAGTGATAGAGAAGATGATTTTGGGAAGTGGGGAAGAGAAGGTTTTTGAAGGCAAAGAAGATTTGGTGATGGAGGCTCATGAAAGGCAGGAGGCTTTGAAAGAGATGCAGAGGAGCTTGACAGAGTTGCATCAAGTGTTTCTTGACATGGCTGTGTTGGTGGAGGCACAAGGGGAGCAAATTAATGATATTGAAGAGAATGTGGCAAAAGCTGGTGCTTATATTAGTGGTGGCACTGATGGTTTACACCATGCTAATCAAATGAAGAAAAAGAGAAGGAATTGGGCTTCTTGGATTGGTGCTTTTGTGCTGATTTTGTTTCTGGTGTGCCTTATTGCCGCCTTGGCTTCTTAAATAATCTTTGTGGTTGATGAGTAGGGTACATTTGTGGCTTTTATTGGTTTGCTTGCATAGAGAAGATTTGGCTACTTTCATCAAAGGAGAATGTTTTTATATTTCTGTCATTCTGAGAACTAAGTAATGTGTTTGATAATATTTCTTAAATTCTCCCCTCATTGTTCTACTCTACATGCATTTTTGAGCACAATATATATATGTTAAAACTCTGATTCTATTTCATAACCCAGGGCATGTGACATAAAAGTGGCCATTTTTTGTTGTCGTTGACGACTAGATGTGACCAAAGATCTAACATGAGATCTGGTCTTTTTCGACTAGATCTACGGTGGATCTAGCTGGCCCACTACCAGTCAGATCCAGTGGGTCGTATACCATTACACCAGATTCTAACCATCTTTTGACGGTGGTGGCCGAAATCTAACAAATGTGGGCGGGTGGAATGTTTTTGTCAATTTATATACTTTTTTAGGGGTGTTTAGTTAAATTAACAAACCTAGGGGGTTTAAAAATTAAGTAGAATATAATTTGATTGAAACAAATATGTATTTTAGGTAGGATAGGAATAGGATAGGATAGAAATATTAAAACAAACACAACAACTCTTGTAACACCATTTAATAAATCAATCAGTTATTTCCCTTCCAAATGTAAATACAAATTAATTGAATCAAATTTCTTGTTTAAATGAAGTATACAAATAAATTGAATCAGTTAACATATTTTACAGAGAATCCTGTGAGTTCCAGGACTTACAAACCAATATTTCCATCAGCTTTTTCCAGCAACGATGGTGGAGCTTTTCTTGAATTTTTTGGGGAAAGATCTAAGCCAATCATTTCCCCCTATCATGTCCTTAGTCAAGAAAGGAGCAGCCTCATCATTTGATAGTTTGTATGACCATCCAACCCTTTTTGATGTATCAGCTCCTGGACCATAATTCTTGTATTCACCGTAGTATGTAGTACTGTAATAGAGAAAACAAAATGAAACATAAGTACCAAGAAAGTAAAATCTTCAGAATGGATGAAAGTATAATTTCTGAGTAGATGCTTATAAGGGAAGAGATGATTTACCGATGCTTGTTTTGGTCTCCCCAACTATCCCATCCTTGTGGCGCTATCACACCAGACATATAGGTTAGGGCATATACTACTCTAGAATAAGCACCCCATGGCCTTCCAAGCGCGGCAGTGCCAACACCGGATATCTTGCAACCCAAGAAAGTGAAACCAGTGTTCTCTGAAGGTGACATTCTTCGTTGAGCAGTGATAGATCCATTCACCTTAGAAAGGGAATGAATATGGCACCTCTGATGAACACATAAAATAGTTTTATAAATGAGTTGAATCAACTTATTGGTATATGCAGTAAATTTAAAGTGAAAGGAATAAGTTATGGCATCTGAGAAGTATCTATGTAGCCCAAGGAGAGCACTCACTTCAAAGAGGGAGACAGCATTTCCACATATGAAATCAGTGGCTCCTTCAATGTAACAGTTACTGTAATAGTGGCTTCCAGTATCATCCAGGAGAGTATCTTGGTAAGACGTAATCTTGCAGCCGTAGAACGCAGCTCTATTCGCTGAGACTCTTAGTGCAACAGCTTTCCCAGCTGATCCGAATGTGTTCTGTAAATATTAGCCAAGATGCAATTTTGGACAAGTTATTAGTGCTTGAACTTACATATGATTTGGATGTGCAGAATGAACTCATTTCAAATGAAATATACAGCTTAATGATTCAATTCAAATGCATATTAAGCATGCAGTGCAATGACTAAGCATGTGTTAGTTTTCGTTAGAGCCCCATATGAACTAGGCACACTCAAGTCTACTGGTATATAAGAGGAGGTAATCCTTCTATTCAATAAAGCCTTATTGAATGAGGAGTCAAACCCACCTCAAATTCTATCTTGGTACCAGAGTTAAGTCTAGTTGAGCTGAGTGCTTGACCAATGGGTGAAGAGTTAGAGCCAACAACTACCTCTATCAGCAGACATGACTCAACATATGAGCTTGATCGTGAGGGGGAGTGTTGGAGCCCTACATCGATTAGACACGCTTAAGCCTATTGGTTTACAAAAGGGGATAATCCTCTAATTCAATAAGACCTTATTGGGTGAGGAGTCAAGTCTATCTCAAATTCTATTAGTTTCGACCAGTGCAAAATTTGTGTATGTAACACAAACCAATACCTCAATTGTCAGATATCGTGCAACAAAATCAGAAGCCAACACTGTGAATGTTGGAGACTCGAAAATGTCTCCACCATCACCCCATGTTATTATGGTAGTAGAAGGCGCTGTGCCGCTTATTGTAATGAAGGGCTTATCAGCCGGTACAACAATCTTTTCTCTGTTTAAACACAAAAAACAAGTTAAGATTTATAAAACAACAGAGCTCCATAATTCAAGAGCTATAGACGATATAAATTAGATGTTATCTTCATTTAGCTATATACAAACCTGTATGTTCCTGGCTTAACCCAAATGAAAACAAATTCTTTATTATTAGACGGAACAGCATCAATGGCATCTTGTATCTTCTTAAAGTCTCCTTTTCCCGACTGATCGACCCTTAAGAGAATGGCGGTTGCTATGTCTGTGGAGTTTGTGGTGGCAGTAGCCATAGCCATGAAAGAAGCAAAAACAAATGCAACCAAAAGAATGTTAACATAACTGTAAATCTTCATTGCAGAAGAACCCATGTGCGCATGTGCTTGATGTTTGGTCTCGATAGAAATGCAAGGAATTAAAGTTTGAATAAACTAAGGTTTAATGAAAGAATGAAGCAAAGTTGAACAATATGCTGATACAACAAAGCTGGAAGTGGCTTATTATATATGGCCAGCCCACATGAAAGGTCAACGAAATAGGTGGCCTGTAGCCGATTTCTTCAAGTTGAAGTTTAAAGATGGCTACCTTAACGTAAATATGCATGTAAGTACATTAGAGAAAGGTTATTCTATGCAGAGATGCAATGGCAGTGGACAGATTGTTCTTCAGAAGCAAGAATGAATTGTTCAAAACGTCATTCAGTGAGTTATACGGTGGCTTGAACAAATTCTAACCATTAAATTTTCTGTACCTTCATTCGCATTTGACAAATTTAGAAGAAAACAGATGTAATCTCAGCAACATTTCAAACTAAAGTTACCATTTTCTGTCTGCTTACAAACTTTTGCTTGAGTGTATACCCTACCCTGTTAAGGATTTGTTTATTCATTGTTATGAGTAACACAGAAGCTTCTGTAGTGTTAAGTCATAGATTTCTAGATAATTTAGATGAATAACTAGAACCAACCATGGATTTGCAACTGAAATTGGAATAAAAGAAAGAACAAACCGACTCAATCTTATTATATGAACAGAATTAGTAGGAAGACAAGTTTTGCAGGTAGACCTGATCATTATTCCACTAATATTGCTTCTGTGTTAAGGGAGGTTTTGAACAAGGAAAAATATACATTGGTTAAAGGCATTTGGCCGGAGAACCGGGGAAAAAGTCTACTATTTGGTTGTCTAAAATTCTCTGGACTTGGTTTATTCCTTGATCAATCTTTTCTTTAACCCAATAAGCAATGACAGAACAGGTAGACAAGAGTTAGGTGAAGAAGAATATTGTATATAGCTGTAGCTCACCATTCGCCCTTAAAACGCAGCGTTTCATTCTAAAAGACACCAAGCATAAAGAAAGATTCATAAAGGCTCCTATTGGATAGGCACCCCTATATCAGGCTGCCGCGTCTAGTGGCCTTTGCAGCAGCAGCAGCGGATTTGAGAATGAAAAGGGGGAAAGAAATTGGTGAGGGAAGGGGGAGAACAAGAGGAAAAGAAAAGGAAAAAATTTTGCATCAGTCCAGTCAAAAGTTAAAAACATCTTGACACATATTAATTTAGTGGTTTGAAGAAAATCCAGTCTGAACAGGACTCTTCAATCCCAACACAACATTAATCTCTCTTTCTATTTGTGTAACAAATTTGCAATACGCTTTCTCTCTCGATAAACAAAATAAAGGAGACTAAAGTTAACAGCATCAATCCACTCGTTAAGAGAAACTACAAGAAGCATTGGAATACGAGCTTCAGTCTTGCCAAATCCATTGAGTACTCTAACTGATCTCAATATTAGCCTTCTAAAACATAACAAACAAAAGTAAATAAAAACAAGAAATTTCGTAAAATAGTTTGCTTTCAAATTGAACAATAGAACCGGTGAAGGAAGATTGAAGAAGTGTACAGCTGGAGAGCGAGATGAGGTTACCACCTTTAAAACCACAGGTGCCAGTAGCAGAGCTCGAGAGAGAAGGAGAGGCAGAGGCCCTACCAACCGAAGATCAAGGAGCCCAGCTTTGGTGATTCTACCCCCGTGCTTTTTGGGGGGAGGGCATCAACTTTTGCAAGCACAGGAAGTAGCACTTATAGTGGCACAATATCAGTAGCAACTCGTGTTGGGTTGGGCTTACCTCATTCTCTCCCATATGGAGGTGAGTAGTCCAACAAATTAGGCCAAAACAACTCCATCTTATCTTCATCTTCTTCATTGTCCAGCAGCCAAAAACGTGAGAGAGTGAGTGTTCTCTTCCGGTGGCTGTCCTTTCTAGCCAGCCATCATCCAGAGAGTGAGGCAAAAACAAAGAGAAACAGAGAAGAAATATGAGATTTGAGTCTGTGAATAGTGTATCATCAAATCGTGATCTGGAGCTCGTTTACCGTCCGATCATTCTGATTTTTGGATATGTTGTTCATGAGACAAAACTCTACATTCTGAACGGTGAAGATTGGAACTAAGGATTGCAAGGCAGTCAATTGTGGGTAAACCCGAAACTGCAGTTTTTATGTCTTTTGGGATTATTCTCTCCATAACTTAACCCCTGCATAATTTCCACAAGTATTAACACAAAATTTTGTTAGGATTTTGGATAAGACCATCAAATTACGAAGCAGCAGGATACTTTCTTTGTCCATAAAGTATAAAATGCATTTAACTAAAAGCTCAACTTCTTTGTGTTTTGGGCAGACACACTTCTGTTGTTCAAGCACTATTGGAAGAGCTGCCTGGAAATTTCTGACCAACCTGCCATGTAGAGATATCAAACCACTTAATGTTTAAGCAGTCCAAACAAATCTTAAAACAATTTAAATATCACCAATACACAAGTGTTAACGGGAATAAGAAAATCCATATAAAAGTAATTGTTTACTGAATACTTACCACTTTGCTGTGAAGATGTTGTATAGTAGCGTTAAGGTCACCCTCCCAGCATTTTTCACCGTCATACCTAATATGCTCTCTTTTGTCTAAGTTTGGTGTGCTTAAGACTCCTCCAGAGAATGTGTTCATATTGGGGCATTTATTACATTTCTAAGTTCTTCCAAAAATGGGAATTTGAATGTGTAACTCCCAGAGCAAAAACTTGTGAGACTTGTTTTAAATTGTTAAGTGTCAATGACTTCAAATTTGTCAAAAACAATTTCATCGTTTTCTGTATTTCCTTCATTTGATACTACTTCTGTCATCATTCCACAGTGGCTTATTATCACTTGTTCGAGTCGCACCAGACTTTTGGCTGTTGAAAATGATACCAAGTTTATCAATCCATCGCAGTGCCACACGTCTAGACTTGTTAGACTTTCATAGGTCGCTGAAGATGGCAGTAGATTAATCAAAGTGTGGCAATAATTGACATCTAGCATTTCAAGATTTTGAATAATTGAGTCCAGATGAGAGTCTTGTTTCCAAATGTCCTTCAAATTAAAAAGTCCCCATAACTCCAATTGTTTTATCTGTGTGAGCATCCCAACACATTTCTCATCTTCTCCACATGAAAAAATCTCTTTGTATGGACAAACTCTTAATATCAGTTTTTCAAGATTGTTAAACCCCTCAAGGACTTCAATTGGAAAGTGTGTTGAATCATCCTTAATGATCTCAAGAAATTTCACTTTGGAAAACTGATGTTCTGGAAATTGGTCTTGCCACATAGACGCGATGTCCTCTCCACTTAGTGTGATCCGTTCCAAATTGGAGTTAACCTGAAGATCAATCGTATAAATCATACCAAAAATAATATTCTCTTTAACATTTTACACGATATGTAATAATTTTTTATATATATTAATTTTTTTTAAATCAGAAGCAAGCAAAAAAAATTTTGAATGTAGACAAACTAGGTCTCATGCAAATAGTAATTGCACTATGTAACTTTAATTTATGTCTAGTAAGCACGGAGCAAAGCCAACTGCAAGGCAATTAAGGAAATTGCCCATAGGTCTCCTCTGAATTAGGACAGGAAAAATTTAATAACAATACAATAAATTTTATTATTTTCAATATATATTTTATTATTATTTATCTTTAATAAGTTTTTAAACTTCTATGTTTTCAATATTTATGAATTTGAAGTTACTAAGACATCTTGAGCTAAAAAGAAAAAGAGAAAAAAAACTATAAGATAGATATTACACCAAATGATTTCAGATGATGTAACTCATACCTATTATTATCATGGATACCAATAATAGCATAACATTTCAACTTAATATTATCTAGAATTATTACAGTTCTAAGCTTTTTTGTCCCACTCAAAAGTGATTAAAAATTCCACATCCACTCATTTATGGCTCACCATTCGCCTTAAAACACAGCGTTTCATTCTAAAAGACAACACAGCCATTTTGAAAATTGTTGAGGGCACCTAAGTAATTTAAGAGGTAAACAACCCTCTTCTTCCTATAAATAAAGGCGAAAGCTCACTCAAATCTCTAACCGGCAGCCTTATTAGGTGAAAATTGAAATGAATCTACTTTTCCTCAAAATCTGTTGGTAGAGAAGAGAAGGTGCGGTGATGAAGGAGTAATTAATCTCGTGAATCATGAGATCTTCGCCGATGAGCGATGGCGACGTCAAAAGCAACTCCACACAGAAGCCCTCCTTTCCTTCCGGTGATTAGGGCCGTCAATCGGTAAAGTTCACTCGCTTGTTGCGGGTTTCGAAAAAGGCGAATCCATGGCAGATGAAGATGGATAGTTACTGGCAGCCGGTAATGGTGAGGTTGTGGTTGTTGGCAACAAGGGGCAGCTTCATGGAGTGGAAAATGGGATTGGTGTGAATAGGGCCCAAAGTTTTTCTACTGGGCTAGACATGGTTAATGAAAAATATGTGTTGCTGAATTCTGGCCCAAATGGACAAGGCAACTTTGGAGACAATGGGTCTGTTAGTGAAGTAGAGGTTAAACTGGGCCCTTATAAGACTAAAGTGGTAAGAGTTAGTGTGGCTATGTTGATAAATTTTGGTTGTGGCGGCTGTGAATTTTGTGATCTGGTTGGGGTTTTGGGTTGTGTGATCTGGTGCTGGGTGAGATTATCCGGGATGGATGTGATCTCTTTGCTGGATTTGTGGTTTGACAGCTCCTCCACAAAACCGATTCGGAAAACTATGCAGCAATGCATTAGAAGAAGCTCTGTGGGACGAGTGGAAGAGTTTTGTAAATGGAATTGGAGGTTAAAAGGAAAATGCCATAGGTCTCCTCTGAGTTAAGACAAGACAAATTTAATGGTAATACAATGAATATTTATTATTTTCAATATATATTTTATTATTTATCATCTTCAATAAGTTTTTAAACTTTTATGTTTTCAATATTTATGAATTTTATTTACGTTTAAATTTTTAAATATAATTTTTTTTATTAATAAACTTTAATTATATTGTCAACAATTCAAGTTTGAAGGGGAGTAAGAAAATCAAAGAAAAAATAGTTGTTAAAAGAATACATACCTCTTCTTTGTACATATGTTGTATGGTTGTATTAAGGTCACCTTCCCAACACCATTCGTCTTTATCCCGCCAATGTTGTTGAACTTTCAATAAACTTGGTGTGTTTAAGATTCCTCCAGAGAAAGACTTCATCTTGGGACAATGCTGGATAATTAATTCATTCAAAGATGGGAAGTTCAATGTGTATTTCCCAGGGCTGAAGCATGTGAGACTGCCTAAATAGCTTAGTGACAACTTCTTCAATTTGCTGAAAACAATTTCATCTTCTACTGCCACATCTTTCTCATTTGATACTATTTCTATCATCATTTCACAATCTTCTATTTCCATTTCTCTCAACTTTACCAAATGTTTTGCTACTGATGGCGTGACTATGTTTATCAATCCGTTGCACATACTTACTTTCAAAACTGTTAAATTTTTGAAAGACGTCGAGGATGGTAGCACATTTATCATTCTGTCACAAAAAATTACTTCTAGAACTTCAAGATTTTGAAGAACAGTGTCCAGTTTGAAGTCATTCCTCCACAAGTATTTCACATCAGAAAGAAAACTCAACTCCAAACTTTTTATTTGTATCAATGTCTCCGTACGTTTCTCATCCTCTCCACATGTGAATATTTCTTTGTACGAACCTTTTGTCTCATACAAGTTTTTTCCAGATTATTCAATCTTTGAAGGATGCCAACCGGAATATTTGTAGATCTATCACCTTTGATCTCAACCGCACATCTGAAGAAGTTTTCTGGAACTTGATGTTGCAATGTTACCAAGTCGTCCACTCTGCTTAATGTTAATTCCTCCAAATTGGAGTTAATCTACAGATAATTTGACAAAATCAAGTTGAAGTTGAAACTCTCTCAAACAATTTAACACATAAATATCAAAATATTTTGAATCGTTGCATTGTTAAAGAAAAAATTAGAGATATATTTATTTAACAAGATATATTTATTTTTAATGTTAGCTTATTTAGAAAAAATTAAAGAAAGAAAAAAACGACACTTACCTTTTGGACCAAGAAGAGGGATTGTTGCTCCCAAATATCAAGTTGACCCTTATTGTTTTCATGGAAGCCCATTTATTTTAAGTGAATAAATTTTTATTTTGTCACAATTACACTACCAACTTCTTTAACAAAATTGGGTGGCCATTCGGAAGTATGAACTCCGAGAAAAAAATAAAGAATGTTGCGAGTTCGTAAGTCTTCGAGTTGTAGGAAGGTTACTCGTGGAAAGATAAATGTAGGAGTTGCTTCTACTCCTTTCTGAATAATCCCTACAATTGCATACCTCAAGGTGGTTCAAAGCTTTTGACCACGAAGATGAAAATACAAATTTTAGTTTTTCAACCACAATCAAGCGTGCCAAGTTTTGATAGCAATGAGATATTGTAGCTAGTTGACTATCCCAGATCATTTCAGAATTAACTGAATGCAGTTCTAAGGCCTCCAAATTGGGGACAACAACCTGCACATAAAGTATTTTTTGGTAAAATGATACAAAAAACATTCGTAAATCTTAAAAATATATAGTAGGTTTATTTATTATATTTTTTTTCTTTATTCATTGTCAAAAAGTTTTTCAAAAGATTTTTTAAATAAATGAAAAATAGAATTATGATTTTGTAAATTCATGCGCTCTTGTAAGACAAAAATTATTATTTTTTCTTATTATTATTCAGATAGAAAAAGGATCGTACCTTATATTCTGAAGTGAATATGTGCAGTCTGTGACAATTACACACCTCCATCTTCTTTAACATTTTCCATTCTGAAGTGTGTTTACCAGGGTAGAAAGTTGTAAGTTCTGGCAAGTCTTCAAGTTTTACGAAGGCTACTAGAGGAAAGATAAATGTAGCTGTTGCTTCTACTCCCTCTTCTTTGGCAACAATCTCCTTTAATTCCTTACAATCCCTTATCTCAAGGTGTTGGAGCTGCTCAAAGCTTTTGATTATCGGAGATGGAAATACATATTTTAGTTTTTGACAGCCATTGACAATCAAGCTTTTCAGATTTTGATAGCCACAAGATATTGTCGGAAGTTGGTTGTCCCAGATATTTTCAGAATTGATTGCTTTAAGTTTTAAGGCCTCCAAACTAGGGAAAATAACCTGCTCAAAAGTTTTGATTTTTGTCTCAGTATTTTACCATATGAAGTAGAGAAACAATAGTATATCACCTACCATTAATGTTATAAAGCTCTCTTTTGTGTATCAATCATGGAAATCTTTATCACTAAATGCTATTTGATAAAACAACATACTATATAGGCTCACAAATTATATCTCCAAAGTTAGTTTTAAAAGTCCAAACATTGACAAGAAATATATAGAATACATAATAGATGAGTGCAAGGTTAAATATAATAAACGAAATTACCTTTTTGTTAAAAATTGGTGTGACAGTATCAACTAGCTCATCCTTGGAATAGATTTCATTGGATTGCAAATTAATTGATGATTCCACCTGTCTGGTTTGCAATGTTGAAGGTGTATTTGCTTCTGAGTAAAAGCTTGCAATTCTTGGAAGATTAATCAAGGTCAAGAAGCGTAATTGAAAGAATTCAATCTTATCAATCACTTCATTCTTGTTTACTTTGTCTTCTCTTTCAATAGCAAAAATCTCATTCATATTCTCGCAGTCTTTCACTCTAATTCTTTGAAGTTGTGGAAGGCTTTTGCTGGCATTGGAGAATGAGAAGATATTTTCCAATTTAGCACAACTTTTCACTTCTATAACTTTTAAGTTGTAGAAAGACTTTGTTGTGGGTTGACCATAACATATCTTTTTCAAGTTAATCAAGTTGAAAAGAATCACAGACTCCAAGAGGGGGAAGGCATCATAAGGTATGCAATTTGTTGAGTCAACAATGCACATGATGTTAGGATTATTATGGACATGGAGATATTTCAATTGTGAAAAACCCTCCTTGTGTAATTCATAAACATCATTCTTGATACCCTCCAATTTGTCTAAGCATAAGAATTCAACATTCTTGAAGCACTGAAATTGCTCAGCCAAATTTTTATGACAGAACTGAATTTCAGTTTCAGCGTTCTTAATGTGGCATGTTCATCATACAAAAAGCTCTCAATACCCATAAAACTCCCATCATCACCATTTATGTACCTTCCCACCAAATCTATCTCCTATTGATATTTTGGTACCTTCCCAGCTTTTTGGACAAGAAGTCATTTGGCAAAATCTTGTCATCAGAAATGTCTATTTCTAAAGCTGTCAGTTGAGACAAATTCTTCAACTCCTTCAAGTCCTTCAACCTTCCATAGAATAGAGCATCCACTCATATACAATTCTTCCAATCGCAATAAGCATGATATAACATTTGGTGCGATAACTTTTAGATTCCAACAATTACTTAAATCTAACAACCTTAGTTGAGTCAATTTACCTATTTCTCTTGTCAATTGCTTAATCTTACAACATTGCAAACTAAGAATTTTCAGTTTTCTCAAGTCTCCAATAATTGTTATATCTTCAAAATTGCCATAATTCAAACATAATGTTTGAAGATTTATTAGAAGACTAAGAGATGATGGCAAGGACAACACCTTCATGTTAAGTAAACTTAGAACTTTGAGGTTACCCATCCCTACAAAAAATTCCTCAGGGATTTTGAAAGAAGAACCTTTCATCCTCATCTGAAAAATTCAAGTTTTGGACAATCCAAACCTTCAAGCCAAAGCTCACTAATCACACTAGTATCAGCTAGCGAGATTTTTGAGCACTTTTTCAATTCATCTTTATTACTCCATTCCCTCTCCATGTTGTTTCGCTCAGTAAATACATGCTGATCTTTATATGCAATTGTTATGGCAACTGCACGAACAACGTCATGCATAGAAAAATGTTCATTGTTTCGCCCATCAAGTAACAAACAGGAGTCCTTCAGTTCACGGACAAGACTTTCTAGTCTATCTCGCGCTTGTTTCCACCGTACAAATAACTCCTTCAAGAATATCCAAGCCCATAATGTATTTGAACAAGTCTGAAATGGTAGTATCATTTACCATTAGACTACAAATTAAAAAAGTTCTCTTGAGTTCATCACCTTTTAGATAATTGTAACTCAATGCTATCTTTGAGTATTCCTTTTCCAGTATCCCTGCAAACTTTGTTGGGTAAGGCATCTTCAATTCCCGTAACGCATCTTTCCATTGAGATCGAAGTCTCTTGTTCCTTAACGCTCTTGCTATTGTAGTAATGACGATTGGCAAGCCTCTGCATTCCTTACATACGTCATTTGGCAGATCATCCCGCTTAATAATTGTTTGATCAACAACATCACCTGCAGGGGGAGTTGGATTGCTGGTCAAAGGGGCAAAAATTGTGACAAATAATAAAATATGTAAGAAAATGTGAAAATTCTGTAACTTTGATTACCCGCCATCTTTTTAAACAGGCTCCAAGCTTCTTCTTCAGTTAAAAAACCCACCTGGGAAATTCTTTACAGAATCCATACTCTGTTAACACATTAAGGTCTCTTGCTGTCAACAATACTTTACATCCCCCACGATCATTTCCACAAGGAATTCGAGAGCCTCAAATTTAATTCTTCCCAGATATTATCTAAAATTACAAGGATTTTCTTATCTGTCTTCAATCTTGCATACAACTTGCTTGCTCTTTCTGCCTCCGTCTCAAATTTCCAGACCTTAACTGATTTGCAAGTTCATCTTGAATCTTTTTAGTGTCTGGTTTGTCAGATACCTCTACGAAAATCACCTCATCCAAGAGCTGTTTTTTCTTGGCTTGCTGACCAACTTCTTTGACCAGCGTGGTCTTACCAATGCCACCCATTCCGTAAACCCCAACAATGCCCGCCTCAGCATCTTCTACAGCGTTCAACACATCATTCAAAGTTGAGCGTCTTGGATTCAAATTCCTTGTAATCTTTGTTCTTAAGCCTAAGCCGAATGCCTTCATGAGTGGTAGGAAGGGAAACTTCACTTGAATGTTTTCTTTTTCCTGCAGGAATTCAGTTACAGCCTCCACCTTTTTCGATGCTTTCCTGCTATTTTTGTAACAGGTGATCAAGTTGAAACATCGGCTGTTTGTTTTCTCTGGAATCAACTGCTCTGCTTCAACAATGATGGAATCCACTTTCCTCTGCCAGTCTTCAACCTCCTGTTTGATCTTTTCCACGTTGTTTTCAGCCGCAACAACCTTACCCTTCACCTCATCCCTTGCATCCTTGAGCTTTCCAATTTCTTTTTCGAGATTGTCAAAGTTGCTTTTGTAGTTGTACAAGTACATAAATTGACGCCCTATAGGAGCAGCTAAGCACTTTCCAACTTCTAAAAGAGCATTCCCTGCAGTTTCTTCCATTCTCAACCCCTTTTCCTTTTTCCTTCCTCAGAAAAAATAGAGCTGAACCAAAAAATAAATAAATAAATCAAACAAAACGGAGAAAAGAACGGGACAACTAGGTAACAAAACCACAATAACAGAAAAATAGTCACAAGGAAAATATACCAGCGAAATTTAAGATGCAAAAAGTGGATAGAATCAGATTACAAGTTAAAATATGAAGTGATTTGGATATTACTGCTTACTGAAAGAGAAGCAGGGGATCCAGAAGAAGGGGAAGGAGTGAAAAATCTAGTGATCAACAATTGAACAGTAAAAGTATGTTCAAGCAAATACAAGGAAAGATCTGGTTTTGGAACTTTGTTTGGGGTGACTTAGTAGAAGAAAATGCAAAAGAAAAGCATACTCAGAGATGTCTATAACAGAGGGTTGAAGTGATACAGGAAATTTGTGAATTGTGAATTTGTGATCTCATGTGCTCACTAGTAACATTAACATGTGTGTTGAATGGTTCAAAACCAAAGATTATTTTGAAAGACTCAAAATGTTTTGTTAGTCAACAAAAAGACAACAAAGAAAGCGACATTCCAACGAACTTTCTGCATTATTCAGCAGATACCATTAAATCACTAAACCTATAAAAGTACAGTAAAGAAAAGAAATTCACCAAAAAATATCAAATATTAATTGAACTGTTTCTTGCTTTTCTTTGGTAAATATCAAAAGTAAAAGTCTTCTTAAGCCAGCTGAAAAAACAAAACTTTGAAAGTAACAAGGCACTAATCATGAACATTGAGCCAAAAGTAGGTGTAAATTCCACAATGAATAAAGTAAAAATGGACTTTGCCAAACTTTCTAATAAAGTAATAATACATTGAAGTGGTAGTCTTTATCTTTCATCATCAATAATTGAAGAGAGCACACTGTTTAAGATTCCCTAACAGATATACATCACATCTTCACTGTATGGTAGAAGTAAATTGATGCATGCGGACCAAAGTTAAAGTGATGACCACAAAAATAATTTAGGGGATGTTTATTTTTACTATTTCCACTCATATTTCCAATTCTATTCTCCAATTCTATTCTCTAAATAATATTTGGTATATTATTCTAGAAATATTATCTTATTTTTTAATTACTTTTAGACCTTATAAGGTTATTAATTTCATTAAATACCCCCTAAAAAAAGTTTAAAAATTAGCAAAAACACTCCTAGACCAATACTTGCCAGATTCCAGTAACCACCATCGGTGTTAGCCAGAATACATAACGACATATCCTCTGACCAAAAAATGAGCCGGAAGTTCACCAATCTAGCCTTTTCCAACTAGATCCACCACAGATTTGGCCGTAACGATGGCTAAATCTTGGTCATCGCTTGATCCGAAAACGATATCATATCATGCTGTCAGCGTATACACAGTGTGGATTTGGCCTTTTTCACCGTATCCGTGATGGATCTGGCGAAAAAGGCCAAACTCGTGGATGGCCACGACTACACGACAAAGATATGATCACGTGTTATGACACAGATATGACCGGTTTGTGTCGTAACGCGATTTCCCAGCCAAATTCCGATGGTGGTGGCCGGAATCTAGCACGCAGGTGGTGGGGGTGTTTTTGTCATTTTATACATTAGGGCGTTTAATTAAATTAGCAAACCTAAGAGGGCTTTTTCATACATTTTTAAATTTTATCTCATAATATTTCCCTATCCAACTATCCAATATTATTCCCAAAATCTTATCCAAAATAATAAACCAAACGCACCCTTAATGTTTTAGTTGGTTTCATCTCTATCCAACGTTCATTACTTCCATTTCCATCGTTCCATGGAAGGTAAATTAAGCATGGTCCTGATGAAATTAATATTAGAACGTCTTGATATAGAATGATTAATACATTATTATTCTCTTCTCTAGTTAAGATGTCTTGATATTAATTTTATAAAGAATCATACTCATCCATAATAATATTTTATAATTTAGATTTAATTATTTTATAATTTAGATTTAATAGTATACATAGTCAAACACTATTATATAATTACTTTTATATAAAAAATAAAAAATAAAAGATTTGGTATGTGTCATCGTAATAATATTTATATATATTTGTCAGTATCAATTAAAGCAAAACTTGGCAGTCTTCTAAGTTAGCTTAAAAAACAAAATATTAAAAGCAACAGACACAATCAATGAACATTACAAATTCAGATATATATCATTATCTTATCTTTCATTTACATTTTATATTGAATATTTTATAATTTCAATTATTTATTTCAAATTCAGAATAAACATAATAATAAAAATAAGATTATAATTATTCTTAGCAAGGATGATGAAATGATTAAATTTATGCTCAATCAATGATATTTAATTTTCTATGTAAATATGTTCCTGTTAGAAACTAATTGAAAATAAACAACCAACCCAGGGAGTAAAATCTAGAATAGAATTACAGAACAGAACAACAGTAATGATGCATGTGATTGGCTGATTCAGAAAAATAAAATTAAAAAAATTAAATAATATATCTAATCTCTGATTGGTTACTTTCTTGACTTTGTGAACACATGGGCTCGGTTGATTCCTGGAACTACACACCCTATAAAGAGAGGAAAGCAAAGAAGAGTTTTTTTTTATTGGTGCAGGGGGCTGCTCATGGCCGTGGGACGGGGAGACGAATCTTCGTTGTATGCAGCCAGAGAGAAGGGCGGAAAGTGCAGATGTATTTTTGTCAATGTTTTAAAAATCAACCCAAGGCTGAAACCGAGTAAAGTTGTTGGTCTTAGATGATTGGTTTAAGCGCTTTGACTGGCGGATCAAACAAGTGAAATTTTTTGAAATTTAGCAAATATATCTCTAGAAATTAGTTTAAGTTTTTATAAGTTTAAAATTTAACAAATACATCCAAAATATAAATTGATTGGCAATTGATTGACGACGGTAACACTCCAAATGCAATTCCTAATCGTCCCTTTAACCCATTCTCCATAAAATCTATCTAAGATCTAACCAAAATTAGGTCAATTTTAGCCAGATCTCACCAATACCAGCGTCGGTATTCTAAGTCAGATCTTACCAATGTTTGTATTGGTATTCTAGGTTAGATCTCACCGACGCCAATGTCGAAAACCCTCCATATCACCTCAAAAATACTCTCCTCTTTCTCTTGACCAAAATTTTAAGATTATGAGTTTTTTCCTTTTCTTTTTTTTTAAAGAAAAAAAGAAGTTAATCAATTTAGAGATAATTTTAAATTTTAAGGTTTTAATGCCATTTCCCTCAGGTTTTATTGAATAAAATTCCCCTTCAAATAATATTTACCCTCTACCATCAATATTTATATTCCATTAAGATTTTTATCGTCACCCTTGATTTATTAATTTTACTTCCATATGCTATTTTATGTACATGCTATTGCAGTAATGTGTGTTTCTTTATGGTTAACTAAAAGGTGTAGATGTAAAAAGTGGATGGAATTGGACTACAATTTAAAATGTTTCATATGTCAAATTTTATTCTTAATACATTTTAGGATATGATTCTAAGAATGTTTTTGGTATATTTTCTAAAAATAATTAGAGTATTCTTAAACCCCTAAGTTTGTTAATTTAACTAAACACCCTCTATAATAAAAGTTTAAAAACTAACAAAAACAAAAATACCCATATTCACCTAACTATTGCCGGTAGCTGGCCACCACTATCGGACGGTGGTCGTAAGACCCTGAGATGGCTCACGACCGGCTAGATCTGGCCGATCGTGCATCGGTCTAACCTTTTTCGGTCATATCTATGTGGATTTAGCTGAAAATAACTAGATCTACAACCACAAATCTGGTTGTTGACAATTGTCATATCTTGGCCGTCAACAACCGGATCTTTTACTTAACAAAAAAAACAACCAAATCTATAGTCATAGATCTAGTCAGATCCATTGTAGATCTGACCAAAAAAAGACAAATTGATGCATGAACGGTTAGATCCAATCAATCATCCATCTTTATAACGTTGGTGGCCAATGGTGGCCACTGACAGGTGATAGTGGTTTGGGTAAATGAATATGTTTTTGTTATTTTTTATTTTGAAGAAGAAAGATTTGGTAAATATCAAAAGTAAAAGTCTTTTTAAGCCAGCTGAAAAGACAAAACGTTGAAAGTAACAAGGCACTAATCATGAACATTGTGCCAAAAGTAGGTGTAAATTCCACAATCAACAAAGTAAAAATGGACTTTGCCAAACTTTATAATAAAGTGATGATACATTGAAGTGGTATTCTTTATCTTTCATCATCAATAATTGAAGAGAGCACACTGTTTAAGATTCCCCAACTGGTCTACATGTCTATCATCATCTCTCACTGTGTGGCAGAAGCAAATTGATGCATGCGACCAAAGTTAAAGTGATGACCACAAAAATAATTTTAGGGTGCGTTTGGTTTAGTATTTTGGATAGGATTTTAGGGATAGTATTAAGTTATTGGATATGAGAGTATTACGAGATAAATTTTAAAAATTTGTAAAAAATCCCTTAGGTTTACTAATTTAACTAAAGACCTTAATATATAAAATAACAAAAACACCCCCACCACCTGCAATGTCAGATTCCGGCCACCACCGTCGGAATCTGGCCAGAAAATTTTGTTACGACACAGACTAGTCGGATATGTGCCGTAACACGTCGTTATGACCTTTTCTACGGTCTATTATGGCCGTCGACAGCCGGAAAAGGCCAAACGACGGCCATTTCTTTGGTTGTCGCCGGCGGTTGGAGATCGACCTTTGAGCCGGTCAGTGGTGGATCTGGCCGGAAAAGGCCGCAACGATGAACTTCCGGTTATTTCTCGGTCCGAAGTTAGGCCGTTGTGCAGTCGCAATCACCTACAGTGGTTGCCGGAATCTGACAAGTTGGGTTGATGGAGGTGTTTTTGTTAATTTTTAAACTTTTTTTTAGGGGGTATTTAGTGAAATTAATAATCTTATGGGGTTAAAAATAATTAAGAAAATAGGGTAATATTTTTAAAATATTGTACCAAACATTATTTAAAGAATAGGATCCAGAATAGGGATAAAAATATTAAACCAAACATGCCGTTAATGTTTTAGTTGGTTTCGTCTCCATCCACGTTTCCCAAACAGCAAAAATTAGTGGGCTCCATTAGTTATTCTTCACTTTCCCATACTGTCCTTTGAAAATTAATAATCAAGGTGGCTGGTACATCTAACGGTCAGATATTGTCTACTACAATAGGCCCACTTGAAAATGATTAATCTAATATAAGACCCACTTGCTGTAGCCCAAACCAGGACTTTGATTATAGTGGGTCCACTTGAGGGGGAACACAATGACAACTTACAGTCAAGTCCAGGACCCGAAATGACCCAACAGCTCACGGATCAATTGAAGTCGGTTCCACACATCAAGTGGTTAATATCAGTCCAATTAATCTAACAGAATAAAGGACCCTTCCATTAACCTCTCTTTCTTTTTTGTAACAAACTAGCAATACGCTCTCTCTCAATAAACAAAATAAAGGAGACTAAACTTCACAGCATCAATCATCAATTTAGTACTCTAAATTACTTAATAAATGGATATTGAGTACCTTATTAGAAGACAAATTGAATTATTTATGAAGTCATAGATTGGTTACTGTAAACATCAAAATATAATTAAGAACTTTCACTAGACTCAAGTACTATTTATGCCAAACCTAAGGGATGACCTTGTAATTATTCCATTGAACTTACACCTTTCATTTTATAATTGGATTTATATCTCTTTATTATAAGTGTCTTTTCAAACCATTGACGTATCAACTGGAGTTGTGTAGTGTGGTTTCAGTCTGTTTTAAATAATTATTTTAGTCTTTAATTAGTAGTACTAATCATACACCATTTGCATTAAAATGCCTCGTATATCAAGTAATGTAGTGTTACTCTTCAATAAAAAAATTATTTATTGGTAGGATACCTATTTTATTTTTTGAAACAGGGTGTCCGAGTCAACTTATATATATCTCGACTAATCCTTAGAGCATACTAATGTAGTAACCCATCACTAAGATCCGTCACTTAAAATGCAGATACTCAGATAAAAAATCAAACTTGAAACTATGAGTTTATCTGCACCTCCTAACCCTTCTTAGAGATATAGAACAAAACTTGTATTATATACTATATTTTTTACGGGTGGTTGATCTCATAATTAGATATAACATTATATCTTAGAAGAAAACATTTTAATAAAAGATATTAGAAAATTCAAAGGAGTTATTTTTCTAACCTTACTACTCTGTAAACATTAAGTTTCTGTTTGGTATGATTTATTCAAATATAGCTTATATGTTTTGATACATAACAAGAAATCAAGTCAAATTTATAAAATAAAATAAGAATACTTTTGAAAAAATGATCCTATAGGATTTTTTAAGCTTCTCTCACAACCTGTAAAATAGCTTATTTAAAATTTATAAGCATATTTGAAATACAATCAACCAGTCTAAAAAATTTTAAAAGTATTTATAACTTTAAATAAACTCTTTTAATTAATAAATAAACCCAATCAAATAGGTTCTAAAATAAAGACGGCTGGTATAACCCAAATCGTCCCTATCTCAAATACAAAATCCAACCACTGGCGGACCCAAGTCGAAGAGAAATGACACTCGGGCCCCCCTAAAATTTGAAACTTTTGTTAGTCCTAAGTGTTTTAGTTTATTACATTTGTGCCCCCTTAAGAAATTAATTTCGTTCCCTTTTTTCTTTTCCTAGCTCCTTAAATTTTGTCATCTCAATAAGTATTTAAATATTCAAGCAAATACAAGGAAAGATCTGGTTTCGGACTTTGTTTGGAGAGACTTAGTAGAAGAAAATGAAAAAGAAAAGAGACAAAACATTAAAAGCAACAAGGCAGTATCATGAACATTGTGCTAAAATTGATGAGGGCAAACTGTTTACGGATATATATCACCATCTTGACAGCTCATATGCTGGGCAACAATAATTTCATTCATTTATCGCCAATATTAATTATTTCAACTAGGTTGGTTTTAATAGGGGTTCTGGCAGAGAGCCAGTACGTAATTGTAATAATGAGAAACAGCTAAATCCGTCTATTCTCGCTGGAAAGCCTCAACGTTCTTGGAATGACATTTTCTTTCTTTTTTTTTACAGAAATATTGTTGTACCTAAATATTATTTTTATCTAGAGAGAAAAACTAAAAATGTTTTAGCTGGCTTCATCTTTAGTCAAAATTACATCAGAACGTCTTAATTAAAATAGGCCTCGATTATTTTGAGATTTTTAGTTTTGCAGATAAAATTGGTAACTATCATTGACTTGGTAGTCTTCTAAGTTAAGCTAAAAAAATAAAATATTAAAAGCAATAGACACAATCAGTGAACCTTACAAATTGCAGATATATATTTTCATCTTATCTTTCACTTATTTTTAATATTGAATATTTTATATATTTAATATAAAATAATTATTAATCCCATTTATATATTGCCAACATATGCTCATCAAACAATGACGTTTAATTTTCCATGCATTTATGTTTAAGTTAAGGGAGGGAAAACCATGGATATCAAATGGTATATCTTATCTATGTGAAGAATTTTAATTTTTTTAAATCTTGTTTCACATATTGTATGGTATTATAAGAAACGCTTTTTTTTTTAAATAAATAAAATAATCAAAATTTTCTAAAAATTAATATTATCCTCCCTAAAATTAATTAAAGAATTTTATGGTATTATTGACTTTAAATTATGGTATTACATAATCAAAATTGATCACAAATTTAAGAATCTATATTATTTTCTCTCAACCATTCATATCATTTCCAAGATCAATGTCAATATCTATGGGTGCGTTTGGTGTAGTATTTTGGATATGATTTTGGGGATAGTATTGGGTTGTTGGATAGGGAGTATTAGGAGGTAAATTTTAAAAATTTATGAAAAAAGCCCTTAGGTTTACTAATTTAATTAAAGACCCTAATATATAAAATGATAAAAATACCCCCACTACTGAGGTGCGATTCCTACCACCAGCAGGAATCAGGCCGAAAAACCCTGTTCGACACAGCATCGGATGCGATATGTATGCATATTATGGCCTTTTCGGCCCGGATCAACCATAGTCGCCAGGAAAAGGAAAACTAGATCTGACTTTGTTATGGTGCATTGGCCGGAAAAGGCCAAAGCAGCGACCATCTTTGGCTGTCAACGACGGTCAAAGATGTGGCCATCATTTTCGGTCAACGACAGTCATTTCTTTGGCCATTTATGGTCGGAATTTGGGTCGTTGTAAAGATTCTGGCTATCACCGACGGTGGTTGTCAGAATGTCGGTGGTTGTCGGAATCTGACAAGTTGGGTTGATGGGGGTGTTTTTTGTTAATTTTTAAACTTTTTTCAGGAGGTATTTAGTGAAATTAATAATCTTATGGGGTCTAAAAGTAATTAAGAAAAATAGGGTAATATTTCTGAAATAATGACATTATTTGGAGAATAGGATTGGGAATATGGATAAAAATAGGGAGCCAAACGCACCTTATATCTCTATTTGTATTATTATTATCATGTAAAATGGCAACACATGTTCCTCTTCACTTTCTCAATACAAAATAGGTGAATTTGGACAGATTTTAGTAAATCGGTTGGGTGGCCCAGTTCTGACCCTAAATTTTTTTGGGCATTAGGGCCAAATTAATAAAATTGTATTAATTTGTAACGATATTTTTAAGGATATGTATCGTATTATAGGATACATATCAACGTATCAAAAGATTTAGATATACTCTCTAATATATATCGATAACCACCTATATTAAATTATTTCGTATAATATATATCTGAGTACCGTAACTTGTAATCACGGAGAAAACTACGCAATAAAATATATTTTTCCCCTATCCTCTAGCCTGCGAAAGAAACTAATTGAAAATTAAACGACCAGTCCATTTAGGAAATCTAGAATTAATAGTGATGAAATATCTAACTGACTGATGCGGAAAAATAGAATTAAAAAAAAATTAAGTAATATATCTAATCTCTGATTGGTTAGTTTCTTGACTTTTCGAACACATGGGACCCGTTGACTCGTGGAATAACACGCTTCAGAAGAGAGGAAAGCAAACAAGAGTTTTTTGTTTATTGGTGGCGGGGGCCACTCGTGGAAAGGAGAGACGAATGTTGTTGTGTAGAGTTAGAGAGGAGGGGGTAAGGGGCCACTGGGCCAATGTATTTTAGCAAAAGTCCAGACCCAGTGGTCGTTGTGTAGATGTAACGTTGAAATCAGTGGCTTGGATTAAACCATCATATTATATATTTTATGGTTTATGAATTGTGGTTTTTTTTTTTTTCAAGTTTTTATGTTTTATTAAAAAATTTGAAAATTATTTGGCTTGTTAAGTATAAATTTGATAAATTGGGTCATATTTAAGTTGTTAAAGACTTATATTAAAAGGTAATTTCTGGATTTAATAGAATTCTTTTAAAAATCTAACAAAAATGATTATTAATACCAACGGATGATTTTTTGTTATTTTGCCAAAAATCTGGAAGTCGACTATAATAACGTTTAGACAATATGAAGATGAAGGAACAAAAATATCGAAGATGAAGGAACAAAAATATCATATCATAAAGGATTAGAGTGGAGAGTCAAGGTTTTGAAGACAACAAAATGCTAAACAAACTTACTAAAGTGAAGATAATAGTTGAAAGGAAGGTGGTAGCTACATGACTAAGGCGGGATTTTGAAATGTAAACCACAGCAATTCTCAAACACTTTGAGAGTCCATCTTGAATCTTGAATGTTCACTAGTGCTCGTTAAGAGACTGAACTTAACAAAATATATAGTATAATTAACAACATCAATCATCAATTCTGTATAGTTAACATAACAGCATAAATATTTATGTTGTGTAAATTTACAGATTTTGAAACAAGCAAAAAGGGGAAAGACTTAATAAGATTCCCAAATAACTGAATCAATCCACTCATTAAGAGAAACAATAAGAAGCATTGGAATACAAGCTTGAGTCTTGCAAAATCCATTGAGTGGTCTATCTCATCTCAATATTGGCCTTCTAAATTACTTAATAAATAGATATTGAGTATTTTATTAGAAGGCAAATTGAATTATTTATGAAGTCATAGATTAACTACTGTGAATATCGAAATATAATTAAGAACTTCTATTAGACTCAAGTGTTATTTATGCCAAACCTAAGGGATGAACTTGTAACTATCCCATTGAGCTTAAACCTTTCATTTTATAATTGGATTTATATCTCGTTATTATACGTGTCTTTTCAAATCATTGACATGTCAATCGGAGTTGGGTAGTATGGTTTCAGTTTGTTTTAAATAATTCTTTTCAGTAGTACTTACTCATATACCATTTGCATTAAAATGCCTCGTATATCAAGTAATACAGTGTTACTCTTCAATTAAAAAATATTTATTGGTAGGATGCTTTTTTTTTTTTTTTTTTAACCAAGGTGTTCATACTAGTTTATACGTACATCAATTAATCATCCGGGAGAGACTAGTGCAACAATCCAATATTAAGGTCTCCCACTTAAATCGTAAATACACAAATAAAGAATCACACTTAAGACTATATGCCTATCCACATCTCTTAACCCCTCTTAGAGATATAGGACAAACATGTGTTATATACTATATTTTTAGCAAGATGGTTGGTCTCATAATTAGATATAACATTATATCTTGGAAGAAAACATTTAATAAAAGATATTAGAAAATTCAATCCTCTATTTTTCTAACCTTATTACTCTCTAAATATCAAGTTTCAATTTGGTAAGGTTAATTCAAATATAGCTTATATGTTTTAATACATAATAATAAATCAAGTCAAATTTATAAAATATCTAGAATGAAAATACTTTTTATTATGCTTAAAAAATCAAGGATAACGTGAGCTTACATCAGCAGGAACCAATAAGAGTTCATAAAGATTTTGCACCGTCTAGGAGCTGCCACATCACCCTAAGACAAAGATGATATGGCTATCATCAACCAGTAGATTCAGATTTTTAACTATGAGTGAATAGGGACCGCACACATGTCTAAGCCCCATATAATTTAAGGATATTTTATAAGTTATCAACCAATAAGGACGTAAGAAACGACTTGCATGACACCTACCCACTTGCAGACTTGTAATCATTATCTTGAATTCAACAGCTTATAAATAGAGAACT
The DNA here is from genome assembly GCA_026229545.1 of Pistacia atlantica. Taxonomy (NCBI): domain Eukaryota; kingdom Viridiplantae; phylum Streptophyta; class Magnoliopsida; order Sapindales; family Anacardiaceae; genus Pistacia; species Pistacia atlantica. The sequence continues at coordinate 25,575,634 of JAPEIT010000015.1, read as the reverse complement.
CCCCCTCTCAAATTCAAGATCTCTAATTTTCATAACAATCAATAAAGCAAAGATAACCTAATAAAAAGAGACTGACTTAACATTCTCTTTGAATATACAATCAATTAGCAAAGATACTCTATACAGATTCTTTGAATATACAATCATTATGCCTATGTTCACTATTCACTATACGCGACCTTTTGTAATGCATTTATATAAAAGAAATAGTGGATATAAGGAATCACTTTAAGCATCCAAATCACTATCTCACTACCTTATTTATTATTAGATATTTGCATTCAATTGTGTTTATAACCTTGTTCTAGCTTTCATAATTAATCATGTGTAATTTTTAAGATCTATTTAATATTTTACATGTGTGAGATCGTTAGTATCAAAATCAAACATCCATGTTTTTGAAAGAAAAAAATATCTTATAGGATTTTGAGCTTCTCTTGCAATACATTGAAGTTTTTACAGATACATATATCACCATCTTGATAGCTCATGCTGGGCAATAATTTCATTCATGTATTGCCACGATTTCAAGCATTAATTATTACAGCTAGATTGGTTTTAACAGTGGTTCTGCAGAGAGCCAGTACATAATTGTAATAATGAGAAACAGCTGTATTCCGCCAACTGCCTTCATCATTTTCTTTACTCTTGGTGGAAAAGCCTTCGAACGTCGAAGTTCTTCAATTGACTTTTTCTTCTTTTCTTTTTTTTTTTTCCAAAAATATTGTTGTACCTAAATATTATTTTTATCCAAAGAGAAAAACTAAAAATGTTTTAGTTGGTTTCGTCTCTATCCACATTCATTACTTCCATTTCCATTGCATAACATATTGCTACCAAACCGTTGTCACTTGTGAGTTACGCAAGCTGCTCCCAAACTCAATCCCAACGGAAAATAGTCAAACCTTGCTGCTGAAAAGTTCCAGCTCACAGTCAAACTTTGCTGCTAAGTTCTGAGAAAGTAAATAGTAAAGATCCTACGATCAGAATCTCTTGTTGGTGTGTTTGTTCTTATACAAATAAACGGTTGAGATAAACAATCACATGGGTTGCCGATTGTGACCATAAAAGGAGTTTGATCGATGAATAAAAAAAAAAAAATTTCCTCAAAAACTTTAGCTGCGTTCTTGCTTTCTCTGTGTTCTTGGAAGTTAATTTCATTGTTCTTAGGATTATCTTGTTACAGAACCCTCGACCGCTAAAAATTAGTATCATTTAATTGGCTAATGGGGGACAATTTCCTCATTCAAATCAAATTAATAGCGACTTTATAAGAATACTCATGTAACTTCCGTTTCACTTTTTTAATATAAAAGCGTCCATTAATAGCCATATGTAAGGACAAGATAGACATTTACATTTTACTTTATAAGGGTAATTTGGTCCATAAATTTCTAATTTCAATTACTATTTTTATGGTTTGGGGGTTACCAAGTTTTGCGGGTTACTGGGGTATTTGCTATTAAACCAAAGAAATATTATAAAAAGTGGTCATCTTTCAATACTTGCGCTAGTAGAAAAAAAGCAGGATTAAAAAAACTCAAATTTAATTTAAAAATTTAAAAAAGAAGTTCAAATAACTTTACCCACCCTAGGTTTGGCAGAACTCCATGGGTACCCTTGATTTAAAAAACCATCAACATCCCACCTATTCTCCAATTTTAAACATTAAACTTAACGGTCAAAGGGATTTATGTCTTTATGTTCAATATATATAACCTTTAAAAAGTTTAACCTAATCTATCAAATTAAGAAAAAAAATTGTTTAAAAATGGCCAAATTGACTATCACGACATTAGCATGGCCAAATCATGGGCATGTTGCTTGCTCAAGGCCAGGTTGTGGCCTTCGGAACAGACGACGAGGCTCGCCATGGAGACTCGCTATCCTCAAGACCAAATCATGGCCATTGTAGTGTTGCATACAGTTCAAGTGCAACAAAACGAGAGTGTACTCATTGGATTGAGGGAGAAGTGAAGCTTCTTTTAGTGAACCCCTCGCCACCGTTTGATCGGATGCAACATCTAGAGCTGTAGTTGTTTTAGTTTTTAATTTAATTAACATGAGAGAGAAAGAATTCCAAGTATGCATTGACACCAGTGAAGCAAGCGATGCCGATGCTAAGGTGTAACAACCACAAATGGGTAGATATCATCCTTAAAATTCGGCTTGGAAGGAGAGAGTGCCCACGTGTACTTATTAAATAACATGAAGTTTTGATTTTGATGTGTTTGAAGATGGTTGATTACGTAAAGATTTGATTAGCCGATTTTGATATGTTTAGGGGTGGTTGATGATGTGAAGTTTTGATTTTGTGTAATGTGTTGTTTAAATGTAAGAGGTGAAGAAGAGGGTATTCATGAGAAAAATTCCAAATGTACATAGTTATTTATTACATTTATTAATTTGAGGATTAAAGAGTAATTTCAAAGTTGTTCACAAAGAATTCACCTGGACGGAGACTGCTAAATAGGGGTGTTCGGTTCCGGGTACCCTACACTTTTTGAAGGAATCGGAACCGGAACAGGCAAGCGGTTCCTTGAAATTTGGAACCGAGGCCAAGGCAAGCGGTTCAGGTTCCTAAATACCAGAACAGAACACGTAACAATGAATTAGGTTCGGAATTACAGGTACCCAGTAAAATTACATGACCCCCCAAAAGTTTTTAAAATAGCAAAAAAACCTTTAAAAACTTACAAATACCCCCCCACTTGGCACTTGTTAACAAAAATAAAATTACAAATTATAAATTCAAAATTACAAACTCCATTACTTTGTAAAGGTAGATTCTCAAAAGTCAAACCAACTTACTTTAAATATTATGAAATATAAATATAAATATATTCACATTACTTTTTCTACAAAAGTTTATATTAACTCCCCTAATCTTTAATTTTATTTTATATTAGTCTCGGTTCCTGGTTCCTGGTTCCGATTAGGTTCCTAACTATAGGAACCAGGAACAGCATCAGAATCTGTTCCAAAAATTTAGAACCGGAACCTACCTATTGACGACTGGTTCTGGGTAGGAACCGGAACCAAACCCAGGATATCCGTCGGTTCCGATTCCAACCGGTTCTTTTGAACACCCCTACTACTAAAGGGTGGAAAGTTGATAGTTTTTGAAACTCGATGTACCAGATGTATTTCGCTAAGTCTAGGGTGGGTTTATGTGATTCAGCCTAAAAAGAAAATGTAAAATGGACTACTTAGTTGGCAGCAAAAGAAACTTGAAAATAAAAATATATTTTTTAATGACTATGAATAGTGGAAACCTGAAAATAAAATATATTTTAAAATACTTTAAAATTGTAATTCTATCCGAGTCAACAAGTAAACAATAATTATGTAGGTGCTCTCATTTAATACAAAACTTTGGGTTTTGCGCTTCACCAAAACGACACCCGATTTGGCGTCTTTGGAGTCGACAAGTAAACAATAAATTATGTAATTTTCTTGGAAAGTTGGGTGTCATCATGTGAACTCAAAACATTAAAGATTTGATTTGACGGTGATGAAACTGGTTCATTGAATGATCATAAGGATTAAAGTATTAGAGGTTAAATCAACTTGATTGAATACAGTACTAAACTTATAATTAAGATTCTATCAAATCTTCAAGCTCATGTCTGTCATAATATGGGTGTATTTAAGGTTGGTTTAAAACAATTTATTCTAATAAAACTAAGAAAAGCTTACGAGAATATAACTTTTATAAAAGAAACTGTTAATTTATCAAAATCATGTTATAATATACAAGAATAAATCAAGTCAAATATATAAAATAGAATAAGATATTTGTGAAATTTCAACCTTTTAAATAAGTTGAAAAATGAAAAGCTTTTGGAAAATTCTCAAAATTCGAGTTTCACTCATAAATCTTAAAATAGTTTATTTTAAATCTTATAAGTATTTTTGAAATGTTATCGAACAACTTAAAAAAAATTTCAAAAGTGTTTATAACTTTAAATAGACTAACGCAAGTGGTTGGTTTGACTCTCAAAAATGTTTATTTATTTCTTTGAGTTTATAGGTTCAAACATTGGGATCACTCACCATAATACATTATGACTTATCTGTTCTTTTAAACTTGTAGAATGTTTAATAGACCCCGAGAATTTGTTGAGACATGCAACTGGCCGCCTGAACACACTGATTACCAAAAATAAAAAAACTTTAAATAGATAGTTTTAGTAATTAGATAAGCCAACCGAATAAACTTTGTATGTTAGAAGGAACATAAAAATATTATATCATTATATTACATTAATATAATTAAGAAAAATTTAAACAATGCTTTTAAAGTAATTAAAAGATATTTTTTGGAAGAAAAAAAAATATAATTAATGAAGATTTGTTCTTTTTTTAGGGTTAATATATTTAATTATTTTAAAACATTGATAATAAATGACATAAGCAATTCAAAAGATAACCCAACATAAAAGGAGACACTCTCAAGTGCACCTATATACAAAAACCCTTAAGAAAAATCATAAACCTATATACAAAAATTAGAATCCTGTGCTATGCTTTCTGAAAAATCTCTGAAGGAGTGAATTCTTTTATCAATCCAAATAACTAACAGCTTCGACTTGGTAGTTGAAGAACTTCTAGGCATTCTGCTAAAATTAGTAGTAGCCAGTATTTAGCTAATTTTGTTATAGAATTAGTATTGTTAATTCGAACTGATGTCTTTTACCTAGTGTGATAATACAGTGGCTTACAGTGTTATAACAAAATTATAACTAATATTGTTAAGGGGCATTTACTAAGAAATGCTCCTCCAAAAATAGGCGTATGCCGCTGTCAGCGGCGAGCACACGGTATTCTTTAGTAAAAGGCGAAAGAATAGTTCGCTATGTGCTCACCGCACGGCTCCGTGATTTCTTCATTGTCAAACATTTCATTATATAAGTGGGAGGTCAGTGCTACGTTACTTTCTTCTTCGGATGTGGGACAAAGTCTTCGAGTCTATTTTAGTCTTTGCCTATTTCTTAGCCCATTTCTTTTGCCGCATTTGGGTCACTCGTTTGACAAATTAGTGGGCTAAACAAGGCCCATCTTTAAATTAACAAGTAAACAAATGGCGGAGGCTGAAAAACTTTTTTTAGGGTTAATATATGAATAAGTTTACTCTTGTTTCTTTATATAAAGAATATATTGTAGGAATCTCCCTTTTTCAAATATCATTTTGATAATATTTCTCTTTATAAAGCTCTGTTATGCCTGAAAAAGTAGGATTGACGTAGAGCCCGGTCAGCGTAAATGGGCAAAGTCTAGGCAGATCTTACAACCGTTCAGACGCAGCCACGTCGCATGCTGGCGTGAGCAGCATGCTCTTGCCAGTGTAGTGGGTGCGCGCCAAACTGGCGAAAGGTTGGAGGCCGTCCACGTGTCCAACCCCTGTACCAAACGAGAAAATCACTTGAGTGGGTGAGCAACGGGATGCAAAGAAGGATTTGCACGGTGTCTGTCCCCATTTTATGGATTCTGTAATCATTACTCTAATACATCCTACTATAAATAGAGGGTTCTTCTCCCGTTTGTGGGAGGGGCTCATTTTCACTATGTAATAGCTAAATTCTTTTTGTAATAGCTTAAAACACTTTTGCATTGACTATAGGAACTTTATTTGAAGATTATAAGAAGATTTTCTTGGTGGGATTTTTTTAGATAGAGAAAGTGTTTATGTCATATATTCCTAAGTGATCATTTAATTCGAAATACACCCACAATATACTCTTATTAGACAGATTTTCATACTCAAAATATAATTTTCTTGGTGGGAATCTTGATTAAATTCAAAGTTGTTAAAGTATTAAACGTGATTTACGTCACTGATTTAAGTATGATTTATATTTCTTGACATCATATTCATTTACATCAAAGAAGTATGTGATCATCAAACGCACTACAACACTCTACTAAACTCATATAATGTCAATTATTATAACAACATATTTATAACATATAAAACATAATAAGATATAAAAAAATGTTATATATTATTTGTGTTAAAGTATATCTATAATTTATGTTAAAGTACATTTGAACCTTATGTTAAAGCACATTTAAATTTTATTTTAAAATATATTTAAAATTTATATAAATATATATTTAAAATTCTGTTAAATTATACCTTTTAAAATTATGTTAAGAAAATACATATATATATTGATAATAATATATAATTTCTGTAAAAGAAATATTTTTACAGGAATTTTAAAATCATTAAATTTAATTAAACTAAGTTTAGTATTATTAAATATCAAATATTTTGAATGTATTAAATTTGATATTATTAGATATAAAATAATTTTACAGAAATTTTCAATATATTAAATAAATTAAATTTTCCATATTTTATTTCTGTTACACTAATTAATGTTAGGTTGTTATATAGTTACATGATAATTATCTTTAGCTGAGTGGTTAGTTGGTTTAGTGTTTTTTTATTTATTTTTTATAGATAAAAAGAAATAGAAAAACTGTAGCAGGGGGATACTGTAATTACCCATAGATAATAAATAAAAGTATCTTTAGGGATGCTTTCAAGGGGTTTATTGTTAATTAATTATTCTACAGGTGTAATGTGATTTACCCAAAAACATAAGAGTTTCTCGCTGGAAACAGAGGCTTACCCAAAAAAACTTCTAAAAAAATCTGCATTCACACGCTTGGTCAAATTTGTCGCCCATTTCTTCTCGTGTGGGTTGACGAATTTGATCGCTCCACGTATCCTCTTCTGTACTTTCAGGGAAGACTCATTTGTCCCTCGTTGGCCGTTGCTGCCTTAATGACGTTTCTCATCTGAATAGAGACCAAAGGTAAGGGCTCCATGCAGAATATGGAGACACCAAGTTGAACAGAGAAAGATAAACCGCGATCATTATTGCCTAGCTACCCATTAAAATAAATTTTTACAAAAATAGACATATATTTTTATTTTTTATTTTGTTGAGGGGTAATTTTAATAGTAAGTATGGACAAAAGGGTGTTGGTGGTCTTTTTGTATTTCTGAAAAATTAACAAAAATAATAAAAATACAACAAAATGTATTATTAATAAAGAATTATCCATTATCGATTTGGGCCTAATTATGGACCGTTGCACCTCTTTTCTTAAACTTTGACCACGTTTTTTGAGTAACAGTAAGCCAACTCACAACCTGCATACAAGAGAATGAATACGGCTCCTCTGAAAATACATAATATTGTTTTATAAATTAGTTAAACCAACTTGTTGGTGTATGCAGTAAATTTAAAGTGAAAGTAATAAGTTGTGACATCTCAGAAGTATCTAAGTAGCCTAAGGAGAGCACTTACTTCAAAGAGGGAGGCAGCATTTCCACATATGAAATCCATGGCCCCTTCAATGTAACAGTTGCTGTAATAGTGGGTTCCAGTATCATCCACGAGAGTATCTTGGTAAGACGTAATCTTGCAGCAGTAGAATCCAACTCTATCTGCTGAGACTCTTAGTGCAACAACTCTGCCAACTGATCCAAATGTGTTCTGTAAATATTAACCAAGATGCAATTTTATCTTCTGTGTTTAGGGAGGTTTTGATCATTATTCCACTGAGATTGCTTCTGTGTTAAGGGAGGTTTTGATCATTATTCCAAGGAAATATACATTGGTTAAGGGAGGTTAAAGGCATTTGAGCGGAGAACCGGAGAAAAAGTCTACTATTTGGTTGTCTAAAATTCTCTGGACTTGGTTTATTCCTTTATCAATCTCTTCTTCAACCTAATAAGCAATGACACAGCAGGTAGACAAGAGTTAGGTGAAGAAGAATACTGTATATAGCTGTAGCTCACCATTTGCCCTTAAAACGCAGCGTTTCATTCTAAAACACAACACAGCCATTTAGAATATTTCTGAGGGCACCTAAGTAATTTAAGAGACAAACGTCTATCTTCTTCCTATAAATAAAGGCGAAAGCTCACTCAAACCCTAACCGGTAGCCTGTAAGTATTAGGTGAAATGAATCTGCTTTTCCTCAAAATCTGTTGGTAGAGAAGAGAAGGTGCGGTGATGAAGGAGTAAATAATCTCGTTAATCTGAGATTAACGTGAAGATAGTCTATCTATCCATTCTAAATTGTACAGAGCACATTCTCTTCCTCTTCCAAAACTTCTTTCATTCATTATTTTTAACATTAAAACTCAAATGAAATATCAATTTTTTTATCGAATTGATGGTAGAACGTATAGTTTGATGATGCAGCATTCCTTTTTTTTTTTTTTAAATAAAAAAAATCTCATGATGGTCAGATTTGTCTTGAATCTTCAGGGCACCAAGCATGAAGAAAAATTCATAAAGGCTCCTATTGAATAGGGGTGGGCTGTTGAGGCCCCTATATCAGGCTGCCACGTCTAGTGGCCTTTGCAGCAGCAGTAGCGGATTTGAGAATGAAAAGGGTGAAAGAAAATTGTGAGGGAAGGGGGAGAATAAGAGGAAGAAGAACAAAGCAAAAGAAAAATGGAAAGAACGGGAAAAAAGGTGTAGAGAAAAAGAAGGATTAAAGGGTTAAGTTTTTCTCTAAAGACTATCGCTTTAGCCCCCTTCGTCCGATTAACCCAGCCTTGTGAACCAAATAGAGGAAACAGCATGAACAAAATATACAGTAAAATAAATGAAACAGTAAATAAAGAAAATAACACTCGTGATTTATCCTGATTCACCCAATATGGACTATGTCCAGCAGAGTCAATATTATTAAGTCTCATAATTATCTATCAAACATATGTTTATATATTAGGTTTAAGAGACTAAACCTAGTTTTACAAGGATTCATATTCCTAAGCTCAACTCAATAAGAAATTAGTAACTTAAAAGGAATCCTATAGCGGTTATACAGCGGGACCTTCGAATGCATCTGTTATCCAATAATGCTGAGGTAGTCGACAACTCCAACACTAGGGCTCACAAATTCAGATTAATGTAGTTTCATTTTCTAGATGAACAAACACAAAATCAATCAAAAGTTAAAACTTTTAATGACAAAATATATCAGCTTTCGAATTTATCCCATATGAATCTCAACTATTTTCAATCTTGTTCTTGGATAATAAAAGCGTTAATTTTGATATACCGACCTCATATTCTCTTCTCTCTCTCTCTTTTTTTTTAATCCATATTTCTCACATCAAATTTTGTCATACGTCAATTTATCAATGGTTTGTGACACCAACACAGAATGTATCATAGATTTTCTTGTACCAGAACAGAGATGAACGAAAGCTAAAGTTCAAAACTTAAATATAAAAATCAGTAAAAACCAGCAAAATCCTTAACAAATCAATCCACCGACATACACACAATAAATATTAATTTCAATTACATATCACGCGCCACCACAACTACAAGGGGATTTCGCAATCACTTCAAATAAAGTCATTTACTTCAGCATAGCCTTGCCGCCTCCGTAAACTGCGTCTGAACCGCAGTACTGCTCCTATTAGTCCCCATCTATTGATGTTGCTCTCCGTACTTTCACCTCCCATAGGAGGGGGCTGAAGGGCGGATGAAATTAACTCTCTTCCTTCTTCCAAACGTTCGATTGGGCTGCATCCGGGATCATCCCACGTTTGGATCCGTAGAAGATGTATATAACGGAAAAATAGAAAAGCATATTGACAAAACTAACAATGGTTAGCCGGTGGTAGTACTTGTCCAGCGACTTTTGTTCAAGGTGTCACAAACAAGCTTTTGTTTACTTGAATAAAAAAGCAGCTAAGGAAATTTCCAAGTCCAATAACGAAACTCATTAATTTCGGATACATACTCCTTCCATGGATCCTGGAAACTGATCAATGCGAATTCATCGAGTCCAGTTGCAACAATCCCTTCATGAGACCTAACAGAAAGAAATGAGGAGAAAGCCAGAATATACTCATGGGTATCACCATGATCTGGAATTATTGTCGCCCTGCGATGCTCAACTTGCCATCCAACAGAAGAGCAAAGTATAGATGAAACAATTCCACCCCAAATTCCAGCTTGTATAGCCGTTTTCTTTTTAGCTTTCTGGTATCCATTTTGAGTGGATTAATGACTTTAACATATTGGAGCCCATTCCTCGTGAAAGACTTTTAAGTATACATAAGAAGACTGAAAACTCTGAGGACTTCAGTTGTTTCCCTGCTCAGGAAAAAAGGTATCGCCTGTTGATAATACCAAACCAACCACAAGAATGGTAGTCCACATGGGAATCATACTTAAAAACGCTTTACTAACTGGACTTGTGACGCACTACAAATCCTGCCAAACTTCTTCTGTTCTTCTTGACTTTGAGTGGAGGACTCTATAATGGCAACTTTGTCAAAGCCTCTGTGATTCAGGGAATTATTATTTAATACTAAAAATATTATAAATGAAAAAGAAAAAAAGTAAAACAGAGGAGAGATGAGGGTTTAGGGTTAATGTCTCCATGGTTTCCATTTAGGTTCTATATATAACTAGTTCTTTCTTTCGTGTCAATGTTACAAATACATATACACTGCACATGTGTGGTAAAATTAAAAGAAAAGAAAATAGAGATATACATTCCTAAGCCAATTGATTTTCGACGACAATGGAAATTTATCTTCATCATTATCGATGGGATGATCGAAAGAAGTAGAATATCCAAAACTCTTAGTTACGAAGGCCTTGATGACACGGAAAATTACACTAAAACCGCTGCCAACACCAGCTAATTCTCTACGATGGTAGAGACAAATACCGCAGCAAAACAAGAAGCAAGCGCTTCCCATCAACGATGTTGCTATCAATAAAACATTTTTCCATTCAAGAAAGAATGTCAATACTAATGCAACTACTCAGGAGAAAACATGATAACAAGCAACCCCGCCCTAATCCAAAACCCTTTTCCACACACTTTTTCGACTCTCAACATGCTTTTTTTCCAGTTTAACTGCTGCAGGAAGAAAGCTTGATAACAAGGCCCCACACCCAACTCCACACCCTTTTCCACACACTTTTTCGAGTCCTTACTTGACTCTCATCATAGTTTGTTTCCGGATTCGTCAACTTTTAATTGATGAAGAAAGAAATGGTTCTAATAGTGCCTCCAATTCCAGCTTTACCCACTGCTAATAATAATATTCCAATTATCACAGGATGGGTAAGAGTACTTAATCTGTTGATTTATATAAGAGACCCAATCCCTGCAACAAGCCATTGGCTTTGTTAGTCCATGCATATTACATTGGACATGCCAGACATTTCCAATATATTATTATTTACGACATGTTACTATAAGGTTAAATACATTTTGGTTCACTAGATTTAGTCTAAGCAATATTAGTTATAACATAATTATATAGGTATAATAGAATTTAAAAGTAACACTTACTTTATAGTTGCCGTGACTCCATTTTGGCCTTGAGTACTGCCGGGAAATTAGAATTTAGGATTTGGAATTTTGGGGGTTTTTTTGTTAGTTTTTGAAATTTGTTAGTTTTATTAAATATTTTGAAAAGTTTTCAGTTTATAAGTATAAATTGATGAATTTGTGGGTAATATTTAAGTTGTTAAACTTATATTGAAGGGTAAAAAGTCATTTCTGAATTTAATGAAAAGTAATATTACACTTATAAAAACTTTATACAAAATCATCCATACAAGCTGGATTGATTCACTTAATGTGAATTTATTAAGTTAACTTTTATATTAATTCATCCAATTATAATCTGACAGTCACTTTGTAGAAAAGACTTTATATAGAGTCTTTATAATTGTAATATTATTCATTTAATAATTTTTTTTAGATATAACAAACATAGGGATTAGGTGTAAGCTTCTTTATACCAACGGTGGTTTTTAATTTTGTCAAACATATGGAGCTAACTATGATAACGCTTAGACAATATGAAGATGAAATACAAAAATGCAATATCATAAAGGATTAGAGGGGAAATTAAGCCATATTTTCGTAGTTAACAAAACGCTAAATTGACAAACTTACCAAAGTGAAGGAAATACAGAGTCAAGGTCCTTGAACAGGCCCAAGGAAGCTAGCAAAACAAAACAAGAGGAAAGGCACGGATTTACAATCCAAAAGGAGCCACCTAACAAGCCTCAAAGAGGTCTATACAAAATGACCAGCAAAACAAAATGCTGGACTTGCTCAATCTGTACAAAGAAAACAGCCACCAAAAAGCCAAAACCTAACACCACACCACAACTGCAAGAATCCAATCCACCAAAATGCATAAGCATAAAGTCCAGAAAAAAAGGACTCATGATGGAGGCATCCATAACCTGAACCAAAAAAACTATGTAAACGCAAAGAAACCAAGAAACTACTGTGCAAAAAGGAACTCTTCAGCTGAGAAAAAGGCAACCCCACCAACAAAAAAACCAGACCAGCCAACAAGCAGAGCAAAGCAGCAGCGCCGAAAAGTCCAGACAGGCAACCAACCGATCTGAACAAACCACCAAACCAACAAAGGCAAAGGACCAGGCACCCAACCAAAAAAGGAAGTCCAAACCAGATCAGACAAAAACCCAGGGCCTGCACTAACCAACAAGTAGAGCAGTCCCCTGGACAATTCCTCCAACAAGATTGCACAAACATAAGCCAATGAAACCCCAATCCTCCATGAGCATAAAAAAAACACCCAACAAAAACCAAATAAGCACCTTCTTGGTACAGCCAAAAACCCAAAAAGGAGGAAACAAAAGACTATCAAACACATCAAGTCAAGGGGATCGAGACTTGATACAACTCACCGGTAACTCCCATTCAACTGCCAATACACTTTCTACTACAACAAATATAATTAAGCTTTAGTGTATCAACAAGGCGTTGGATAAATCCAATGGTGTGAAGCTCAGTTGTTAGGATCCCGGATCTCACACCCACCAAGTATGGTACTTAAGCCTAGGATCCTACAACAGAATGCTAAACGAACTTACCAAAGTGAAGATTTGAAAGGAAGATGGTAGCTATATGACGGAGGCGGGACTCTGAAATGTAAACCACAGCAGTTCCCAGACACTTTGAGAGTCAATCCTGAATCCTGAATGTTCTCTAGTACCGCAGCTTTCCTGATATCATATTCACTTTTATTGGTGAAGTATGTGATCATAAGACGCACTACAGCCAAGTCTACCAATGTGTAGCCGAACAGCACGACGGGAAACTAAAATAACTATTAGAACCTTACGTAGTGGGTGTCTAATCAATAATCTGCCAATACAAATGTAAGTTTTTAGTGTATCAACGGTAAAAGGTTCGTGACAAGGCGTTGTATAAAGCTTTATAAGACAAATTTTGCATCAGTCCAGTCAAAAGTTAAAAACATCTTGACACATATTAATTTAGTGGTTTGAAGAAAATCCAGTCTGAACAGAACTCTTCAATCCCTCCATTAATCTCTCTTTCTTTTTGTGTAACAAATTTGCAATACGCTTTCTCTCGATAAACAAAATAAAGGAGACTAGAGTTAACAGCATCAATCCACTCGTTAAGAGAAACTACAAGAAGCATTGGAATACGAGCTTCAGTCTTGAAAAATCCATTGAGTACTCAATCTGATCTCAATATTGGCCTTCTAAAACATAACAAACAAAAGTAAATAAAAACAAGAAATTTCGTAAAATAGTTTGCTTTCAAATTGAACAATGGAACCGGTGAAGGAAGATTGAAGAAGTGTACAGCTGGAGAGCGAGATGAAGTTACCACCTTTAAAACCACAGGTGCCAGTAGCAGAGCTCGAGAGAGGAGGAGAGGCAGAGGCCCTACTAACCGAAGATCAAGGAGCCTAGCTTTGGTGATTCTACCACCGTGCTTTTTGGGGGGAGGGCATCAACTTTTGCAAGCACAGGAAGTAGCACTTCTAGTGGCACAACGTCAGTAGCAACTGGTGTTGGGTTGGGCTTACCTCATTCTCTCCCATATGGAGGTGAGTAGTCCAACAAATTAGGCCCAAAACAACTCCATCTTATCTTCATCTTCTTCATTGTCCAGCAGCCAAAAACGTGAGAGAGTGAGTGTTCCCCTCCAGTGGCTGTCCTTTCTAGCCAGCCATCATCCAGAGAGTGAGGCAAAAACAAAGAGAAACGGAGAAGAAATATGAGATTTGAGTCTGTGAACAGTGTATCATCAAATCGTGATCTGGAGTTCGTTTGCCGTCCGATCGTTCTGATTTTTGGATATGTTGTTCATGAGACACAACTCTACATTCTGAACGGTGGAGATTGGAATCAAAGCATTGCAAGGCAAGTCAATTGTGGGTAAACCCGAAACTGCAGTTTTTATGTCTTTTGGGATTATTCTCTCCATAACTTAACCCCTGCATAATTTGCCACAAGTATTAACACAAAATTTTGTTAGGATTTTGGATAAGACCACCAAATTACGAAGCAGCAGGATACTTTCTTTTTCCATAAGGTATAAAATGCATTTAACTAAAAACTCAACTTCTTTGTGTTTTGGGCAGGAGGACACATTTCTGTTGTTCAAGCACTATTGGAAGAGCTGCCTGGAAATTTCTGACCAACCTGCCATGTACAGATATCAAACCACTTAAATGTTTAAGCAGTCCAAACAAATCTTAAAACAATTTAAATATCACCAATACACAAGTGTTAACGGGAATAAGAAAATCCAGATAAAAGTAATTGTTCACTGAATACTTACCATTTTCCTGTGAAGATGTTGTATAGTAGTGTTAAGGTCACCCTCCCAGCAATTTTTTCCGGTCATACCAAATATGCTCTCTTTTGTCTAAGTTTGGTGTGCTTAAGACTCCTCCAGAGAATGTGTTCATATTGGGGCATTTATACACATATAAGTCTTCCAAAAATGGGAATTTGAATGTGTAACTCCCAGAGCAAAAACTTGAGACTTTTTAAATTTTCAAGTGTCAATGACTTTAATTTGTCGAAAACAATTTCATCATTTTCTGTATCTCCCTCATTTGATACTACTTCTGTCATCATTCCACAATCGATTATTCTCATTTTTTGAGTCGCACAAGACTTTTGGCTGTTGAAGATGATACCAAGTTTATCAATCCATCGCAACAGCAATACGTCTAGACGTTGTTAGACTTTCATAGGTCGCTTGAAGATGGCAGTAGATTAATCAAAGTGTGGCAATAATTGACATCTAGCATTTCAAGATTTTGAATAATTGAGTCCAGATGAGAGTCTTGTTTCCAAATGTCCTTCAAATTAAAAAGTCCCCATAACTCCAATTGTTTTATCTGTGTGAGCATCCCAACACATTTCTCATCTTCTTCCACATGAAAAAATCTCTTTGTATGGAACAAACTCTTAGTATCATTTTTTCAAGACTGTTAAATCCCTCAAGGACTTCAATTGGAAAGTGTGTTGAATCATCCTTAATGATCTCAAGAAATTTCACTTTGGAAAACTGATGTTCTGGAAATTGGTCTTGCCACATAGACGTGATGTCCTCTCCACTTAGTGTGATCCATTCCAAATTGGAGTTAACCTGAAGATCAATCATATAAATCATATCAAAATTAATATTCTCTTTAACATTTCACACTATATGTAATAATTTTTTATATATATAATAATATTTTTTTAAATCATATATAAAAAAATTTTTTTTTGAATGTAGACAAACTAGGTGTCATGCAAATAGCAATTGTACTATGTAACTTTAATTTATGTATAGTAAGCACCGAGCAAAGCCAATTGCAAGGCAATTAAGGAAATTGCCCATAGGTCTCCTCTGAATTAGGACAGGAAAAATTTAATAACAATACAATGAATTTTATTATTTTTCAATATTTATTTATTCAATAAGTTAAATTCTATGTTTTCAATATTTATGAATTTGAAGTTACTCAGACATCTTGAGCTAAAAAAAGAAAAAAAAAAACTATAAGATAGATATTACACCAAATGATTTCAGATGATGTAACTCATACCTATTATTATCATGGATACCAATAATAGCTAACATTTCAACTTAATATTATCTAGAATTATTAACTTTTGAATTCTAAGGCCCCCTTTTTGTCCCACTCAAAAGTGATAAAAATTCCACATCCACTCATTTATGGCTCACCATTCGCCTTAAAACACAGCGTTTCATTCTAAAAGACAACACAACCATTTAGAAAATTGTTGAGGGCACCTAAGTAATTTAAGAGACAAACAACCCTCTTCTTCCTATAAATAAAGGCCAAAGCTCACTCAAATCCCTAACCGGCAGCCTTATTAGGTGAAAATTGAAATGAATCTACTTTTCCTCAAAATCTGTTGGTAGAGAAGAGAAGGTGCGGTGATGAAGGAGTAATTAATCTCGTTAATCATGAGATCTCCGCCGATGAGCGATGGCGACGTCGAAAGCAATCGGTCACAGAGCCCTCCTTTCCGGTGAGTAGGGCCGTCAATCGGTAAGGTTCACTCGCTTGTTGCGGGTTTCGAAAAAGGTGAATCCATGGCAGCTCAAGATGGATCGTTGCCCGCGGCCGGTAATGGTGAGATTGTGGTTGTTGGCAACAAGGGGCAGCTTCATGGGCTGGAAAATGGGATGGGTGTGAATAGGGCCCAAAGTTTTTCTACTGGGCTGGACATTGTTAATAAAAAAGATGTGTTGAATTCTAGCCCAAATGGACAAAGCAGCTTTGGAAACAATGGGTCTGTTAGTGGAGTAAGGGGTTAAACTGGGCCCTTATAAGACTGAAGTGGTAGATTAGTGTGGTTATGTTGATAAATTTTGTGATTGAAGGTTGGTTGTAGTGGCTGTGAATTTTGTGTAGATTACTGGTGCTGGGTGAGATTATCCGAGATGGTTTGACAGCTCCTCCATGAAGCTGATTCGGAAAACTTTGCTTCAATGCATTAGAAGAAGCTCTGTGGGACGAGTGGAAGAGTTTTGTAAATGGTATAGGAGGTTAAAAGGAAATTGCCATAGGTCTCCTCTGAGTTAGGACAAGACAAATTTAATGGTAATACAATGAATATTTATTATTATTTATTATCTTCAATAATTTTATTTATTTTATTTAAATTTTAAATTTTAAAATTTATTATTTTTTTTATTAATAAACTTTAATTATATTGTCAACATTCAAGTTTGAAGGGGAATAAGAAAATCAAAGAAAAAATAGTTGTTAAAAGAATACATACCTTCTTCTTTGTACATATGTTGTATGTTGTATTAAGGTCACCTTCCCAACACCATTTGTCTTTATCCCACCTATGTTGTTGAACTTTCAATAAACTTTGTGTGTTTAAGATTCCTCCAGAGAAAGACTTCATCTTGGGACAATCTCCACAATTAATTCTTTCAAAGATGGGAAGTTCAATGTGTATTTCCCAGGGTAGAAGCATGTGAGACTGCTTAAATCGCTTAGTGACAACAACTTCCAATTTGTTGAAAACAATTTCATCTTCTACTGCCACATCTTTCTCATTTGATACTATTTCTATCATCATTTCACAATTTCTATTTTCCATTTCTCTCAATGTACCAAATGTTTTGCTACGGATGGCGTGACTATGTTTATCAATCCGTGCATCAAACTTACTTTCAAAACTGTTAAATTTTTGAAAGATGCCGAGGATGGTAGCACATTTATCATTCTGATACAGAGGTCTACTTCTAGAACTTCAAGATTTTGAAGAATAGCGTCCAGTTTGAAGTCATTCCTCCACAAGTATTTCACCTTAGGAAGCCAACTCAACGTCAAACTT
Organism: Pistacia atlantica; assembly: GCA_026229545.1. Taxonomy (NCBI): domain Eukaryota; kingdom Viridiplantae; phylum Streptophyta; class Magnoliopsida; order Sapindales; family Anacardiaceae; genus Pistacia; species Pistacia atlantica. Next base: position 25,557,944 of record JAPEIT010000015.1, on the reverse strand, counting down.
TTTATCTGTATCAATGTCTCTGTACGTTTCTCATCCTCTCCACATGTGAATATTTCCTTATACGAACCTTCTGTCAGTATGAGTTTTTTCAGATTATTCAATCTTTGAAGGATGCCAACCGGAATATTTGTAGATCTATCGCCTTTGATCCGAACTGTACATCTGCTGAAGAAGTTTTTGGAAACTGCTGCTGCAATGTTACCATGTCGTCCACTCTGCTTAATGTTAATTCCTCCAAATTGGAGTTAATCTACAGATCAATTTGACAAAATCAAGTTGAAGTTGAAACTCTCTCAAACAATTCAACACATAAATATCAAGTAATCTATATAAATGGAGGAAAATATTTTGAATCAATGCATCGGTAAAGAAAAAATTAAAGATATATTTATTTAACAAGATATATTTATCTTTTATGTTAGTTTATTTAGAAAAATTAATGCATTGGTAAAGAAAATTTTAAAGATATATTTATTTAACAAGATAAATAATGTTAGTTTATTTAGAAAATAAATGCATTGGTAAAGAAAAAATTAAAGATATATTTATTTAACAAGATAAATAATGTTAGTTTATTTAGAAAATTAATGAATTGGTAAAGAAAAAATTAAAGATATATTTATTTAATAAGATAAATAATGTTAGTTTATTTAGAACATTAATGCATTGGTAAAGAAAAAATTAAAGATATATTTATTTAACAAGATATATTTATTTTTTATGTTAGTTTATTTAGAAAAATTAAAGAAAGAAAAAACGACACTTACCTTTTGGACCAAGAAGATATATTTATTATATTTTTTTCTTTATTCATTGTCAAAAAGAATTTCAAAATATTTTGTGAATAAATAAAAAGCAGAATTATAGATTTTTAAAATAAATGCGCTCTTCGAAGATAATTTTTTTTTTCTTATTATTATTAAGATAGAAAAAGGATCATACCTTATATTCTGAAGTGAGTATGTGTAGTCTATGACAATTACACACCTCCAACTTCTTTAACATTGGCCATTCTGAAGTGTGTTTGCTGGGGTAGAAAGTTGTAAGTTCTGGCAGGTCGTCAAGTTTTAGAAAGGCTACCCGGGGAAAGATATATGTAGCAGCTGCTTCTGCTCCCTCTTCTTTGGCAACAATCTCCTTTAATTCCTTACAATGCCTTATCTCAAGGTGTTGGAGCTGCTCAAAGCTTTTGATTATTGAAGATGGAAAGACATATTTTAGTTTTTGACAACCATGCACAATCAAGCTTTTCAAATTTTGATAGCCACAAGATATTGTCGGAAGTTGGTTGTCCCAGATCTTTTCAGAATTGATTGCTCCAAGTTCTAAGGCCTCCAAACTAGGGAAAATAACCTGCTCACAAATTTTGATTTTTGTTTCAGTATTTTACCACATGAAGCAGAGAAACAATAATATATGACATGCCATTAATGTTATAAAGCTCTCTTTTGTGTATCAATCGTGGAAATAATTATCACAATATGTCATCTGATAAAACAACATACTATAAATCTCAAATTGTATCTCCAAAGTTAGTTTTAAACGTCTAAACATTGACAAAAAAAATTTTAGTAAAAAGATTTAACTGAAATTTTAAATCACAACAAGGATTGAGCAAAAGGATAAGAATAATATAAAGAAAATATAGACAAATTACCTTTTTGTTAAAAATTGGTGTGACAGTATCAACTAGCTCATCCTCAGAATAGATTTCATTGGACTGCAAATTAATTGATGATTCCACCTGTCGGATTTGCAATGTTGAAGGTGTATTTGCTGTTGAGTAGAAGCTTGCAATCCTTGGAAGATTAATCAAAGTCAAGAAGCGTAATTGAAAGAATTCAATCTTATCAATCACTTCATTCTTGTTAACTCTGTCTTCTCGTTCAACAGCAAAAATCTCCTTCATATTCTCACAATCTTCCACCCTAATTCTTTGAAGATGTGGAAGGCTTCTACTAGCATTGGAGAATGAGAAGATATTTTCCAATTTAGCACAACTTTGCACTTCTATAACTTTTAAGTTGTAGAAAGACTTTGTTGTGGGTTGACCATAACATATCTTTTTCAAGTTAATCAAGTTGAAAAGAATCACAGACTCCAAGAGGGGGAAGGCATCATAAGGTATGCAATTTGTTGAGTCAACAATGCACACGATGTTAGGATTATTATGGACATGGAGATGTTTCAATTGTGAAAAACCCTCCTTGTCTAATTCATAAACATCATTCTTGATACCCTCCAATTTGTCTAAGCATAAGAATTCAACATTCTTAAAGCACTGAAATTGCTCTAGCCAAATTTTTATGACAGAACTGAATTTCAGTTTCAACGTTCTTAATGTGGCATGATCATCATACGAAAAGCTCTCAATAAACATGCCATTCCCATCATCACCATGTATGTACCGCTCACCATATCTAGACCACCTATCGCCTATTGATATTTTGTACCTTTCTAGCTTTTTGGACAAGAAGTCCTTTGGCAAAATCTTGTCATCGGAAATGTATATTTCTAAAGCTGTCAGTTGAGACAAATGCTTAAACTCCTCAAGTCCTTCAACCGTCCACATAATGGAGCATCCACTCATATACAATTCTTCCAATCGCAATAAGCATGATATAACATTTGGTGCGATAACTTTTAGATTCGACAATTACTTAAATCTAACAACCTTAGTTGAGTCAATTTACCTATTTCTCCTATCAATTGCCTAATCTGACAACATTGCAAACTAAGAATTTTCAGTTGTCTCAACTCTCCAATAATTGTTATATCTTCAAAATTGCCATAATTCAAACATAATGTTTGAAGATTTATTAGAAGACTAAGAGACGACGGCAAGGACAACTCCTTCATGTTGAGTAAACTTAGAACTCTGAGGTTACCCATCCCTACAAAAAAATTCTCAGGGATTTTGAAAGAAGAATCCTCCATCCCCATACTGAAAAATTCAAGTTTTGGACAATCCAAACCTTTAGACCAAAGCTCACTAATCACACTAGTATCAGCTAGCGAGATTTTTGAGCACTTTTTCAATTCATCTTTATTACTCCATTCCCTCTCCATGTTGTTTCGCTCAGTAAATACATGTTCATCTCTATATGCAATTGTTATGGCAACCGCACGAACAACGTCATGCATAGAAAAATGTTCATTGGTTCGCCCATCAAGTAACAAACAGGAGTCCTTGAGTTCATAGACAAGATTTTTTAGTCTATTTCGCGCTTGTTTCATTGTACGAATACCTCCTTTAAGAATACCCAAGCCCGTAATGTATTGGAGCAAGTCTGAAATGGTAGTATCATTTACCATTAGACTACAAACTAAAAAAGTTCTCCTGAGTTCATCACCTTTTAGATAATTGTAACTCAATGCTATCTTTGAGTATTCCTTTTCCAGTAACCCTTCAAACTCTGTCGGGGAAGGCATCTTCAGTTCTCGCAAAGCATCTTCCCATTGAGATCGATGTCTCTTGTTCCTTAACGCTCTTGCTACGTAGTAATGACGATTGGCAAGCCTCCGCATTCCTTACATACGTCATTTGGCAGATTATCCCGCTTAATAATTGTTTGATCAACAACATCACCTGCAGGGGGAGTTGGATTGCTGGTCAAAGGGGCAAAAATATATACTGCATATGTTATAAATGCTTCAGAATTTGCTATGCTAACTTTAGATAGTACATTATTTGCTTAGATAAAAAATAATTGTTCTATTCATTTATGAAATTGACAGATATACAAAAAAGTATAAAGTGAAATCCAACAACGAAGTTTGGCACATTTATTTATTTATTTTCCATGAAAACCATAAAAGGTAGTAAAATTTGTATGTTCATAAATCCAAATTAATCAAACTTTTTCTACAGATCTGGAGGGGCCAAGAACTATGATATAAGTATTAAAATTGTGAAAAATAATAAAATATGTAAGAAAATGTGAAAATTCTGTAACTTTGATTACCTGCCATCTTTTTAAACAGGCTCCAAGCTTCTTTTTCAGATAAAAAACCCACTGGGAAACACTTCAACAGAATCCATACTCGTTAACACATTAAGATCTCTTGCTGTCAGCAATACTTTACATCCCCCGCGATCATCTCCACAAGGAATTCCGAGATCCATCAAATTTAATTGTTCCCAGATATTATCTAAAATTACAAGGATTTTCTTATCTGTCTTCAATCTTGCATACAATTTGTTTGCTCTTTCTGCCTCCGTCTTAAATTCCAGACCTAACTGATTTGCAAGTTCATCTTGAATCTTTTTAGTGTCTGGTTTATCAGATACCTCTACGAAAATCACCTCATCCAAGAGCTGGTCTTTCTTGGCTTGCTGACCGACTTGTTTGACCAGCGTGGTTTTGCCAATGCCACCCATTCCGTAAACCCCAATAATGCCCACCTTAGCATCTCCTACAGCGTTCAACACATTATTCCAAGTTGAGCGTCTTGATTCAAATTCCTCGTAATCTTTGTTCTTAAGCCGAATATTGTCTTCATGAGTGGTAGGAAGGGAAACTTCACTGAATGTTTCTTTTTCCTGCAGGAATTCAGTTACAGCCTTCACCTTTTTCGATGCTTTCCTGCTATTTTTGTAACAGGTGATCAAGTTGAAACATCGGCTGTTTGTTTTCTCCTGAATCAACTGCTCTGCTTCATCAATGATGGAATCCACTTTCCTCTGCCAGTCTTTAACCTGCTGTTTGATCTTTTCCACGTTGTTTTCAGCTGCAACAACCTTATGCTTCACCTCGTCTCTTGCATCCTTCAGCTTTCCAATTTCTTTTTCGAGATTGTCAAAGTTGCTTTTGTAGTTGTACAAGTACATAAATTGACGCCCTATAGGAGCAGCTAAGCACTTTCCAACTTCTAAAACAGCATTCCCTGCAGCTTTTTCCATTCTCAACCCCTTACAGAAAAAATATATCTGAACCAAAAAAAAAACAAATCAAACAAAACAGAGAAAACAACGGGACAACCGGGGAACAAAACCACAATAACAGAAAAAATAGAGACAAGGAAAATATACCAGCGAAATTTAGATGCAAAAAGTGGATAGAATCGGATTACAAGTTAAAATAGGAAGTGATTTGGATATTACTGCTTACTGAAAGAGAAGCAGGGGATCCAGAAGAAGGGGAAGATCTGGTTTTGGACTTTGTTTGGAGCGTCTTAGTAGAAGAAAAATGAAAAAGAAAAGTGTACTCAGAGATGTCTATAGCAAAGATGAGAGAGAGGTGTAAACTGTAAAATGAGAAGCCGAGATGGTGTACAATGAAGAGAGTTTAAGGAGTGCTTCGGTGTTGTGTTTCTGTTTTTGTTAGGAAATGGTGTTTTGACATGGAGGTGTTGATTGTGCTCACACGCAATCTTCCTCTTGAATTTTTCACCTTTCAGAAAAGGTTTGGCGTGGGAATAAATTTTTTAATAGGATCCAAAGCGATTTGATAAAAAAGTGATTTCAAATGGTGAGGGGAGTAGAATTTGGTTCTTTAATTTCATTTGGGCTAGAATTATTGCATTGGTGGAGCCAAATATTCTAACAAAAGCAGCGGATAGTATTCTTTTCTTGTGAATAATATAAAGTGCTAACTTTATTAAAGAGAATTCTTTGTAAAAGTTTAATCAGTTGGGCGAATTTCTGAAGAGGAGACATCTGCTGCACTGGCATTGGCAGTGGGAGTGGAAGGGGAATAAAATAATTGTATAAAAATAGTGATTTTGAGCTAAAACAGAGAAAAATAGAGATGCCATGAGCTGGAGATTTCTGGAAAACAGGTTAAAAAGGGTAATTTAGTTTAAATTTCTAGAAAAGGGTTAAAGAATAATACTATACTTACAACTTTATACAAAGTCATCTATGCAAAGGAATCATATTATTTATTGTTATTTAAAATAATTTTTTATATTAATTCATTCAACCATAATCTGACATGTTTAAAGAAAAAATACTATGACAGAGTCTTTATAAATGTAGTATTATTCACAAATAAATAGAAGTAATTAGCTCAATCCATGTGTTAATTAGAACAAATTACTCTAAAGAAGAAAGAGGAAGAAGAGTATATGGTAAAGGAAACGCATCTCACAGTCCAACAAGAAGTGGACTCTAACCAAAACCAAACAAAACCATGAACAGAGAAGTAATATAACAGCCTTTCCATGTACAACCTACAAGCCCAATACCTGCATTGGAATGACAACTTAACATCAATGATGGGAATTGCGGTTGGTGACCCTACTCCAAATGTCCAACCTGCAGGGCCAATACCATAACAATAAGAACGAAATTACACATACAAAATGTTTATACAAAAGAATAATACTTTGGGTACTAATGGATGAGTACAAATTTGTGTACTAACTAAAGCATAGTACCCGTACTATGCGCATAGTATGGGTACTATACTTTAGTTAGTACACAAATTTGTACTCATCCATTAGTACCCATAGCATCACTCTATACAAAAATGTTCATACAAGATGTTGTAGGTGAGATCATGAAGTAATAGAGAACTGTCTTCATAGACAATTGAAATTTACCTTCATCATTATTATTATCATAATCAACAAGGGATGCTTGGAAGAAGTAGGATATCCAATAATTCTAATTTGCAATACAAAGGCTTTTATGACACGGAAAATTACACTAAAATCGTTGCCAAAATCAGTTTATTCTAGACGGTGGTAGAGACAAATACCGCAGCAAAACAAGAAGGAAGTGATTCCCATCAACGATGTTGTGATCAATAAATTTTTTTGCCATTCAAAAAAAGAGTGTTGTGTTTAATAATAAATATTTTGGGGCTTTTTTCGTTAGTTTTTGAATTTTGTCTGTTTTATTAAATATTTTGAAAAGTTTTCAGTTTATAAGTATAAATTTGATGAATTTGTGGGTAATATTTAAGTTGTTAAACTTATATTGAAGGGTAAAAAGTTATTTATGAAACTAATAGATTTCTTTTAGATATAACAAACATGGGGCCGGATTAGGTATAAGCTTTTTTATACCAACGCGTGGCTTTATTTTGCCAAACATATGGACATGACCAAGGGCCGTGCAACACAAAAAGCGAAAGGGATGGGACACCAATCCTTCAGCACAAAAACAAAGCAACCTGGCAGGCTAAAAAACATCCTAGGCTGGTGGACAATAAAACAATCAGACCCTATACAGGGCAGCAGGAACCAGGATATACACACCAATGTACAGCTGCTGCCTAAAATAATTACAAAAACATCCTGCATGCTCCATGAAGTCGGGCTGAAGGTGGCTGTTTGAGAAAGCATAACCCCTACATCAGGACCCCAAAGACACACCACTCATCAAGACCCTCATCAACAGCAACTTGGAAAACCAGAATATGCTGTCCCAAAACCCAGAAGATGCAGTCCCAAAACCATATACCAATCTGCAGAGTTATCAGTATAAAAGTCAGCTTGTTGTAGTATAGTTTACTGCTGTAATGTGCGCAGGGTTGAGTTTGTAATGTTAGAAATGTAGAAGGGTTGTTTTTGTAAAACAAAGTAAAAGAATAACAAAGCAACGATGACGTTTTGGTTTTATGTAATATAACAGAATGATTGTCTGTTATATAAGTGGTCGTTCTCAGCTCTGTAACTAATTAATTCAGTACACACATTTTTTGCTGAATTGTTAACCCGCCTTTTCTCTCTGTTTTTCCTTTCATGTTTCTTCTAGATTTTTCTTGTTTCTTGATAAAAACCTTCAAGAGTCCATGTTACATACTGTTGGACAGCGCACGGGCAGCAGAAAACTGGAAAAATCCCAGCAAAAGTCAATAGTGCTACTGCCAGTCCACACCAGATTTTCCATCATAACCCCATACCAAGTCATCAACAAAAAACCCAGAAAGGTTCTAACCAAACCACCAGTCAATAAGTTGTGCAAGGAGGGGCTATCATGGGCAGCGTTCAGACTTCCGAGTACAAGGGATTTTGAAGCTCATCATATACCTTTAGGCCAAAAGGAACGTGAAGCATACCTAAACAAGAGTAGCACAAAACAGCTCCACAAAGTAAAAAGGAGGACAAAGGGGGCATAGATTCCTGCTTCAGCCAACAACAGATCTGAGGGCTACCATCCAAAATGTCCAATTCAAGGCTCTGGTAATCTGCAAGCACAGTAACAACTCCTACACAATGTAATAAGCTCAGCATTTGAAAAAATATCGCTCAGACATTATGAAGATGAAATACAAAAATGTAATATCGTAACAGATTAGAGGGGAAATTAAGCTATATTTTTCGAAGTCAACAGAATGCTAAATTAATGAACTTATCAAAGTGAAGGAAATAGTTGAAAAGAAGATGACTTTTATATGACCCAGGCGGGATTCTGAAATGTACACCGCAACAATTCTCAAACATCCTAATGGTGCCTTCCGAATGTTCGTCAATACCAAAGCTTGCATGATATGATAATTAATTGTGACGGTGAAGTATGTGATGAGAAGACGCACTACAGCGTAGTCTGCCAATCTGCCAATTTGTAGGCGAACACCAAGACTGGAAATTAAAGTAACCTTTAGTGACTTAGAATAGAGGGTGTATAATCAAACTACAACAAATATAATTAAGCTCTAGTGTCTCAACAAGGGATTGGATAAATCCAATGATGGTGTAAAGCTCAGTCCACTCAAAAGTTAAAAACATCTTGACCCCATTATACAACAAAGTTGCAAAACACACTTTCTCTCTCAAAAACAAAACAGTGGAGACTAAACATAAACTTAACAGCATCAGTCATCAATTTTAACCTGTAATTACTTATTTGAAAAGTCGTCAGTTTTATTAACTTCCTTGGTATTTGTTTTTTTTCTTGGGTTTACTAAAGATGCAAAATTGCAGTCTACACCTCACTTAGGCTTTGTACAAGTGGGAATGGTTAATGAATGGATAAGGAAAAGCAGGTCCAGCATTTTGTAAAAGGAGAAAATAACAAAATATCATAGCTGTTAAAGCACGAACTGACATCTTGACCCCATTAAACTTTAATAATTGTATAAAAATAGTGACTTTGAGCTAAAACAGAGAAAAAGAGAGAAGTCGAGAGCTGGAGTTTTCTGGAAAATATCAGTTCAGTTTATTCAAGTGAGAGGGATGAGTGTACAGTGTTTTATACAGAAGACTAACGGAAGATTAACAGTAACTTCTAACATCCTCCCTTAAGCTAAACGGTGACAAGTCTCAACATATATAATAAAGTTGCAATTCACACTCTCTCCAAAAAACAAAAGCATCCATCATCAAATTTTTAAACTCTTCAGTAAATATAGTTAATGCGTAAATTAATTTTAATCTTCCCTTAATTATCCACGGAGATTTATTTATTGCTGCTGATTTTGAAACAAACAATCATCGGAAAAACATAGAAAAAATCTAAATAACTGAATCAATCCACTCATCATATACGAGAGAAACTACATCAAGCACCGGAATACCAGCTCCAATCTCAATACTGTATATATAAACCTATCAGTCAACATATTTTATTAACAAATCTTAACGATGACTTTTCAGGTGAGTGTCTTTAAGGCCAAAACTTGAGTGCGTTTGTTTACTTTTCTGACTTTTTCTTTTCTCTTTTCAGACGCTGTCTCTTCACGTATGAAAACCTCTTTCCTCTCTGATATTCTCTCTCCTCTCTTACAAAAACATCTCTCTTTTCATCTAAGAACAAGTTTGATCTATTCTCTCTCTTTCTCTCATATTTCAAACTCTCGGTCCACCGGTCCATCAACACCAATACCATCCCCTTCCGACTTACCTTCTACCACCGTCAAAATTGCCGTATTCTGATAAGAAGACATCTTATTCCTGCAAGATTTTACTTGAACAACATCGATAACATAAAATCCGAAGATATGTCAGTGCTGGTGGAGGGATGCAAGCTTGCTAAACAATTGCAATCGCTTCAATCTGAGGATGGTTGGAATGAGGAAAAAAAATGGAAAATGATAACAGAAGTGTGGGTGGAAATGTTGACGTATGCTGCAAACCAGTGTGATTGGAAAGATCATGGTTACCAACTTAGGAAAGGTGGAGAGCTGCTCACTCATGTTCGTCTTCTAATGACACATCTTGGTTTAAGTGTACAATACAGCAAAAATGGGAGGAAAATTGGTTAATCACTTCATCCCTGAATGCAGAAATAAGTGCATGCTTCATTGCACTTGTACAAAAGCTTGTTGCGTTTGATTGTTGAAATTTTAGTAGTGCCATGCTTTGTAGTTGTACAAAAGCTTGTTGGATTTGATGATTGAAATATTTTTTCAGCTGTGATCTTACTTTATCTTGTCTCTATTTAATTTATCATATAATATTTTTATTTTCTTTTATGTAGCAATACATATCAATTAAATAAGACAATATAGTATCATGTCACCTTAACCGAATTCTCACCATAAAAAAAGTCAAAACTTCTTTCATCATATGCTTCACTTAAATATTTTTTGTGAAGAAAATAGTTATGGAAAATTATTCCAGACACATTGAAATACTATAATCAAATATTTTACAAAATTCAAAGGTCATAAGTTCAAAACTCCATATTTCAACTGAATCAAAAAGAAAAATCAAAATTTCATGTGAACGGGCTTATTGAACTAAATATAAATGTTTATTAGCTACCACCTACTAGTTTAAGTGTTTAAGTTAAAATGATAACTTAATACTATGACCAGAATTATGGTGGAGACTTGGCTCTAAATGCTCAACCTACAAGCCCAATACCTGCATTGGAATGACAACTGTCTTCACTTGTGCTCATTTAGAACTTTTGTCGAATACTTTGTGGACAGACCTAAAGAATACCCTCAAAACCTTTTTTAGAATGAACTTAATAAACCAAAGTGATACAAATGACAATAAAAAATATATCCAAGAAGGAAACAACAACCACAGTATAATACATAAGCAATTTTATGTGATTCATCGAAAATGGTTATGACTACAGAAGCCAGTATTTGATTTCACCAAATTAAAGAGATCAACAAAATAAAATAATCTTAGTTTCTCACCTTTTAGATCTTCATCATTCCATCTCACAATCTCTCTTTAAGTTTCAAGTTTTGTTCACACCAAGTTGAAGCTTTGTTCAACTCAGTATTTTTCAATCTCTTACTGCACAAATCTCTCAAATAAAACTTATATATTAATTATAAGATTACAATAATACCCCTATACTAAAAAAGGAAATTATAAAATTGCCCCCTCCCCAAGAAAACCAAGTTTCTATGAGCGGTAGATCTGCAACTTGTATTTCAACTTGCATGGCAACTTGCGTTGCTCTGCAACTTGCATGCCGTTAAGAGGATGAGAAAAGTAAGTATTGGCGCCAAATCTGTTTTTCCTGAAATGTTTCACTTGAACCAGAACGGCATGAGATCCTGCCGTTTAGAGACTTATTGCTTAAGTTGAAGCTTGACCTTAAAGGTCAACACAAGGGCAAGCAGATACTCGAGGGGGAATACAGCAATGCTTCCAAGGGCAAGTAGAGGGAGAATCCAGCAATGCTTCCAAGGGCAAGCAGATACTCTAAGGGGAATCCTGACCGTTAAGTATCATCTTTTCCTCCAGTTCATTCTTCCTGTAATTGATGGCTATTGAATAGTAATGTCTGTTCAAACCATGAATCAATGGTTGAATCGATGGCTTATTAAGATGCTCAAGGTTAGATGTCGTCTGTCGTGGTTCTTGGCGAAGCATCATGGTATGTGGGTTGATCAAACGAAATGCATCAATGGAGATCATTTCGGTATATAAGCAAGGAGGCTGAAATTTCCTAACATTTTCACAGTACAAAATCACGTTGACTATGGCCAACATGGTTATATTTCGTGAGGTCATAAGTGTCAATAGAAGAAGATAGCGAATCACACCCCAAATGACTCCTGAAAACATCTAGCCTCCAAAAACTCCAAAAACTACTAAACATGCCCTCCACCGTTAAAAATCATCGTTCAATTAGGGTAATAGCCACATGTAAGGACAATATAGACAATTAAATTTTACTTTATAAGGGTATTTTGGTCCATAAATTTCTAATTTCAAGTTACTATGATTATAACTTTCTTAAAATTTTAAGATTTCTTCCCAATTGCCACATCAACAGTTCAAATTCATATACAAAGTTGGTAATCTAATATCGGATGCATATGCAAGGGCAAATATAGTTTTTAAGGGCTACCAAGTTTTGTGCGTTACAAGTAAAATGGGTCCTGCCTACTAGTATTAGTCTCAATAAGGGGCGGATCCAGCCACTTTTTGGCATGGCCCACTCTTCAATTTTTTTTTAAATATTAATATGTGTAATTTATATATTTTGATCGACTCAAATAAAAATATTAATAGGCGAAAATATTAATGTATAATTAACTTTATTTATGCATCCGAATGATATAATATGTGTAATCAAGATTTTATTATCACATTGATAGACTACCGTCTAGATTTTTCGATAATTTTCCCGAAAATGTATAATGGGTAGCCAAAGAAAGTTGAAAATGAAATATGCTTTTTAACGACACTATCATCGAGTTTGTTGACTATGAATAGTGGTAAAAATAAAATATACTTTAAGAAAATTGTAATTATATTCTACTCAACATGTAAACAATAATTATGTATGGTGCTTTTTAAGCAAGCTTCTAATATTTTAATATTTTGCTAGAGGTGGGAATTAAACCTGGGCCCAAAGGCCTGGTCCTAGGGCTGGACCTTGGGAGGATCAGATCAAGTCTAAGGGAGGGGGGTCCACAAAACCCTACAATTACCGAAAGATGAGCACTGAATCCAAGCACTGAATAGACGTGTACAATCACCGTTGATTATTAGTTAATATCAGTGATCGAAGATTTTGTCGCGTCCATTCGATCATAGTTCGATGTATTTTCGGTGACTTTATCATTTTCCTTATATATAATCCCCTATAAAATATCCAAACCTTCTGTTTAATTTAATATAAAATTGACAATAAATACAGGGTTAAAAAAATTTTATAAAACAAAATAATAAATAAGACCAGTCATGGGCCCATAAGACGGGTCTAGGCCCTAAGAAATCTAATGGGCTTAGGACCAATCCTTCAAAAATTAGGCCTGACCCCTCAAAGACCCATCCCAATTTAGGACCCAAGCCTTAAGGGCCCAAGGCCTAGGACCACCTGGGCCTAGGCCTTGCCCACCTCTATATTTTGCAAAGAAGTTAGGGAAGATAGGAAATGTTGAAAACATGTTAAAAACATTATAGGGGATCTTGATTGACTCAGAGTTGTGAAAGTATCAAAAGTGATTCATGTCATTGAATCTTGATATATCCCTGAACTTTAGAAATTTTCCTTTCCTTTTAAGTATAAGTCTATTTTTCTTGACATCATATTCACTTACATTAGTCATCGGTAAGTATGTAATCATAAGATGCACCACAACACTCTACTAAACTCATATAATGTAAATTTATTGTAACAACATATTTATATAAAATATAAAACATAATATGTTATACATTATTTATGTTAAAGTACATTTAAATTTTATGTTAAAGTATATTTAAAATTTATATAAAAATATATTTAAAATTTTGTTAAATTTTACCTTGTAAAATTATGTTAAGAAAATCTATCCCTTACGTTTGGCACACTATTTTCCCACTATCATTATTCCGTATTCATATCCTAAAAAACAAAAAATGCATTTGTTTTAATATTTTTCAAAATCCAATCCCATCCTATTCTATTCAACTCAAAAAATTAATAATTACATTTTCTCAATAAAAGTTTTAAAATTAACAAAAACACCCTATTCACCCAAGTCACTATTGACCTGCTAGCAGTCACTGGCGCCATAACGACGCACACGTTGATCTCGACTGCCATACACCGATCGTCTGCTTTCCGGCCAAATCCATAATGGATCTATGGAATCTGGTTAAAAACAGGATATATCTACGGCCAAAGATCTGTAAAGAGATGCTGGCAACCAAAAAAAAACTTTGGAAAAAATCTGCATTCACAAGCTTGGTCAATGAGTAACATCCTGTTACTGTGCGTGAAATCAGTGAACTCTCTGGATGGTCATGCTCATGAGGAATACTTTAGGGAAAAAGTGCCTGAAGACCTCATTAATCTATGTTTTCATTTGTCCTTCAATTTCTAAAGAAAGAGACGATTAAATTTTGTCGCCCATTTCTTCTTTACCAAAAAGTGGGTTGATGAATTTGGTTAGGATGAACGGCTCAAATTTCGACCTTCTCTTAGGAATCGCTCCACGTTATCCTCTTCTATACTTCAGGGAAGGCTCATTTGTCCCATAGAGACCAATGGTGAGTGCCACTTGGCTTTTGGTGATTGGAAAATCATCGATCTCCATAACATGATTACATGCAGAATATATATTTTCAATGGTTGAAGGAAGCAGTGCAAAGTGGGGGTTTAAAACATTTAGAGACCCAAGTTGAACAGAGAAGGGAAAACCACAATCATTATGGCTTAGCTACCAATTAAAATAAATTTTTAAAATTCTTCGTTTTCTATTTCTTGCTTAAACTCAATCTAAACTTATAGACTTTTGTTTATTGTATTGAGCTTTGACAACTTTTTTATTTTGTTGAGGGGTAATTTGAATAGTAATTAAGGACAAATGGGTGTTCGTGGTCTTTTTGTATTTCTGAAAAATTAATAAAAATACAATGAAATGTATTATTAATAAAGAATGATCTACTATTGATTTGGGTCTAATTATGGATCGTTACACCTCTTTTTTTAAACTTTGACCACGTTTTCTGAATAACAGTGAGCCAACTCACAACCTCCATACAAGAGAATAAATATGGCTCCTCTGAAAACACATAATATTGTTTTATAAATTAGTTGAACCAACTTATTGGTGTATGCAGTAGATTTAAAGTGAAAGCATAAGTTGTGGCATCTGAGAAGTATCTATGTAGCCTAAGGAGAGCACTCACTTCAAAGAGGGAGACAACATTTCCACATATGAAATCCATGGCTCCTTCAATGTAACAGTTGCTGTAATAGTGGCTTCCAGTATCATCCAGGAGGGTGTCTTTTGGTAAGACGGTAATCTTGCAGCAGAAGAATGCAGCTCTATCTGCTGAGACTCTTAGTGCAACAGCTTTTGCCAGCTGATCCAAATGTGTTCTGTAAATATTAACCAAGATGCAATTTTGGACATCATTAGTACTGACAGCGAATAAGACCTTAATCTCTTTAAATCGTACATAAAATGATCAAATTTCTGTCTCCAGAACATGCAGTAATAACATTACATGTTTACATAAAATCTTGAAATTTCTTTCAAATTCTGGATGAACTATAAGTACAGATTAATGTGCAACTAGGAGATTCAAGTGTTATAGTTTCGACCAATGCAGAATTTGTGCATGTAATACAAACCAATACCTCAATTTCTTCAAGTTGAAGTTTAAAGATGGCTACCATAACGTAAATATGCATGTAAATACATTAGAGAAAGATTATTCCATGCAGGAAGCAATGGTTAGCGGACAGATTGTTCTTCAGAAGCAAGAATGAATTGTTCAAAATGTCATTCAACGCGTTATACGATGGCTTAAACAAATTCTAACCATTAAATTTTCTGTACCTTCATTGGCACTTGACAAATCTGGAAGGAAATAGATATAATCTCAGTAACCTTTCAAACTAAAGTTACTTATGTGGTGATCAATTGAGCAAAGGACGATTACCATTTTCTGTCTACTTACGAACTTTTGCTTGAGTGTATAGCCAGTTAAGATTTGTTTATTCATTCTTATGAGTGACACAGAAGCTTCCTGTAGTATTAAGTTGTAGATTTCTAGATAATTTAGATGAAAAACTAGAACCAACCATGGATTTGCAACTCAAATTGGAATAAAAGAAACAAGAAACCAACTAACTCAATCTTATTATATGAATAGAATTAGTAGGAAGACAAGTTTTGCAGGTAGACCTGATAATTTATTCCACTAATATTGCTTCTGTTTTAAGGGAGGTTTTGAACAAGGAAAAATATACATTGGTTAAAGGCATTTGGCCGGAGAACCGGGGAAAAAGTCTACTATTTGGTTGTCTAAAATTCTCCGGACTTGGTTTATTCCTTGATCAATCTTTTCTTCAACCTAATAATCAATGACAGAGCAGGTAGACAAGAGTTAGGTGAAGAAGAATACTGTATATAGCTGCAGCTCACCATGCGCCATTAAAACGCAGTGTTTCATTCTAAAAGACAACACAGCCATTTAGCAAATTGCTGAGGGCACTTAAGTAATTTAACTGACAAACAACCCTCTTCTTCCTATTAATAAAGGCGAAAGCTCACTCAAATCCCTAACCGGCAGCCTTTAGTGTTGAAATGAATCTGTTTTTCCTCAAAATCTGTTAGTAGAGAAGAAAGAGAAGGTGCGGTGATGAAGGAGTAAATAATCTCGTTAATCTGAGATTAACATGAAGATAATCTCTCTATCCATTCTAAATTATACTAAGCTCCTTCTCTTCCTCTTCCCGAACTTCTTTTATCCATCTTTTTTCAACGTTGAACCTCAAATGAAATATCAGTTTTTATATCGATTTGATGCAGCATTTCACAAAGTTATGCCTTTCGGCCTCAAGAATGCTGGCGCAATCTACCAGCAGCTGGTTAACCGGATGTTCGCTGACCAGATCGGAAGAACAATGAAGGTCTATGTGGACGACATGCTGGTCAAATCCCAAGTCGCCTCAGAACACATAGGACATCTAGTTGAGATGTTTGATATCCTCCGGCTCTAGAGAATGAAACTGAATCCTCTCAAGTGTTCATTCGGGGTATCATCAGGAAAATTCCTGGGATACATGGTTAATCAGCGAGGGATAGAAATAAATCCTGAAAAGGTTCAAGCTCTACTCGATATGGAGAGCCCGACCAGCAAAAAGCAGGTCATGAGCCTAAATGGGCGAATAGCCGCACTAAGCCGCTTCATATCAAGGCTAACAGATCGCTGTTTGCCATTTTTCAATGTTTTGAAAGCCAATAAGAAATTCGAATGGACTCCCGAATGTGAATAGGTGTTCCAGATTATAAAAGAGCATCTCGGGAAGCCGCCTCTCCTCTCTAAGCCTCTCCCACAAGAGATTTTGCCGTTGTACCTGTCCGTCTCACAGTCCACGGTCAGTGCAACCCTAGTTCGAGAAGAAGAGAAAGTTCAATGGCCTGTCTACTACGCGAGCAAGCGTTTGTCGGATGCCGAGATGCGGTATCCTTAAATGGAACGGTTAGCTTATGCTCTGCCGATCGCTTCCAGAAAGCTACGACCTTACTTCCACGCCCATACAATCTATGTAATGACTAATTACCCCTTCAGGCAGATCCTCCAGAAGCCGGAAGCCTCGGGTAAACTGCTCAAATGGGCAATGGAATTAAGCCAGTTCGACCTAAAGTACAAGCCCAGGTCGACCATCAAAGGGCAAGCTGTCGCCGACTTTATTTCAGAATTCTCCTATCTCCCGAATGAGTCGGACCAACAGCCCAGTGAAGTCATTCAAGAGAGCATCCAGGACCTATCGACCTGGAACCTCTATGTCAATAGATCATCCACCCGAAAAAGGGCAGGAGCAGGTCTCCTCTATTGAGCCCCGAAAGGGCTCGCATTCACGGCATCCTGCGGTTCGGATTCAAGGCGACCAACAACGAAGCTGAGTACGAAGCTTTGCTCGCCGGACTACGGTTGGCCAGAGAAATAGGCGCAACCACAATTAGCATACACAGCGACTCTATGCTGGTCGTCAACCAAATCCTAGGAGAATACCAAGCTAGGGAAGAGAGCATGGTCCGTTACCTCAAAGAAGCCAAGGTCGCGCTCGAGCAGTTCAAACATTTCACGATCACTTAGATCCCCAAAGATAGCAACTTTGTAGCTGATGCCTTGGCAAAAATAGCCTCATCGTTGGAACTCTGAGGCACCTGATAGCATTCCTGTTCGGTTTATCAAGATCCCAAGCACCAGTTCAACTGAACAGCCGTGAATGTAACGCAATCAAACTCCTGGATGACGCCTGTTTACAGGTATCTCAAAGGATGGGATCTTGCCCGATGACAAGGTCGAGGCACGGGTCCTAGAACAAGATTTGCTCGTTACACGCTCATCGAGGATCAACTGTATAGAAGGGGATTCAATGCCTCTCTCCTCCGATGTGTGACTAGCGAAGAGGCAGATTATATCATGAGAGAAATCCATGAAGGGATATGCGGGAATCACACCGCCACACGGTCTCTAGCGAACAAGGTTGGTTCTCCAGGATATTATTGGCCCCGGATCCAGAAGATACCCAGAATTTTGTCAAGAAGTGTGATAAGTGTCAGAGGTTCGCAAACATTCCGTGAGCCCCTTCTCACGAACTGTTAACGATGTCTAGCCCCTGGCCATTCTCTATGTGGGGGATCGACCTCATCGGTCCCCATGCCGGTCGGAAAGGGAGGAGTTAAATATATCATGGTCGCGGTAGATTATTTCACGAAATGGGTGGAAGCTGAACCACTAGCCGCGATCACGACCAAAAAGCTGAAAGACTTCGTTTTCAAGAACATAGTGTGCCGCTACGGAATTCCTCACACCCTCATTTCGGATAATGGGAAACAATTCGACAACGAGGAGTTCAAGTTCTTCTGCGACGAGCTGGGCATTCATAAAAAATTTGCCTCAGTCGCTAGACCGCAAGCAAATGGCCAAGTTGAAGCTGTCAACAAGACCATCA
This sequence comes from Pistacia atlantica, assembly GCA_026229545.1. Taxonomy (NCBI): domain Eukaryota; kingdom Viridiplantae; phylum Streptophyta; class Magnoliopsida; order Sapindales; family Anacardiaceae; genus Pistacia; species Pistacia atlantica. The sequence goes on along the minus strand of JAPEIT010000015.1, from coordinate 25,539,172 downwards.
AGCACACTCTAAAAGCCAAGCTTGGGGCGGCCAAGGGAAATGGGGCCGACAATCTCCCCAAGTTCCTATGGGCATACAGGACAACTCCAAGAACCTCCACCTCAGAGACACCTTTTTCACTAGCCTATGGTTGCGAAGCAATGATTCCCGTGGAGGTGGGAACTGGTTCTCTGTAGAGAGACTTGTACGATGAAGTTGAAAACAAAGCACTTATGAGGGCGAGTCTAGATCTTATTGAAGAGCACCGCACCAAGGCTTCGCTAAGGATAGCAGCCTACCAGCAACGTGGGAAAAGGTTCTTCGATTCAAAGGTCAAGCGAAGAGACTTCCAGGTCGGGGACCTTGTGCTGAAAGAAGTTCTCCTTGGAACCAGGGAACCAAGTGCAGGGGTACTAGGACCTAACTGGGAAGGTCCATATCAGGTCAACAAGGTGATCAGACTAGGGACTTACCATCTCAAAAGGCTGAACGGTTCCAAAGTACCCCGAGCTTGGAATGTCGAGCATCTTCAACCATACTATCAGTAATCTCGAACTCAGCCCTTATTATAAATTAGTGTGATTTTGTCGGTTCCCTGTAATTGTAAAGTGCTATTCTGTTCGCTTATAACAGTTCGAATTTATTCTGCTCGCTTGTAGCAATTTGTGTGTAATATTGCCTATGTAAACAAACTGAATTGTGAATAGCACTCATGTATGATAAAGCGAACAACAATTGAAAGAAATGTATTGTCATTTATTTACAACAAAAGTTAGGACCCTGTTAATTCAAAAAAGGGGGTCTCATTACACTATGCTTGGTCGGTAGGGGGATCCTTCGAAGCAAGGCCCGGGCCCAAACCCTCTCGCTCGGTCGGACCCCTCTGGCACTGCTACGCTTCATCATCTTCCCTTGCCAAGATCCTCAAGGTCTTTTGCCACCCCGGTGGTAGGTCGGACATGTCCAGATCTGGGTTCTTTGGTCGCAACGTGTAAATAGACCCGATCGCCCAGTCGGCGGCCTTGTCCTCAACCTCCCCAGACTGGTTCTCGATTTCCTCGGTCAGGGAAGTAATTTTTCCCCGACTCTCCTAGGGAGTTCAACCTCGAGAGCTATCTTTTCATTTTGAAAGGCCCTCTCTCTCTTGCTCTGCTTGCTGAGCTCGTGTGAAGGTTGTCTGGAGCTCCTGGTCTTTCTCTCCGACCTCCTTAGAGAGCCTAGCTGTTGTCCTCTGGAGCTCTCTTATTTCTCCTCCACATCGCTCAAGCTCGCTTTTTGAAAGTCAACTGTCCTCATGGCAGCCAACTTCTCATTCAGATGTTTGTTCGCTGCCTCAACTGACAGCTCTTCGTATTCAACGTTGCTCAGGCGTTTGAGCTTCGCGATCTCATCTTTAAGGTCGCTTTCTCCCTTCCGGGCGGCCCCCTCCCCACCTGCCTTTTCCAGGGACATCCTCATGGCGAGCAAAGCCTGCGAGCAAAAAGGAGTTAAAACACAAAAGGCGGACATTCTTAGAAAAAACAAGTTGTTTACCTTGCTCATGTGTTGAAATGACGTGGTCATCAGGTCGACGTCGCCCGAATTCACGAACTGATCATATGACTCCGATAGCCCACACTCGAGTAGAGAGTAGACTATCAGCTGCAGGTACTCAGGCAGGTCCCCAAGTGCGTCCAGCACCAGTGTGTCCTTCTTATCGGTGGCCACCGTCTCCTCTTCGGGTTCCTTGCCCGACCTCCTCCTAACTTCCCGCCTTGACCTCAGTGGCTTCTTCCTCGCCTCGCTCCCTGACTCTTGGCTCTCTTCTTCTTCGATCGCTGGGCCTTCCGCTTTGTGCGAGCATGTGGTTGTGCGACCTATTCTGATATGGTCGCTTCTTGCTCAGGATGAGTCTGGGAAGGCACGGCAAGTCGCGTCGGTTGTACCACCGAGGGGCGAGCAGCTTCGGCCTCCCTCTCTCTCCTCGAGCGGGGAAATTTGAACGGTGCACGTCGGGGTTGCCCGGACTCTTTCGGAGGTATGGTCGCTGCATGTGAATATGTTAGTAACCGAACAAAAACTATTCTGCGACCAGAAGGGTATCAGCGTAACTTACATTCCAAGGACTCTAAAGATGCCTTCTCACTAAGAAAACCGTACTTCCGTAAGTTCGCAGTTGTCACGAGCTTCCTCGCATCCCGACTTTCCTCGGGAAGAACTCCAAATGATACGAGCCTGTCCGGGTCGGTGAGCAAGTCCTGGCTAGTCGTCTTGTTAACTGCAAAATAATGCAGGTCGTTAGAATAAAGGAGGCTTACAGCCAATAAACCTAGCGAAGAAAACATACTTGGGTTTTGAAAGTGGCAGTGGCCGTCATAGCAGAAAAAGAAGAACTTCGTCTCGTAGGCCCCCGCGTTGCTGGGATAGCTATGTATCCCTGCGGCGATGGTAGTCGCTAGGACAAGTAGTAAGAATCCGTGTCCTTACTTTTCTTGAGAAAGTATGTGACGCCGAGCTCCGTTGCTGTTAGCTCGCCCAGGCCACACTTGCGGCACGCGATGTACATCGCGATTGCGATGACATACGCGTTTGGCGTCAGCTGCATCGGTGCGATCCCGAAGTGGTCCAAGACCGACCTAATAAAAGGGTGAAAAGGAATCGTCCCCCACCCTTGAAGATCTCCTCGGAGATCGCAGCTAGGCCATCGGCAGGATGCCGTGATGACTGGTGGCGTCGAGGAACACCTCTCTGGGACGTCGAACTGTCTTTTTATCCGATCTAACTCTTCTCGGGTGAGAACCGAGAAGACATCGAAGGATGCGTTAGCGGGAACATCCTGCGAAGATGAACTAGCTCCTTCCTCAGGTCGAGACATTGAGGGTTCCATTCCAAAGTCTACAACACCGACAGACAAAGTCATTTTAGCCATCGCACATCGCCTAGCTCGGCAGCGTGGAACATTCCCTAAACCCTAACAGTAGCTCGAGTCGCCATTCACGAACTCGAACCTTATTCCGGCGACGCATCTCTGATGAAACATCAGAAGACCCAACGCCATTGCACTACCAAAAACAAAAAAACAAAAAAGAGAGAAAAAAGACCGTACCTTTTAGGGAGGGCACGTGGACCGAGGGACAGTTCTCGCTTTCAGGATATCGAAAACGTCCGATCGTAAAAGAAAAATCTTCCGTTTGCGAAAAGTCTTTCTCGACTCGCGGTAAAAAGGGCTTCTAGTGGCACCATCTCGAAAAAAGTTTCAGGCTTTTATATGGATTCTATGAAAGCAGCGGTTACCTACCACCTCGAACGACGCGCAGCTCTTTCCACATTAAATGCGCCCCACGCCGCATTCAATGTTGTGATAAAGGCTGTCGTTTCGGATATATTGCATAATTAATGCTCTATCAAAGCAACTCTGGGTCAGCACACAATGCATTTAATGCGTCTGACGAACGCCTGACAAGTGTAGAACGCCTATCAGCACAGAGAGACCTCATTTAGTTCATCTCTAAAGCAGTAAGGGGTGCCCGATGAGGCTAGCTCGCCTAGGCGATGATTGTCAGGTCGTTCGGGCGAAGTTTGTGCGAGGATGTGTTCGCAAAAGGCCTTGACCCGAGTTCCTTCCATTCAGGTCGAAATTACCCAAATCTCCAATTGCGAAATGATTTAGTTTCCAAGGTTCGATCCTCAAACCTTAAAAACTAGGGGACTTCTGTTACTACTGGAAAATCAAGGGCTAACGTAGGAGATCACGTGATGGAAGGGTGACCTACTCCTGTCAGAATGGTAAACACACGTCACGCCTGCCAACAGTTATGGAGCTCCCACGTGTCCTTTTCTCTACTCCAAATCGCGTAAAATCAGTTTGGAAGGTGGGAAATGTGACATAAAGCAGGATTTACTCCTGACATTCACACCAACCCATATATTTACTGATGATTACTCGCACTCACCTCACTATAAAAAGAGGAAGACCCCTTCATTAAGGGGATTCGGCTATTTTACATTGGAAATTAGCTTTCTCTCTCTCTCTAACTTTGTATTTACTTTTCTTGCCAATCATTTTTGTAAGTCAGTCTGCTGACCTAACCCACTTTATTAATGCAAATCAGTGGACGTAGGACTTGCTACCTTAGCATCCGAACTACTTTAAAAGGCTCTCACTACATTTATTCTACCTTTTCACTTATAATCACGTGTGTTTCTTGACCAACCAACATTACGCACGTGTCAATTAGTTGGTGTCTAAAATCACGCATCAACACCATGATACTATCGGGACATAGAATTTAGGGTTTAGAATTTTGGGGCTTTTTTTGTTAGTTTTTGAAATTTATTAGTTTTATTAAATATTTTGAAAAGTTTTCAGTTTGTAAGTATAAATTCGGTGAATTTGTGGATAATATTTAAGTTGTTAAACTTATATTGAAGGGTGAAAAGTCATTTCTGAATTTAATAAAAGTAATATTACACTTATAAAAACTTTATACAAAATCATCCATACAAGCTGGATTAACACTACTCTTACATTATCATATCATTCACTATCAGTTAATGTGAATTTATTAAGTTAACTTTTATATTAATTCATCCAATTATAATCTGATAGTCACTTTGTAGAAAAGACTTTGTATAGAATCTTTATAATTGTAGTATTATTCATTTAATAATTTTTTTTTTAGATATGACAAACATAGGGATTAGGTGTAAGCTTCTTTATACCAACGGTGGTTTTTAATTTTGTCAAACATACGGAGCTATGAAATACAAAAATGCAATATCATAAAGGATTAGAGGGGAAATTAAGCCATATTTTTGTAGGTAACAAAACGCTAAATTGACAAACTTACCAAAGTGAAGGAAATACAGAGTCAAGGTCCTTGAACAGGCCCAAGGAAGCTAGCAAAACAAAACAAGAGGAAAGGCACGGATTTACAATCCAAAAGGAGCCACCTAACAAGCCTCAAAGAGGTCTACACAAAATGACCAGCAAAACAAAATGCTGGACTTGCTCAATCTGTACAAAGAAAACAGCCACCAAAAAGCCAAAACCTAACACCACACCACAACTGCAAGAATCCAATCCACCAAAATGCATAAGCATAAAGTCCAGAAAAAAAAAAAAAGGACTCATGATGGAGGCATCCATAACCTGAACCGAAAAAACTATGTAAACGCAAAGAAACCAAGAGAAAAAGGAACTCTTCAGCTGAGAAAAAGGCAACCCCACCAACCACCGAAAAGTCCAGACAGGCAACCAACCGAACTGAACAAACCACCAAACCAACAAAGGCAAAGGACCAAGCACCCAACCAAAAGAGGAAGTCCAAACCAGATCAGAAGAAAACCCAGAATCTGCAAAAACCAACAAGTAGAGCAGTCTCCTGGACAATTCCTCCAACAAGATTGCACAAATATAAGCCAATGAAACCCCAATCCTCCATGAGCATAAAAAAAAAACACCCAACAAAAACCAAATAAGCACCTTCTTGGTACAGCCAAAAACCCAAAAAGGAGGAAACAAAAGGCTATCAAACACATCAAGTCAAGGGGATCGAGACTTGATACAACTCACCGGTAACTCCCATTCAACTGCCAATACACTTTCTACTACAACAAATATAATTAAGCTTTAGTGTATCAACAAGGCGTTGGTTAAATCCAATGGTGTGAAGCTTAGTTGTTAGGATCCCACATCGAGATCTCACACCCACCAAGTGTGGTACTTAAGCCTAGGATCCCACAACAGAATGCTAAACGAACTTACCAAAGTGAAGATTTGAAAGGAAGATGGTAGCTATATGATGGAGGCGGGACTCTGAAATGTAAACCACAGCAGTTCCCAGACACTTTGAGAGTCAATCCTGAATCCTGAATGTTCTCTAGTACCGCAGCTTTCCTGATATCATATTCACTTTTATTGGTGAAGTATGTGATCATAAGACGCACTACAGCCAAGTCTACCAATGTACAGCCGAACAGCACGACGGAAAACTAAAATAACTATTAGAACCTTACGTAGTGGGTGTCTAATCAATAATCTGCCAATACAAATGTAAGTTTTAGTGTATCAACGGTAAAAGGTTCCTGACAAGGCGTTGTATAAAGCTTTATAAGACAAATTTTGCATCAGTCCAGTCAAAAGTTAAAAACATCTTGACACATATTAATTTAGTGGTTTGAAGAAAATCCAGTCTGAACAGAACTCTTCAATCCCTCCATTAATCTCTCTTTCTTTTTGTGTAACAAATTTGCAATACGCTTTCTCTCGATAAACAAAATAAAGGAGACTAGAGTTAACAGCATCCAATCCACTCGTTAAGAGAAACTACAAGAAGCATTGGAATACGAGCTTCAGTCTTGCAAAATCCATTGAGTACTCTATCTGATCTCAATATTGGCCTTCTAAAACATAACAAACAAAAGTAAATAAAAACAAGAAATTTCGTAAAATAGTTTGCTTTCAAATTGAACAATGGAACCGGTGAAGGAAGATTGAAGAAGTGTACAGCTGGAGAGCGAGATGAAGTTACCACCTTTAAAACCAAAGGTGCCGGTAGCAAAGCTCGAAAGAGAAGGAGAGGCAGAGGCCCTACTAACCGAAGATTAAGGAGCCCAGCTTTGGTGATTCTACCACCGTGCTTTTTGGGGGGAGGGCATCAACTTTTGCAAGCACAGGAAGTAGCACTTCTAGTGGCACAACGTCAGTAGCAACTGGTGTTGGGTTGGGCTTACCTCATTCTCTCCCATATGGAGGTGAGTAGTCCAACAAATTAGGCCCAAAACTCCATCTTATCTTCATCTTCATTGTCCAGCAGCCAAAAACGTGAGAGAGTGAGTGTTCCCTCCAGTGGCTGTCCTTTCTAGCCAGCCATCATCCAGAGAGTGAGGCAAAAACAAAGAGAAACGGAGAAGAAATATGAGTTTTTGAGTCTGTGAACAGTGTATCATCAAATCGTGATCTGGAGCTCGTTTGCCGTCCGATCGTTCTGATTTTTGGATATGTTGTTCATGAGACACAACTCTACATTCTGAACGGTGGAGATTGAAATCCAAGCATTGTAAGGCAGTCAATTGTGGGTAAACCCGAAACTGCAGTTTTTGTGTCTTTTGGGATTATTCTCTCCATAACCCCTGCATAATTTCCACAAGTATTAACACAAAATTTTGTTAGGATTTTGGGATAAGACCACCAAATTAAGAAGCAGCAGGATACTTTCTTTGTCCATAAGGTATAAAATGCATTAACTAAAAACTCAACTTCTTTGTGTTTTGGACAGGAGGACACATTTCTGTTGTTCAAGCACTATTGGAAGAGCTGCCTGGAAATTTCTGACCAACCTGCCATGTACAGATATCAAACCACTCAATGTTTAAGCAGTCCAAACAAATCTTCAAACAATTTAAATATCACCAATACACAACAACAAGAAGTGAATGTAAATATAAATTAACGGGAATAAGAAAATCCAGATAAAAGTAATTGTTCACTGAATACTTACCACTTTCCTGTGAAGATGTTGTATAGTAGTGTTAAGGTCACCCTCCCAACAGTTTTCATTGTCATACCAAATCTGCTCCTTTGTCTAAGTTTGGTGTGCTTAAGACTCCTCCAGAGAATGTGTTCATATTGGGGCATTCTTTCACATATAAGTCTTCCAAAATTGGGAATTTGAATGTGTAATTCCCAGAGCAGAAACTTGTGAGACTTTTTAAATTGTTAAGTGACAATGACTTCAATTTGTCGAAAAACAATTTCATCGTTTTCTGTATCTCCCTCATTTGATACTACTTCTGTCATCATTCCACAATCCATTATTGTCATTTCTTTGAGTCGCACCAGACTTTTGGCTGTTGAAGATGATACTAAATTTATCAATCCATCGCAACATTATACATAGAGTTGTTAGATTTCATAGGTCGTTGAAGATGGCACTAGATTAATCAAAGTGTGGCAATAATCAACATGTAGCATTTCAAGATTTTGAATAATTGAGTCCAGATGAGAGTCTTGTTTCCAAATGTCCTTCAAATTAAAAAAGTCCCCAAATAGCTCCAATTGTTTTATCTGTGTGAGCATCCCAACACATTTCTCATCTTCTTCCACATGAAAAAATCTCTTTGTATGGACAAACTTTTAATATCAGTTTTTCAAGATTGTTAAATCCCTCAAGGACTTCCAATTGGAAAGTGTGTTGAATCATCCTTAATGATCTCAAGAAATTTCACTTTGGAAAAATGATGTTCTGGAAATTGGTCTTGCCATATAGACGTGATGTCCTCTCCACTTAGTGTGATCCAAATTCCAAATTGGAGTTAACCTGAAGATCAATCATATAAATCATATCAAAATTAATATTCTCTTTAACATTTCACATGGTATGTAATAATTTTTTATATATATTTTTTTAATCGAAGCAAGCAAAAAAAATAAAAAAATTTTTTTTGAATGTAGACAAACTAGGTGTCATGCAAATAGCAATTGTACTATGTAACTTTAATTTATGTCTAGTAAGCACGAAGCAAAGCCAATTGCAAGGCAATTAAGGAAATTGCCCATAGGTCTCCTCTGAATTAGGACAGGAAAAATTTAATAACAATACAATGAATTTTATTATTTTCAATATATATTTTATTATTATTTATCTTCAATAAGTTCTTAAACTTCTATGTTTTCAATATTTATAAATTTGAAGTTACTCAGACATCTTGAGCTAAAAAAAACTATAAGATAGATATTACACCAAATAATTTTGGATGATGTAACTCATACCTTATTATTATCACGGATACCAATAATAACATTTCAACTATTATCACGATACATAATAACATTTCAAGGGCTTAATATTATAACTAAGAATTATTAAGAAGGTTCTAAGCTTTTTGTCCCACTCAAAAGTGAAAAATAAAAATTCCACATCCACTCATTTATGGCTCACCATTCGCTTTAAAACACAACGTTTCATTCTAAAAGACAACACAGCCATTTAGAAAATTGTTGAGGGCACCTAAGTAATTTAAGAGACAAACAACCCTCTTCTTCCTATAAATAAAGGCGAAAGCTCACTCAAATCTCTAACCTGGCAGCCTTATTAGGTGAAAATTGAAATGAATCTACTTTTCCTCAAAATCTATTGGTAGAGAAGAGAAGGTGCGGTGATGAAGGAGTAATTAATCTCGTGAATCATGAGATCTCCGCCGATGAGCGATGGCGACATCGGAAGCAATCGTTTACGGAACCCTCCTTTCCGGTGAGTAGGGTCGTCAATCGGTAAGGTTCACTCGTTTGTTGTGGGTTTCGAAAAAGGCGAATCCATGGCAGTTGAAGATAGATCGTGGCCGGCGGCCGGTAATGGTGAGATTGTGGTTGTTGGCAACGAGGGGTAGCTTCATGGGCTGGAAAATGGGATGGGTGTGAATAGGGCCCAAAGTTTTTCTACTGGCCCAAATGGACAAGGCAGCTTTGGAGACAATGGGTCTGTTAGTGAAGTAGGGGTTAAACTGGGCCCGTATAAGACTAAAGTGGTACAGTTAGTGTGGGTATGTTGATAAATTTTGTGATTGAAGTTGGTGATCTTGATAGGGTTTGGGTGGGGTATTTTTTGTGTAGATTACTGGTGCTGGGTGAGATTATCCGAGATGGATGTGATCTCTTTGCTGGATTTGTGGTTTGACAGCTCCTCCATGAAGCTGATTCGGAAAACTTTGCAGCAATGCATTAGAAGAAGCTCTGTGGGACGAGTGGAAGAGTTTTGTAAATGGTATAGGAGGTTAAAAGGAAATTGCCATAGGTCTCCTCTGAGTTAGGACAAGACAAATTTAATGGTAATACAATGAATATTTATTATTTTCAATATATATTTTATTATTTATTATCTTCAATAAGTTTTTAAACTTTTATATTTTCAATATTTATGAATTTTATTTACATTTAAATTTTAAAATTTAATTTTTTTATTAATAAACTTTAATTATATTGTCAACGATTCAAGTTTGAAGGGGAATAAGAAAATCAAAGAAAAAATAGTTGTTAAAAGAATACATACCTCTTCTTTGTACATATGTTGTATAGTTGTATTAAGGTCACCTTCCCAACACCATTCGTCTTTATCCCACCTATGTTGTTGAACTTTCAATAAACTTGGTGTGTTTAAGATTCCTCCAGAGAAAGACTTCATCTTGGGACAATCTGCCACAATTAATTCTTTCAAAGATGGGAAGTTCAATGTGTATTTCCCAGGGGAGAAGCATGTGAGACTCTTTAAATAGCTTAGTGACAACAACTTCAATTTGCTGAAAACAATTTCATCTTCTACTACCACATCTTTCTCATTCGATACTATTTCTATCATCATTTCACAATATTCTATTTCCATTTCTCTCAATTGTACCAAATGTTTTGCTACGGATGGCGTGACTATGTTTATCAATCCATAGCACAGAACTTACTTTCAAAACTGTTAAATTTTTGAAAGATGCCGAGGATGGTAGCACATTTATCATTCTGGCACAATTAAATACTACTAGAACTTCAAGATTTTGAAGAACAGCGTCCAGTTTGAAGTCATTCCTCCACAAGTATTTCACATCAGAAAGATGCTCAACTCCAAACTTTTTATCTGTATCAATGTCTCCGTACGTTTCTCATCCTCTCCACATGTGAATATTTCCTTGTACGAACCTTCTCTCAATAGTTTTTCCAGATTATTCAATCTTTGAAGGATGCCAACCGGAATATTTGTAGATCTATCACCTTTGATCTCAACTGCACATCTGCTGAAGAAGTTTTCTGGAACTTGATGTTGCAATGTTACCATGTCCACTCTGCTTAATGTTAATTCCTCCAAATTGGGGTTAATCTACAGATCAATTTGACAAAATCAAGTTGAAGTTGAAACTCTCTCAAACAATTCAACACATAAATATCAAGTAATCTTTATATAAATGAGAAAATATTTTGAATCGATGCATTGGTAAAGAAAAAATTAAAGATATATTTATTTAACAAGATATGTTTATTTTTTATGTTTATTTAGAAAAAAATTAAAGAAAGAAAAAAATGACACTTACCTTTTGGACCAAGAAGAGGGATTGTTGCTCCCAAATATCAAGTTGACCCTTATTGTTTTCATGGAAGCTCATATATTCTGAAGTGAATATTTTTATTTTGTCACAATTACACACCACCAACTTCTTTAATTGTGGCCATTCAGAAGTATGAACTCCAGGATAATAGAATGTTGCGAGTTCTGGTAAGTCTTCGAGTTGAGGAAAGGTTACTCGTGGAAAGATAAATGTAGGAGTTGCTTCTGCTCCTTTTTGAATAATCTCCTTTAAAACCCTACAATTGCGTACCTCGAAGGTGTTCAAGCCGGTCAAAGCTTTTGACCACAGAAGATGAAAATACAAATTTTAGTTTTTCACATCCAACCACAATCAAGCGTGCCAAGTTTTGATAGCAATGAGATATTGTTGCTAGTTGACTATCCCAGATCATTTCAGAATTAACTGAATGCATAAGGCCTCCAAATTGGGGACAACAACCTACACATAAAGTATTTTTGGGTAAAATGATAAAAAAACAATTGTAAATCTTAAAAATATATACAGTACTAGGTTTGTTTATTATATTTTTTTTCTTTATTTATTGTCAAAAAGATTTTCAAAAGATTATTTAAATAAATGAAAAACAGAATTATGGTTATGTAAATTAATGCGCTCTTGTAAGACAAAAAATATTATTTTTTCTTATTATTATTAAGATAGAAAAAGGATCGTACCTTATATTCTGAAGTGAATATGTTGCAGTCTATGACAATTACACACCTCCATCTTCTTTAACATTGGCCATTCTAAAGTGTGTTTACCGGGGTAGAAAGTTGTAAGTTCTGGCAAGTCTTTAAGTTTTAGGAAGGCTACTCGGGGAAAGATAAATGTAGCAGTTGTTTCTGCTCCCTCTTCTTTGGCAACAATCTCTTTTAATTCCTTACAATACCTTATCTCAAGGTGTTGGAGCTGCTCAAAGCTTTTGATTATCGAAGATGGAAATACATATTTTAGTTTTTGACAGCCACGCACAATCAATGTTTTCAAATTTTGATAGCCACAAGATATTGTCGGAAGTTGCTTGTCCCATATCTTCTCAGAATTGATTGCTCCAAGACTTAAGGCCTTCAAACTAGGGAAAATAACCTGCTCAAAAGTGTTGATTTTTGTTTCAGTATTTTACCATATGAAGCAAAGAAACAATAGTATATCACCTGCCATTAATGTAATAAAGCTCTCTTTTGTGTATCAATCATGGAAATATTTATCACCAATATGCATCTGATAAGAAAACAACATACTATATAGGCACACAAATTGTATCTCCAAAGTTAGTTTTAAACGTCTAAACATTGACAAGAAATATTTAGTAAAGAGATTTAACTGAAATTTTAAATCACAACAAGGATTGAGCAAAAGGATAAGAATAATATAAAGAAAATATTGACAAATTACCTTTTTTGTTGAAAATTGGTGTGACAGTATCAACTAGCTCATCCTCGGAATAGATTTCATTGGACTGCAAATTAATTGATGATTCCACCTGTCTGGTTTGTAATGTTGAAGGTGTATTTGCTTTTGAGTAAAAGCTTGCAATTCCTTGGAAGATTAATCAAAGTCAAGAAGCGTAATTGAAAGAATTCAATCTTATCAATCACTTCATTCTTGTTTACTCTGTCTTCTCTTTCAACGCAAAAATCTCATTCATATTCTCGCAGTCTTCCACCCTAATTCTTTGAAGATGTGGAAGGCTTTTACTAGCATTGGAGAATGAGAAGATATTTTCCAATTTAGAACAACTTTTCACTTCTATAACTTTTAAGTTGTAGAAAGACTTTGTTGTGGGTTGACCATAACATATCTTCTTCAAGTTAATCAAGTTGAAAAGAATCACAGACTCCAAGAGGGGGAAGGCATCATAAGGTATGCACTTTGTTGAGTCAACAATGCACACGATGTTAGGATTATTATGGACATGGAGATGTTTCAATTGTGAAAAACCCCTCCTTGTCTAATTCATAAACATCATTCTTGATACCCTCCAATTTGTCTAAGCATAAGAATTCAACATTCTTGAAGCACTGAAATTGCTCTGGCCAAATTTTTATGATAGAACTGAATTTCAGTTTCAACGTTCTTAATGTGGCATGCTCATCATACGAAAAAGCTCTCAATACGCATGTAATTCCCTCTCATCACCATCTATGTACCGCCCACCAAATGTAGACGACCCATCTCCTATTGATATTTGGTACCTTTCCAGCTTTTTGGACAACAAGTCTTTTGGCAAAATCTTTTCATCAGAAATGTCTATTTCTAAAGCTGTCAGTTGAGACAAATTGCTTCAACTCCTCAAGTCCTTCAACCTTCCATAGAATAGAGCATCCACTCATATACAATTCTTCCAATCGCAATAAGCATGATATAACATTTGGTGCGATAACTTTTAGATTCAACAATTACTTAAATCTAACAACCTTAGTTGAGTCAAGTTACCTATTTCTCCTGTCAATTGCTTAATCTTACAGTGTCGCAAGCTAAGAATTTTTAGTTTCTCAACTCTCCAATAATTGTTATATCTGCAAAATTGCCATAATTCAAACATAATGTTTGAAGATTTATTAGAAGACTAAGAGACGACGGCAAGGACAACACCTTCATGTTAAGTAAACTTAGAACTTTGAGGTTACCCATCCCTACAAAAAATTCCTCAGGGATTTTGAAAGAAGAACCCTTCATCCTCATACTGAAAAATTCAAGTTTGGGACAATCCAAACCTTCAGGCCAAAGCTCACTAATCACACTAGTATCAGCTAGCGAGATTTTTGAGCACTTTTTCAATTCATCTTTATTACTCCATTCCCTCTCCATGTTGTTTCGCTCAGTAAATACATGTTGATCTCTATATGCAATTGTTATGGCAACTGCACGAACAACGTCATGCATAGAAAAATGTTCATTGGTTCGCCCATCAAGTAACAAACAGGAGTCCTTGAGTTCACAGACAAGATTTTCTAGTCTATCTCGTGCTTGTTCCATTGTACGAATAACTCCTTCAAGAATATCCAAGCCCATAATGTATTTGAACAAGTCTGAAATGGTAGTATCATTTACCATTAGACTACAAACTAAAAAAGTTCTCTTGAGTTCATCACCTTTTAGATAATTGTAACTCAATGCTATCTTTGAGTATTCCTTTTCCAGTAACCCAGCAAACTTTGTCGGGAAGGCATCTTCAATTCTCGCAAAGCATCTTTCCATTGAGATCGAAGGCTCTTGTTCCTTAACGCTCTTGCTATCGTAGTAATGACGATTGGCAAACCTCTGCATTCCTTACATACGTCGTTCGGCAGATAATCCCGCTTAATAATTGTTTGATCAACAACATCACCTGCAGGGGGAGTTGGATTGCTGGTCAAAGGGGCAAAAATATATATTGCATATGTTATAAATGTTTCAAAATTACTTTTGAATTTGCTACGCTAACTTTAATAGTATATTAATGTGCTTAGATAACAAATAATTATTATATTCATTTATCATTAAATTGATAGATATATAACAAAAAGTATAAAGTGAAATGAGCAACGAAGTTTGGCATATTTATTTATTTATTTTCCATGTAAAACCATAAAATTTATATGTTCATAAATCCAAATTAATCAAACTTTTTCTACAGATCTGGAGGGGCCAAGAAAACTATGATGTAAGTATTAAAATTGTGAAAAATAATAAAATATGTAAGAAAATGTGAAAATTCTGTAAGCTTTGATTACCTGCCATCTTTTTAAACAGGCTCCAAGCTTCTTCTTCAGGTAAAAAACCCACTGGAAACACTTCACAGAATCCATACTCGTTAACACATTAAGATCTCTTGCTGTCAGCAATTACTTTACATCCCCCACGATCATCTCCACAAGGAATTCCGAGAGCCTCCAAATTTAATTGTTCCCAGATATTATCTAAAATTACAAGGATTTTCTTATCTGTCTTCAATCTTGCATACAACTTGCTTGCTCTTTCTGCCTCCGGCTCAAATTTCAGACTTTAACTGATTTGCTAGTTCATCTTGAATCTTTTTAGTGTCTGGTTTATCAGATACCTCTACGAAAACCACCTCATCCAAGAGCTGTTTTTTCTTGGCTTGCTGACCGAACTTCTTTGACCAGCGTGGTTTTGCCAATGCCACCCATTCCGTAAACCCCGATAATGCCCACCTCAGCATCTTCTACAGCGTTCAACACATTCAAAGTTGAGAGTCTTGATTCAAATTCCTCGTAATCTTTGTTCGTAAGCCGAATGTCTTCATGAGTGGTAGGAAGGGAAAC
The DNA here is from genome assembly GCA_026229545.1 of Pistacia atlantica. Lineage (NCBI taxonomy): Eukaryota > Viridiplantae > Streptophyta > Magnoliopsida > Sapindales > Anacardiaceae > Pistacia > Pistacia atlantica. The sequence goes on along the minus strand of JAPEIT010000015.1, from coordinate 25,523,837 downwards.
TTCACTGAATGTTTCTTTTTCCTGCAGGAATTTCAGTTACAGCCTCCACCTTTTTGATGCTTTCCTGCTATTTTTGTAACAGGTGATCAAGTTGAAACATCGGCTGTTTGTTTTCTCTTGAATCAACTGCTCTGCTTCAACAATGATGGAATCCACATCCCTCTGCCAGTCTTTAACCTTCTGTTTGATCTTTTTCACGTTGTTTTGAGCCGCAACAACCTTATGCTTCACCTCATCCCTTGCATCCTTCAGCTTTCTAATTTCTTTTTCGAGATTTTCAAAGTTGCTTTTGTAGTTGTACAAGTACATAAATTGACGCCCTATAGGAGCAGCTAAGCACTTTCCAACTTCTAAAACAGCATTCCCTGCAGCTTCTTCCATTCTCAACCCCTTATAGAAAAAATAGATCTGAACCCAAAAAAAAAAAAAAAAAATCAAACAAAACAAAGAAAACAACGGGACAACTAGGGAACAAAACCACAATAACAGAAAAATAGTGACAAGGAAAATATACCAGCGAAATTTAAGATGCAAAAAGTGGATAGAATCGGATTACAAGTTAAAATATGAAGTGATTTGGATATTACTGCTTACTGAAAGAGAAGCAGGGGATCCAGAAGAAGGGGAAGGAGTGAAAAATCTAGTGATCAACAATCACGGTAAAAGTATGTTCAAGCAAATACAAGGAAAGATCTGGTTCTGGACTTTGTTTGGGGCGACTTAGTAGAAGAAAATGAAAAAGCAAAGTGTACTCAGAGATGTCTATAACAGAGGGTTGAAGTGATACAGGAAATTTGTTAATTGTGAATTTGTGATCTCATGGGCTCACTGGTAACATTAACATGTGTGTTGAATGGTTCAAAACCAAAGATAATTTTATTAAAATTATTTTGAAAGACTCAAAATGTTTTGTTAGTCAACAAAGAAAGCAACAAGCCGACAAACTTTCAGCATTATTCAGCAGATACTTTTAAATCACTAAATCTGTACAGTAAAGCAAAGAAATGCACCAAAAAATATGGTAGTTCAAATATTAATTGAACTGTTTCTTGCTTTTCTTTGGTTAAATTTATCAAAAGTTAGTCTTCTTAAGCAGCTGAAAAAAACAAAATGTGAAAGTAACAAGGCACTATCATGAACATTGAGCCAAAAGTAGAAGGTGTAAATTCCACAAAATCAATAAAGTAAAAATGGACTTTGCCGAAACTTTAATAATACATTGAAGTGGTAGTCTTTGTCTTTCATCATCAATAATTGAAGAGAGCACACTGTTTAAGATTCCCTAACAGATATATATCATCATCTTTCATTGTGTGGCAGAAGCAAATTGATGCATGCGACCAAATTTAAAGTGATGACCACAAAAATAATTTAGGGTATTTTTATCTTATTATTTTTGCCCATATTCCTAATCTTATTCTCTAAATAATGTTTGGTATATTATTCTAGAAATACTATCCTATTTTTTTAATTATTTTTAGACCCCATAAGGTTGTTAATTTCATTAAATACTCCCTTAAAAAAGTTTAAAAATTAGTAAAAACACTCCCACGACCAATACTTGCCAGATTCCAGCAACCACCATCGGTGGTAGCCGGAATCTGACAACGACCTACCTATCGATCAGAAATGACCGGAAGTTCATCAATCTGGCCTTTTCCAACTAGATCCACCACAGATTTGGCCGTAACGACGGCCAAATCTTGGCCACCGTTGACTGAAAACGACAGCCATATCTTTGGCCGTCGTTTTGGCCTTTTGGCCTGCCGCGCCATACGAAGTCAGGATCTCGCCTTTCCGGCCGATGCATCCGTGGTGGATCTGGTCGAAAAAGGCTATAACGACGTGTTACGACACAACCTCGATCAGTGTGTCGTAATGCGATTACCCGCGCATTCGCGGTGGTGGAATGGCATAACTGCACCTGCAGGTGGTGGGGGTGTTTTTATCATTTTATACATTAGGGCGTTTAATTAAATTAGCAAACCTAAGGTCTTTTTCATACATTTTTAAATTTTACCTCGCAATACTCCCTTATCCAACTACCCAATATTATTCCTAAAATCCTATCCAAAATAATAAACCAAACGCATCCTTAATGTTTTAGTTGGTTTCGTCTCTATCCACGTTCATTACTTCCATTTCCATCGTTCCATGGAAGGTAAATTAAGCATGGTCCTGAAGAAATTAATATTAGAACGTCTTGATATAGAATGATTAATACATTATTATTCTCTTCTCTAGTCAAGATGTCTTGATATTAATTTTATAAAAAATCATACTCATCCATAATAATATTTTATAATTTAGATTTAATTATTTTATAGTTTAGATTTAATAGTATAAGTCAAACATTATTATGTGATTACTTTTATATAAAAAAAAATAAAAAATAAAAGATTTGGTATTTGTCATTGTAATAATATTTATATATATTTATCAATATCAATTAAAGCAAAATTTGCAGTCTTCTAAGTTAGTTTAAAAAACAAAATATTGAAAGCAACATACACTATCAATGAACATTACAAATTCAGATATATATTGTTGATGCTGGTTTTCGGCACCAACCAATTGTCACGTGGGTTTTGCTCTTTGATTGATTAATGCACGTGATAATGGATATGTGAAATGAAATAAATGCGTGGAGAACTTTTAAAGTGGTTCGGATGCTAAGGTAGCATATCCTACGTCCACTGAGTTGTATTGATATTAGTGTGGGTCAGGTCGCTGAAGCGGACCGACGACACAAATTTATGAAAAGTAAGTGTTTCCTCTTACAAGAGAGAGAGTTATTTTTTGTGAAGAATGGCCGAATCCCCTTAATGGAGGGGTCTTCTTTATTTTATATCAAAGGGAAGTGTGTAATCATCATTAAATCTACGGGTTGGTATGATTGTCAGGATATCATCTATCTTCACGTCCCGTTTTCCCTTTTTCCAAGCTGACTTTGCATGACTTGCTTCAGAGAAACGGACGCGTGTGAGCTCCATGTTTATTTGCAGTCCGACGCGCACATTGTCCCTGACGGGGCAGTTACTCGACGCGACTCCTTCCACGCCTCTTCATTTTCCCGCGATAACGTAAGTCCCCCTAGTTTTTAAGGTTTGTGGAACGAGCCTTGGAAACTAAGTCACACTGAAGGTTCTAGTCGTTCCGACCTGGATGGGGCGAGCTCGCCTCAAGACTCACAGCAAACACGATCTCGCGCGATCTCGCGCGATCCCTTGCCTAAGCGACCTAACAATCTTCACCCTAGCGACCTGAGCTTGACGGCGGCGCTCTTTTCTGCACAGAGGTTCAATGAACCTGGTTCTGCGTTGTCAGCGCGCATGCTACAGCCGCTTGTCGCATACATTAAATGCGTGGTATGATGACCCGACGCCGCTTTGATAGATTGACCGCTTAACGCGCTTGAAACCGACACCTTCTTATTACTGCATTTAATGCGATGTGGGTTTGAAATGGCGCCTCTTTTCACGGCATTTAACGCGACGTGGGGCGCATTAAATGCGGGGAGAGGGGGAAAACTTCCGTTTCGGTTCCGAGGGGTGGTAACCGTTGATTCGCAATCCATATAAAAACCTTGTATTTTTCAGATGAGGCCACCAGAATCTCTTTCGCTTCGAGTGACACACTTTTGCAAACCAAGAATCATTCCCTCCCAATCGGCGTTTTTTAAGCAACCAGGACGAGTTTCGGCCCCAGCTTCATATTCCACAGAGTAAGGTTTTTTCCCTTTTTCTTTTTTCTTTCTTTTTGTATGGGTTTGGTTGAACCACGGCGTTGGGCTTTTCGGTGTTCCACCGGAGTTGCGACGCCGTTGTTGGATTCGAGCCGTGGATGGCGGCTTGAATCTCCACTAGGTTTTAAGTATTTGTCTCTTGCTGCTGCTCGGGACGAACACGAAGGCCTGAATGACTGTGTCTGTCGATGTTGCAGACTGGAATGGAACCGTCAACATCCAGGCCCGAGGAAGGAGCCAGCTCGTCCTCGCGGGGAGCTCCCGAGGATGCAGCTCTTGATGTCTACTCGGTTCTCACCTCCGAGGAATATGCTAGAGTAAAAAGGCAGTTCGACATCAGCTCGGAGGTGTTCCTCGACTACACTAGGCCGTCTCGGCGCCCGGCTGACGGCCTTGCCGCGATCTCCGAAGAGATCTTCAAGGGTGGAGGGAGGATTCCCTTCCATCCTTTCATCAGGTCGGTCCTGGATCATTTCGGGATCGCACCGATGCAGTTGACACCTAACGCGTATGTCATCGCTGTCGCGATGTACATCGCGTGCCGCGTAAACGGCCTGGGAGAGCCGTCAGCATTGGAGCTCGGCGTTGCCTACTACCTGAAGAAAAGTAGGGACAAAGATTCGTACTACCTATCTCGGCGACCTACCATTGCCGCGGGGATACACAGATATCCCAGCAATGCGGGGGCCTACGAGAAAAAGTTTTTCTTTTTCGTTTATAACGGCCACTGCCACTTTCAAGATCCAAGTAGGCTTTCTTTCACTGGGTTGGCTATCTGCTCGCTTGATCCATGATAACGACCTATTTTCTTTTGCAGTAAATAGAACGACCGAGGAGAAGCTGCTCAGCGACCCAGACAGACTTGTATCTTTTGGGGTACTCGACGACGAGAAACGGGACGCAAGGAAGCTCGTAACAACCGCGAACCTACGGAAGTACGATTTCTTTTCCGACAAAGCGTCGCTAGAACCCCTAGACGGTAAGTTATACCGGTAGCTTTCTGGTTGTAGAGTAAATTTCCATACTGACGAGCTTAAATGCAGAGACCATGCCCCCAAAGGAGTCCGGGCAGTCCCGACGGGCACCATTCGTTTTCCCTCGATCGAGGAGCCAGAGGGAGAGGGGAGGGAGGGAGGGCGGCGAAGCGCTGCGTGCCATTCCAAGACAACCACTTGCGGACTTCGCGCGCCTTTGCACGCTCTCGCACAAGAAGCGACCAAAACAGAACAGGTCGCTCTGGCACCCGCTCGCCCCAGACGGAAGGCTCCGGCCCAAAGGTCCAAAAAGAGGAAACAGGTCTAGGTCGAAGAGTCCGAGACCGAATCCGAGGAGGAGCCTCTGAGAACGCGCCAGGAATCCAGGAGGTCGGGCAAGGAGCCCGCGAGCGAGGCGTTGACTGGCGACAAGGCGAAGGATGCGCCTGCTTCGGACTCGTTGGGGAGTCTCGCCCTGAGCACTGCAGCCAATCGCTCATGGCTCGCTGAGCACTGCTGAGTCATGAATGAGTTTGCAGTACATCGGCGACAGCACGATGGCTACGCTGCTTCCAAAGATCTCGAGCAAGGTAAACCAGCCATACTTGGAAATTTCGTTTTGAAATAATTCTTACTTGGAAATTTCGTTTTGAAATAATTCTAACTCATATCCTACTCGCAGGGGTTGCTTGCGATGAGGATGTCAATGGAGAAGACGCGGGGGTCGCAAAGGGGACGAACGACCTGCAGGATGAGGTCGCAAGGCTGAAGCAAAACTTGGAGTCCGTTGAAGCCGAAAGGACCCAAACGTTCGATGCAGTGAATAGGTATCTAAACCAAAAGAACGCTGCTCAGCGAACGGTGGACTTCCAGAGGGTGGAGCTCGATCGGCGTGCCGAGGAAATCGGGGAACTCCAGAGGACAACCGCCAGGCTCTCTAGGGAGGTCGGGGAAAAGGACCGGGAGCTCCAGGCGACCTTCGCACGAGCTCAGCGGGCTGAAGAAGATAGGCAGGCCTCCGAGCAGGAAAGGCTAGCTCTTGAGGCCGAGCTCCAAGAGAGTCGGGCGAGAGTCGCCTCTCTGACTGAGGAAATGCAAAATCAGTCAGAGGAGACGGAGGAGAAAGCTGCGGACTGGGCAATCGGGTCCATCTACACCCTGCGAGCGAGGAACCCGAACCCTTCCCGGACATGTCCGAACCTCCCTGAGGTTTGGCAGTAACCTTACTTGGATGATGGCCGTCACGAGGACGACCTTAAGCCGCACAACCGCCGCCTGAGGACCCGACTCAGCAGTGGTGGCTCGCTCGAAGGATCTCCCCGACCAGCCTTAGGCTTAATGAGCTGTCTTTGTTGTAATCGGTTTTTTTTTTTTTTTTTTTTTTTGGACTTTGCAAATGAATGAAATTATCTTTTCAATTTGTTGTTCGCTTTTTTCATATATTGTGTGTAATTTACAATTTGCGATTTACATAACTGTTCACTAATGCGAACAGAATATATACGAACTGTCTTAAGCGAACAAGGCGATATTTAAGAAAAAAAAGAACTAACAAAAACGATGAGAGTTATAGTTCAAGATTACTGATAGTACGTCCGGAGGTGCTCGGCATTCCAAGCTCGGGGTACTTTGGATCCGTTCAATCTTTTGAGGTGGTAGGTCCCCGGTCTGATTACCTTGTCGACCCGGTATGGACCTTCCCAGTTAGGTCCTAGTACCCCGCGGCTTGGCTCTGGCTCAGGAGAACTTCCTTTAACACAAGGTCTCTGACCTGGAAGTCTCTTTGCCTGACCTTTGAGTCGAAGAATCTTTTTGCTCGCTGCTGGTAGGCCGCCATCCTTAGCGAAGCCTTGCTACGATGTTCTTCGACCAGATCCAAACTTGCTCTCATTAGTGCTTCGTTTTCTTCCTCATTGTACAAGTCCCTCCGAAGAGACCCGGTTCCGACCTCTACAGGGATCATTGCTTCACAGCCATAAGCTAGCGAAAATGGAGTTTCCGAGGTGGAGGTCCTTGGAGTTGTCCCTGTGACGCCCACAAGACTTGGGGAGGTCGCGCCGCCCCAATTTCCTTTGGCTGCCCCGAGCTTGGCTTTGAGTGTGCTTGATGGTCTTGTTGACTGCGACTTGGCCATTCGCACGGGGTCGGAGGACCGAGGCAAATTTTTTATGGATGCCCTGCAGCTGTCAGCAGAATCGAACTCTTCATTGTCGAACTGCTTTCCATTATCTGAGATGAGGGTGTGAGGAATTCCATAGCGGCACACTATATTCTTGAAAACGAAGTCCTTCAGCTTTCTGGTCGTAGTCGCGGCTAGCGGCTCGGCTTCGACCCATTTCGTGAAGTAGTCTACCGCGACCACGGCGTACTTGACCCCTCCCTTTCCAACCGGCATGGGGCCGATGAGGTCGATTCCTCACATGGAAAACGGCCAGGGGCTAGACATAGTGATCAGCTCGTGAGAAGGGGCTCGCGGAATGTTCGCGAACCGTTGGCATTTGTCGCATTTCTTGACGAAGTTGTTCGCATCTTCTTGGATTCGGGGCCAATAGTATCCCTAGCGAACAATCTTGTTCGCAAGAGACCGAGCTGCGACGTGGTTACCGCAGATCCCCTCATGAATTTCCCTCATGATGTAGTCTGCTTCTTCGCTGGTCACACATCGGAGGAGTGGGGCACTGAATCCTCTCCTGTACAACTGATCCCCGATGAGTGTGAAACGAGCAGACCTTACTCGTAGGACCCTTGCCTCGACCTTGTCACTAGGCAAGGTCCCATCCTTGAGGTACTGGACAATGGGAGTCATCTAGGAATCTGGCTGAACCTCGTTCACGGCCTGTTCGGTCGAGCTGATAGTTGGAGCGTTGACAAAGCGAACAGGGGAATGCTCGTGGGAGTTCTCGAATCTAGTGACGAGGCTATCTTTGCCAAGGCGTCTGCTATTGAGTTGCTTTCCCTGGGGATCTGAGCGATCTCAAAGTGCTTAAACGACCCCAGAGAGACCTTAGCTTCTTTTAGGTAGCGGACCATGTTCTCTTCTTTGGCTTGGTATTCCCCTAGGATCTGGTTGACGACCAGCATAGAGTCGCTATAAATGCTGATCGCGGTTGCACCCATTTCTTTGGCGAGTCGCAACCCGGCGAGCAGCGCTTCGTATTCGGACTCATTGTTGGTCGCTTTAAACCCGAACCGGAGAATACCATGAATTCGGATCCCCTCGGGGCTTACCAGGAGAAGACCCGCACCGGCTCTTTTCCTGTTCGATGACCCGTCGACGTAGAGGTTCCATGTCAACAGGTTCTGGATAGTTTCTTGCCCGACTTCGCTAGACTGTTGCTCGCTTGGGAGATAGGAAAATTCGAAATGAAGTCAGACATCCGCTTTGATAGTCGACACAGGGCGTGTACCTTAAATCGAACTGGCTCAACTCCATGGCCCATTTGAGCAATTTACCCGAGGCCTCCGGCTTCGGAGGACTGCGAGAAGGGTAACTCGTCATTACATTGATTGTATGGGCGTGGAAGTAAGGTCGCAGCTTTCTGGACGCGACCAGCAGGGCAAAAGCTAGTCGCTCCATTTCCGGGTACCGCATCTCGGCATCCGATAGACGCTTACTTGCATAATATACCGGCCACTGAACTTTTTCCTCTTCTCGTATTAAAGCTGCACTGACCGCGAACTGAGACACGGACAGGTAGATGAGTAGGATTTCTTGTGGAAGAGGTTTAGAGAGGAGTGGTGGCTTCCCAAGATGCTCTTTTATACTTTGGAATGTCTGCTCGCATTCGGAAGTCCACTCGAATTTCTTATTTGCTTTCAGAACATTGAAGAACGGTAAACAGCGGTCCGTTAGCCTCGATATGAAGCGACTAAGTGCCGCTATTCGCCCGTTCAAACTCATGACCTGCTTCTTGCTGGTCGGGCTTTCCATATCGAGCAGAGCTTGAATCTTTTCGGGGTTTACCTCTATGCCTCGCTGATTTACCATATACCCTAGGAACTTTCCCGATGATACTCCGAACGAGCATTTAAGAGGGTTCAGCTTCATTCTGTAGAGTCGGAGTATGTCAAACATCTCAACGAGATGCGAAATATGGTCCGTGGCGGCCTGGGATTTGACCAGCATGTCGTCCACGTAGACCTCCATTCGTCCTTCCGATCTCGGCGGAGAACATTCGGTTGACCAACCTCTGGTAGGTCGCACCTGCATTCTTGAGGCCGAAGGGCATGACTTTGTAGCAATATAGCCCCCGGTCCGTGATGAAGGTCGTATGCTCCTCGTCTGGCTTGTACATCGGGATTTGGTTGTATCCCGAATATGCATCCATGAAGCTTAACGGCTCGTGCCCGAAGTGGCAGCTAACGAGCTGGCGATTCGGGAGGGAGGGAAGTGTCTTTTGGGCAAGCCTTATTCTGAGTCGCCGTCTACGCAGTGGTCCGCCACTTGCCATTTGGCTTCTTGACCAAGACCGGGTTAGCAACCCAGGTCGAGTAGAGAGCCTCGCGAATAGATCCATTGCGGAGAAGGCTCTCCACTTCTGATTTTAATGCGGCGTACCGCTCCGGATCCATTGCCCTTCTCTTTTGGCGAACTGGTTTAGCTTCACTGTTGACGTTTAATGAATGGCATATAACGTTCGGGCTGATCCCGACCATATCCGCATGCGACCAGGCGAACACGTCAATGTTCTCCTTCAAGAAGCTCACCTACTCGGTGAGGCGGGAGAGGTTAAGACAGCTTCCGATCTTTAGCATTCGGCTCGGCTCTTTTAGATCAACCGAAATTTCAGACAGATCCTCAACCGGGCCGCTCGGGGGGATTTCTTGAACTCGCGGATCTATGTTATCCTCCGTCGGACCAGGCTCTGGCTCGATCCGGCTGATCGCCAGAGCATGGCGGGGTGCACAACGCGAAATGCCCTTTCCTTTGTCGGCCATTTGGACTGATTTTACATAGCATTCGCGAGATGCGCTTTGCGACCCGCTTACCTCCCCTATCCCCGATGGAGTGGGGAACTTCATCTTGAGATGATAAATGGAAGTGACTGCACTGAAGGTTCTCAGTAGAGGTCGCCCCAGGATGCCGTTGAAGGCCGACGGACAGCCCACGACCAAAAATTCGGTAACTCTAGTCACTTCGTCGTAGTCGCCGAGCGTGGAGGGAGCCGGATTATCCCTATCGGGGATCGGGTGATCCCAGTAAAATCGAAAACCATACAGAGGCATCGAGGCCGGTTTCAGGTCGGCCTCGATCAGGTTCATTCTGTCGAAAGCGGATTTGAACAGGATGTTCACGGCGCTTCCGTTGTCTACAAGCATTCTGCAGACATTATGACACCCTATCAGAGGGGTGATTACCAGGGCATCTTCGTGAGGATGGTGCAAGCGAGCTGCCTCTTTCTCACAGAAGGTGATTGGTTCCTCTTTTCGAGCTTTTTGAGGTCGCTGCGAAGTGCTCATTACCCTAATCGGGTCGTGGCGAGCTTCGCGAGCATATCTTTCCTGTGCTCCTCGCGTGTTTCCTGCGAGGTGCGGTCCTCCGAAGATTATATTAACACCGCTGCACTGCCGCGATCACGGCGCTTTTTCTTTCGCTCCCCTTGGTTTTCTTTTGGGGAGTCATCAATGTACTCTTTGAAGTGCCCCTTCTTGATGAGCTCTTCGATAGCCTGCTTTAGAGCTCGGCACTCATCGGTGAGATGCCCATTTTCCCGATGGTAACGGCAGTACTTCTTGTTGTTTCTAGCCGTAGCGGGGGTTTTCATTGGTTCGGGCTCACCGAGCAAGCTAGCTTCCTCGGATTTGTCGAGGATCGCAGATATGGACGCATTCAACGGAGTGTATTGGGTCCCGTCGCGGTCGCGACGGGGGACAGGAGCATAGGACTTTTTCTGCTCGTGGCGGGGTTTCTTCCCTTTTCGCTGACCGTCAATATCTCCTTTGCGATCAGCTCGCCTGTCGTCTCCTCAACTGACATACTAATGGAAGTGCCGTGATCGCGACGGCGGAGCGCCGCTAGCGAGTTCTCTATTCGAAGATACTTTTCTGCCAGGTTATAGAATCTGGTGAGGGAGATATCATCCTCAGCCTGCAGTTCTTTCCACAGTTCGGTTTGCGGGCGAACTCCAGCTATTATAAGAGTTCGGATGGACTCCTCTAGTGCGTGAGCCACTTTGTTGAGCTCCCTGTGGAAGCGATCAATGTAGGACTGCAAGGATTCGTCTCTCTCTTGCCTTATATTGATGAGGTAGCTCAGAGGCATTGAAAATTTCCGGTTGGCTTGGAAATGTCGCAGGAACGTCGTGCTCATTTGAGGCCACGAGCTGATCGATCCCGCTGGGAGCGACCTTAACCACCGTTTGGCATGAGAAGTCAGCGTCACGGCCAAACAGCGGCACTTCGCAAGGTCCGAAACCTGGTGGAGCTCCATCAGGTCGTTGAACTCATATAAATGATCCTGCGGATCATAGTTTCCATCAAACGGCCGCATATCTGGCATTCTGAACCCTGGTGGAAGCGGAGCAGCTAGCACTTCAGGAGAAAATGGGGATGTAGAGACGACATGCGCCTGCTCGTTTCTTGCTCCCTTAACTGTCGAGCTCGCCGCAGCTCCTCAATTTGCGGTAATCTGAGCCATGCATCGGGCCTTGTTTTCACCCGCGAGCCCTCCCGTCCTTCCCTTGGTTGCGGCTTCGAAGAGTTCGGAGGTCGGATCCCTCCTCGCCTCGGCCGGTATTTCCAATCGCGCGACACACGCCGACTAGATGCGTGTGAAGGCGATGTGTTGTGCGGGGCATTTTCACGTCCCTCGCGGTGGTACGAACCGCCCCGCGAGGTGTGGGAGCCACCCGCATGGGAACGACGGGACCTGCTTCTCGTGGTGGTGATCGGAACCATCGCGCCCAGCATTTTCGCTTAGGTTTGCCTGCGACGTGGCATGGGGACACTGAGGGGTTTACTTTTCGACCGAGTCTCGGCCTTTGCCGACACCCCCGCTCGGGCGCCTTTGTGTTCGCTGGCCCTTGGGAGCCCGTAGGCTTACTTTTTGCCACTTGCTTACCTCTTGCGTTACGTGCGCAGTCGCGCTGGCGGCAGTTGCCCTCTTTGCCGCTCTTTCGCGCGACTCCGCAGCGTTTTTGGCGTTGTACCTCACCGCGCGTCATGCGACATGCCTTGGTCTGTCCAGACGGTCCAACCTCGTCGACCGTCTGGAGAGTATTGTCGAACCTCTCCGTGTAGCTTCGATGGCGTGGTCAGCATGAGTCGATTGGGGTATTCCCTAACAAAGCATTTTGCGAAACCGGAGGTATGTTGGAAGGGCGGGTGTCCCTCTGGGTCGGGGGACGGGGGACGGCCAAGACGCTTGGTTCCCCTGCCAGTTCAGGCTTGGCGGGCCATTGTAGCCGTAAGACCAGAGGGTCCAAGATTCTCCCGATGAAGGGTGAGACGCTAAATCAGGCCCTCCTTCTAGCGCCAAACTGCTTGATGCTTGGCCCCTGGCACTCCAACCAATTGTCACGTGGGTTTTGCTCTTTGATTGATTAATGCACGTGATAATGGATATGTGAAATGAAATAAATGCGTGGAGAACTTTTAAAGTGGTTCGGATGCTAAGGTAGCATATCCTACGTCCACTGAGTTGTATTGATATTAGTGTGGGTCAGGTCGCTGAAGCGGACTGACGTACACAAATTTATGAAAAGTAAGTGTTTCCTCTTACAAGAGAGAGAGTTATTTTTTGTGAAGAATGGCCGAATCCCCTTAATGGAGGGGTCTTCTTTATTTTATATCAAAGGGAAGTGTGTAATCATCATTAAATCTACGGGTTGGTATGATTGTCAGGATATCATCTATCTTCACGTCCCGTTTTCCCTTTTTCCAAGCTGACTTTGCATGACTTGTCACAGAGAAACTGGACGCTGGTGAGCTCCATGTTTATTTGCAGTGTCGATGTGCGCACATTGTCCTGACGGGGGCAGGTTACTCCTGACGCGACTCCTTCCACGTCAGCTCTTCATTTTCCTGTGCATAACATATATCATCATCTTATCTTTCACTTACATTTTCATATTGAATATTTTATAATTTCAATTATTTATTTCAAACTCAGAATAAACATAATAATAAAAATAAGATTATAATTATTCTTAGCAAGGATGATGAAATGATTAAATTTATGCTCATCAATGATATTTAATTTTCTATGTAAATATGTTCCTGTTAGAAACTAATTGAAAATAAACAACCAGCCTAGGGAGCAAAATCTAGAATAGAATTACAGAACAGAACAACAGTAATGATGCATGTGATTGACTGATTCAGAAAAATAAAATAAAATAATATATCTAATCTCTTAACTTTGTGAACACATGGGCCCGGTTGATTCCTGGAACTACACGCCTCATAAAGAGAGGAAAGCAAAGAAGAGTTTTTTTTATTGGTGCCGGGGGCCACTCGTGGCCGTGGGACTGGGAGACGAATCTTCGTTGTATACAGCTAGAGAGAAGGGCGGAAAGTGCAGATGTTTTTTTTTGTCAAGAGCAATACTACTCTTACAAAGACAAAAACAAAGAGGCCATACAAAGATAATTTTCATCCTTCATCTTCATAATTTCTCTCTCTCTCTCCATTTTTTTTCGTTTTTTCTTTATTTTTTCCTTCTTGGTGATGTCACTTTGTAGCTCTCTTTGTATTGTCTTTGTAAGGATAATATTTTTCTTTTGTCAATGTTTTAAAAATCAACCCAAGGTGAAACCGAGTAAAGTTGTTGGTCTTGAGATGATTGGTTTAAGCGCTTTGACTGGCGGATCAAACAAGTGACAAATTTTTTGAAATTTAGCAAATAGATCTCTAAAAATTAGTTAAGTTTTTATAAGTTTAAAATTTAACAAATACACTCAAAATACAAATCGATTGGCAATTAATTGACGACAGCAACACTCTAAATGCAATCACAATCGTCCCTTTAGCCCATTCTCCATAAAATCTATCTAAGATCTGACCAAAATCAAGTCAATTTTGGCGATCTCACCAATGCTAGCGTCGGTATTCTAAGTCAGATCTTACCAATGTCTGTATTGGTATTCTAGGTTAGATCTCACCGACGCCAATGTCGAAAACCCTCCATATCACCTCGAAAATACTCTCCTCTTTCTCTTGACCAAAATTATAAGATTGTGAGTTTTTTTCCTTTTTTTTTTTTTTTTAAGAAAAAAAGAAGTTAATCAATTTAGAGATAATTTTAAATTTTAAGGTTTTAATGCCATTTCCCTCAGGTTTTATTGAACAAAATTCCCCTTCAACTAATATTTACCCTCTACCATCAATATTTATATTTCATTAAGATTTTTACCATCACCCTTGATTTATTAATTTTACTTCCATATGCTATTTTCTGTACATGCTATTGCAGTAATGTGTGTTTCTTTATGGTTAACTGAAAGGTGTAGATGTAAAAAGTGGATGGAATTGGACTACAAGTTAAAATGTTTCATTTGTCAAATTTTATTCTGTATATATTTTAGGATATGATTATAAGAATGTTTTTGGTATATTTTCTAAAAATAATTAGAGTATTCTTAAACCCCTAAATTTGTTAATTTAACTAAACACCCTCTATAATAAAAGTTTAAAAACTAACAAAAACACCCATATCCACCCAACTATTGCCGGTAGCTGGCCACCACCGTCGAACGGTGGTCGTAAGACCCTAAGATGGCTCACGACCGACTAGATCTGGCCGGTCGTGCACCGGTCTAACCTTTTTCGGTCATATCTATGTGGATTTAGTCGAAAATAACTAGATCTGCAACCACAAATCTGGTTGTTGACAATTGTCATATCTTGGCCGTCAACAACCAGATCTTTTACTTAACAAAAAAAACAACCAGATCTTTAGTCGTAGATCTAGTCAGATCCATTATAGATCTGACTAAAAAAGGACAAATTGATGTATGAACGGTTAGATCCAATCAATCGTCCATCTTACAACTTTGGTGGCTAATGGTGGCCACTGACAGGTGATAGTGGCTTGAGTGAATGAATATGTTTTTGTTAATTTTAAAACTTTTATTGAAAAAGGTAATTGTTAATGTTTTGATTTGAATAAAATATAATTGAATTTTAACTAAAATTGTGAATATTAAAATAAGCATGCATTTGGATAGGATAGTGGGAAAAAAAATGAAACAAATGGGCCGATTGGATATTAGTGCTTACTGGAAGAGAAGCAGGGTAGAAGAAGGGGAAGGGGTGAAAAATCTGTAAAAGTACAGTAAAGGAAAGAAATGCACCAAAAAAATATGTTAGATAAAATATGGGCGAACGACTTGTACATACCCAAAGTTTACTGTAATGACAAGTTGGTACCTAAAAGGTTTTGAAACGATAAATAGGTACCTTCCGTCATATTCCGTTAGTGATTTTTGTTTATTAATAGTGGAAAAGACTAAAATGCCCTCAAAGTTTCAATTTTTGTTTTTTTATAAATTTAAAAATTTCTAAAAACCCCCTAGGTTTGCTAATTTAATTAAACACCCCATATATAAAAAGTTTGTTAAATGACAAAAACACCCCCACCACCCCAATGCGATTCCGCCACCATCCCCTAATCGCCGAAAACGACACGATACGCATCCCCATCGGATCTCGTGTCGTAGTGCCGTGTTTTTTCAGCCTGATCCGCCACTCGACCGGGCCGAAAAGGCAGATGCTCGCCAGATCGCCGCCGACGCCGCAGATGGCGTTTTAGCGCGGCCGACGGCCAGATCTAGCCAGATCCGGCCTTTTCCGCCAGATCGCCACTGATCCGGTCCGGAAAAGGCTAGATCGACGCAGCATGGCTACGTATCCGACGGTCCGTGTCGTAACGCAACTTTTCCTGTCCTGATTCCTGCTGGTGGCTGGAATCGCACTTGCTGGGGGTGTTTTTGTTATTTTATAAAACTTTTATATATTGGGGTATTTAGTGAAATTTGTAAACTTAAGGGGTTTTTTGAAATTTTTAAATTTATAAAAAAACTAAAATTCAAACTTTTAAGGGTATTTTAGTCTTTTCACTATTAATAAACAGAATAAATGTAAATCACTAATAACATGACGGAAAGTACCTATTTGTCATTTCAAAACCTTTTGGGTACCAACTTGTCGTTACGATAAATCTTAGGTATGTATAAATTGTTCTCCCATCAAATATTAATTAAACTGTTTCTTGCTTTATTTATTTTTTATTATTTTTTATTTTTTTTGAAGAAGAAAGATTTGGTAAATATCAAGTTTTAAGTCTCCTTAAGTAAACTGAAAGAAAAACAAAACGTTGAAAGTAACAAGGCACTATCATGAACATTGTGCCAAAAGTAGGTGTAAATTCCACAATCAACAAAGTAAAAATGGACTTTGCCAAACTTTATAATAAAGTAATAATACATTGAAGTGGTAGTCTTTATCTTTCATCATCCATAATTGAAGAGAGCACACTGTTTAAGATTCCCCAACTGGATATACATGTCTATCGTCATCTTTCACTGTGTGGCAGAAGCAAATTGATGCATGCGACCAAAGTTAAAGTGATGACCACAAAAATAATTTACTGTTTTAGTTGGTTTCGTCTCTATCCACGTTTCCCAAACAGCAAAAATTAGTGGGCTCCATTAGTTATTCTTCACTTTCCCATACTGTCCTTTGAAAATTAATAATCAAGGTGGCTGGTACATCTAACGGTCAGATATTGTCTGCTACAATAGGCCCACTTGAAAATGATAAATCTAATATTTTAGTCTTTAATTAGTAGTACTAATCATACACCATTTGCATTAAAATGCCTCGTATATCAAGTAATGAAGTGTTACTCTTCAATAAAAAAATTAGTTATTGGTAGGAACCTATTTTCTTTTTTGAAACATGGTGTCGAGTCAATTTATATATATCTCAACTAATCCTTAGAGCATACTAATGCAGTAACCCATCACTAAGATTTCTCACTTAAAATACAGATACTCAGATAAATAATCGAACTTAAAACTATGCGTTTATCCGCACCTCCTAACCCTTCTTTTTAAAGATATAGAACAAAACTTGTATTATATACTATATTTTTTGCGGGGTGGTTGATCTCATAATTAGATATAACATTATATCTTAGAAAAAAACATTTTAATAAAAGATATTAGAAAATTCAAAGGGAGTTATTTTTCTAACCTTATTAGTCTGTAAACATTAAGTTTCTGTTTGGTATGATTTATTCAAATATAGTTTATATGTTTTAATACATAACAAGAAATCAAGGTCAAATTTATAAAATAAAATAAGAATACTTTTGAAAAAAGATCTTATAGGATTTTTTAAGCTTCTCTCACAAACTGTAAAATAGCTTGTTTAAAATTTATAAGCATATTTGAAATACAATCAACCAGTCTAAAAAAATTTTAAAAGTATTTATAACTTTAAATAAACTCTTTTAATTAATAAATAAACCCAATCAAATAGGCTCTAAAATAAAGACGGCTGGTATAACCCAAATCGTCCCTATCTCAAATACATAATCCAAGCCACTGGCGGACCCAAGTCGAAGAGAAATAACACTCGGGCCCCCCTAAAATTTGAAAATTTGTTAGTCCTAATTGTTTTAGTTTATTACATTTGTGCCCCCTTAAGAAATTAATTTCGTTCCTTTTTTTCTTTTCCTAGCTCCTTAAATTTTGTCATCTCAATAAGTATTTAAATATTCAAGCAAATAGAAGGAAAGATCTGGTTTCGGACTTTGTTTGGAGAGACTTAGTAGAAGAAAATGGAAAAAGAAAAGTGTACTCAGTGATGTCTATAGCAGAGGGTTGAAGTGATACAGGACATTTGTGAATTTGTGCTCACTAGTAACATGTGTCTTGAAAGTTGAATGGATTAGTGAAGGACTAACACATCATTATTCTCTTCTCTAATCAAGATTTTCTAACATTAATTTTATCAAAGACCATACTCATACAGTTAAATTCAATCTCATAAAACTTAAATAATATGTTACAATTCAATCATTTCTGGTTGGTAGGTAGTTGTCTGATTATTCTCGCCACCACGATATGGTTTCCAATCTGACAAGTATGAGTCATGGGGGTGTTTTTACTAATTTTTAAACTTTTTTTCAGGGGTATTTAATGAAATTAATAACTTTATAGGGTCTAAAAGTAATTAAAAAAATAGGATAATATTTCTAGAATAATGTGCCAAACATTATTTAGGAGAATAGGATTGGGAATATAGGCAGAAATAATAAGCCAAAGATGCCCTTAAATTTTTAAATCATATATTTCGTATTAGGATATGCATTTTTTTAAAAAAATTTTTAAAAAAAATTAAATAAAATAATCAAAATTTTCTAAAAATTAATATCATTCCCAAAATTAATTAAAGAATTTTATGGTATTATTAGGGTTTAAATTATGGTATTATATAATCAAAATTAATCACAAAATTAAGAATTTATATTACTTTCCTCTCAACCATTTATATTATTTCTAAAATCAATATCAATATTTATATTTCAACTTGTATTATTATTATCATACAAAATGGGTAACATATGTTCCTCTTCACTTTTTCAATACAAAATAGGGTAAATTTGGATAGGTTTTAGTGAACCGAGTTGGGTAACCCAGTTTTGATCCAATTTTTTTGGACATTTAGTCTAAATTAATAAAATCGTGTCAATTTATATCAATATTTTTAAAGATACAAACGGATACGTATTATATTTAAGAATATATATTAACATATCAAAAAGTTTATAATATATTTTCTAATATGTATTATTGTCGACTTGTATGAAATTGTATCATATAATATATATCAAGAATGTATCATTAAGGTAATAATAACTAGAGAAAACTACCTGAATAAAATATATCTTTGAAAATTAAACAACCAGCCAGGGAGGAAATCTAGAATTATAATGATGGAAATATCTCATTGACTGATTCGGAAAAATAGAATTAAAAAAAAAAGTAATATATCTAATCTTTGGTTAGTTTCTTGACTTTGCGAACATGTGGGATCCGTTGACTCGTGGAACCATACGCCTCAAAAACAGAGGAAAGCAAAGAAGAGTTTTTTTGTTTTTTTGTTTTCTTTTTTATTGGTGGCGGGGGCCACTCGTGGAAAGGAGAGACGAATGTTCGTTGTGTAGAGTTAGAGAGGAGGGGGTAGGGGGCCACTGGGCCAATGTATTTTAGCAAAAGTCCAAACCCAGTAGTGGTTGTGTAGATGTAACGTTGAAATAAGTGATTTGGATTAAACCATCATATTATATATTTTATGGTTTATGAATTGTGGTTTTTCTTTTAAGTTTTTATGTTTGAATTAAACATACATTTTGAAAATTATTTGGCTTGTTAAGTATAAATTTGATAAATTGGGTCATATTTAAGTTGTTAAACTTATATTAAAAAGTAATTTATGGATTTAATAGAATTCTTTTAGAAATCGAACAAAAATGATTATTAGGGTTTTTATTTATAAGAGCAGGATGATTTTTTATTATTTTGCCAAAAATCTGGAAGTCAACTGTAATAACATTTAGACAATATGAAGATGAAGGTAGAAAAATATCATATCATAAAGGATTAAAGTGAAAAGTCAACGTTTTGAATACATCAAAATGCTAAACAAACTTACTAAAGTGAAGATAATAGTTGAAAGGAAAGATGGTAGCTACATGACCAAGACAGGATTTTGAAATGTAAACCACAGCAATTCCCAAACACTTTGAGAGTCCATCCTAAATCCTGAATGTTCACTAGTGCTCATTAAGAGACTAAACTTAACAAAATATCTAGTATAGTTAACAGCATCAATCATCAATTTTGTATAGTTAACTTAACAGCATAAATATTTTATGTTGTGTCAATTTACTGATTTTGAAACAAGCAAAAACGGGAAAGACTTAATAAGATTCCCAAATAACTGAATCAATCCACTCATTAAGAGAAACAATAAGAAGCATTGGAATACAAGCTTGAGTCTTGCAAAATCCATTGAGTGGTCTATCTCATCTCAATATTGGCCTTCTAAATTACTTAATAAATAGATATTGAGTACTTTATTAGAAGGCAAATTGAATTATTTATGAAGTCATAGATTAACTACTGTGAATATCAAAATATAATTAAGAACTTCTATTAGACTCAAGTGTTATTTATGCCAAACCTAAGGGATGAACTTGTAACTATCCCATTGAGCTTAAAACCTTTCATTTTATAATTGGATTTATATCTCGTTATTATACGTGTCTTTTCAAATCATTGACATGTCAATTGGAGTTGTGTAGTATGGTTTCAGTCTGTTTTAAATAATTCTTTTTAGTAGTACTAATCATACACCATTCGGCACTAGAGTAATACTACACAAGGTTTTAAACCCGACTCGAGAAATGACCCGATCAAGTCATTGGGTCATCGGGTTGGTTAGTTCAACCTATCAAGTCAAACCATGATGTCATCATATTGATGTCAATGTGAAAACATCATTTTGACATC
The DNA here is from genome assembly GCA_026229545.1 of Pistacia atlantica. Taxonomy (NCBI): domain Eukaryota; kingdom Viridiplantae; phylum Streptophyta; class Magnoliopsida; order Sapindales; family Anacardiaceae; genus Pistacia; species Pistacia atlantica. The sequence continues at coordinate 25,503,597 of JAPEIT010000015.1, read as the reverse complement.
AATATGACATATAAAAAAATAATAAAAAAGCGGTTCAACCACTTGGTTGAACTGGTTGGACCGACGGTTTGTAACAAAAAAAACCGATCCAACCACAGTTCAAACTGGGTTAATTAGTCAAATCGACCTGGCTCAATTACTGTTCCCTATTCAACCGGTTGAACCGATCGGGCGTCAAGCCAGGTTTTAAAAGCATGATACTACACACACAACCATTTTATACAAACTTTCTCTTACAAACTTATATGGCAAAAGATGATTGGATGATTTTAAATTTAAAATAAACTTTCACTCAATTATTTTTTGTCATATAAGTTTGTGAGATCATGAGAAAGTTTGTATAAAAAGTTGTGGGTATAGTATTCTTGTTTGCACTAAAATGCCTTGTATATCAAGTAATGCAGCGTTACTCTTCAATTCAAAAAATCATTTATTGGTAGGATGCCTCCTTTTTTTTAATTTTTTTTAACCAAGATGTCCAGACCAATTTACGTGCACTTCGACTAATCCTCAAAGAGACTAGCGTAACAATCCATTGCTAAGGTTCCCCACTTAAATCGTAGATGTTTAAATAGAGAATCAAACCTACGACCGTACGTCTATCCACACCTCTTAACCCCCTTAGAGATATAGGACAAAACTTGTGTTATATACTATATTTTTAGCAAGGTGGTTGGTCTCATAATTAGATATAACATTATATTTTAGAAGAAAACATTTTAATAAAAGATATTAAAAATTTAAAGGAGTTTCCTCTATTTTTCTAACCTTGTTACTATGTAAATATCAAGCTTCGATTTGGTACGATTTATTCAAATATAGCTTATATGTTTTAATACATAACCAATAAATCAAGTCAAATTCTTAAAATAAAATAAAAGAATACTTTTTGAGAAAAGATCTTATAAGGATTTTAAGCTTCTCTCATAAACGATAAAATAGTTTATTAAAAATTTTTATAAGCATATTTGATCAAACAGCTTAAATAAGCTCTTTTGATTAATAGATAATCCAATCAAATAGGTTCTAAAATAAAGACTTATAATAACTAGTGTAACCCAATTCGAAAATAAGACCTCTCGCCCTCATCTAAAATATATTATATCAACAAATTATTTGGAAAATCATATCATAGGGTCTCATATCCCACAACAAATATATAATCAACCAATGGCGGACCCGCGTGGAAGAGAAAGACACTCGAGCCCCTGCTAAAATTTGAAACTTCATTTTAGTCCTAAGTATTTTAGTTCTATTACTTTGTGCCCCCTTAACGAAATTAATTTCCTTCCTATTTTTTCTTTTCGTAGCTCCTTAAGTTTTGTCATTCTCAATAGGCATTTAAATATCATGCTGTTTTAAAAAAATCAAGGAAAGAAGAAGAGATAATGAACTCTAAAGGCTCTTTGTAAAGAAAGAAATCAAGCTTTTGTTTTTGAAGCAATGAACATGTTTTCCAATTCATGACTCAAATTTCCATCACCAACCTTAACACTTTACATCAACAAAGCATCAGAAATCAAAACATAACAAAAATAAATAAAAACAAGAAATTTCGTACAATAGTTTGCTTTCAAATTGAACAATGGAACCGGCGAAGGAAGATTGAAGAAGTGTACAGCTGGAGAGCGAGATGAAGTTAGCAGAGCTCCAGGGAGAAGGAGAGGCAGAGGCCCTACTAACGGAAGAGCCCCAGCTTTGGTGATTCTACCACCGTGCTTTTTTTTGGGGGAGGACATCAACTTGGGTGATCAAGTAGCACTTCTAATGGCACATCACCGGCAGCAATTGGTGTTGGGTTCGGCCTCACCTCATTCTCTCCCATATGGAGGTGAGTGGCCCAACAAATTAGGCCCAAAACGTAAGAGAGTGAGTGTTTCCCTCCAGTTGCTATCCTTTCCAGCCAGCTACCATCCAGCTTTGTTCCAACATCGTGTATATGTTTGAGAGTGAGGCAAAAACAAGGAGAAACGGAGAAGAAATATGAGCTTTTGAGTCTGTGAACAGTGCATCATCAAATCGTGATCTGGAGTTCGTTTGCCGTCCGATCTGGAGTTTGTTTGCCGTCCGATCGTTCTGAGTTTTGGACAGGAGGACACATTTCTGTTTTTCAAGCACTATTGGAAGAGCTGCCTGGAAATTTCTGACCAACCTGCCATGTACAGATATCAAACCACTGAATGTTTAAGCAGTCCAAACAAATCTTAAAACAAATTAAATATCACCAATACACAATGAATAAACAATAAAGCTAAAAACAATCTGACCTCAACACAGGGAACTTGAGCCGAAATAATGTCTCACAAACTACATACAACAATAGTAAAGAGCCCTTATTCTGGAGATTTTATGAAGTTTGACCCGAATCTTTTTCAAAACTTTGAATATACTGTAAATATAAATCACAAAATGTTAAAAACGGAAATAGTAACTGCAGGGAACTATAAATTGATGATAGTTAATCAAAGAAAAAGAAATTTGAAGATAAAAAAGAAATTTTTTTCATGATCATGATGTTTTATGGTACTTATATATCAAGGTTGCCTCTGTCGAACTTCACGTCACTATTAAATTAAAAAATTTGTAGCTTTTGTCTACTTAAGAGTTCTTGACCTTTTATGGTAGTGATTCTAGCAACAAGTAACTATAAGTATATATCTTAAAAAATAATTAGAAGCTTTATAATTATTGTAAATGTTTATAATTAATGTGTCAGGATGTGATTAGTTGATCTGTTGATGGTTAGTGAAAGTAATTAAAAGTTAAATCTATTTACATTCTAAAAAGCGTTCACCTTCAAATTAGAAGATAAATATGTTTACATTCTACGAAGCGTTCACCTTCAAATTAATCTCCATACGTTTCCTCTTCATCTTCTTCGTTACACGACCCAGCTCTCTAATTTCATTCAACATCACTCAAAACGACCACCACTCACCAACAAATAGCTGCCTCTCCTCTCTGTCTCTCATTTCAGGTAGTGCAGCAGCTGCCACAGGGGCAGTGGCTATTAATCACTCATGGGTTGCTGCCAATCAGGTAATCTCTAATTTAAGGTTCTCGGTGATGGCTTAGAGACCTTTGACCAAATGTTGTCAGTTTCTGTAGACAATTTTTAGTTGATTTAATTGAATTCTTGATACAGGATCTTGCCATGGGATTGTTATTTGTAATAGATATGCAGGCATCATTTTTGAAGAGTCTCTCTCTTTCAATAAAAGTGGAGTTGGATTACTGATGGCTGTGCGTTTATGGGTTGTGCAAAGCATCGGAGTAAGTTTCATAATTTGTATTGATTACTTGAAATTTTCTAATGAGATAATGTATTATTTAGTTGCTTACTTTAATTAATATTCTTACTATCAATTAGCTCGATCTGTAATGAAGGCATCATATGTCTGTGAAGGCTTAGCATGTATCTGTTGTTTGTTTAACATTTCTGAATTCTATGTCTTGGATATACTTTGATGAATTGAGAGCTTAGTTTTCCCATTCTCTATATCTGATTTTTAGATTCTAATTCAAATTGGTTAGATGGCTTTCTAATCAACAGTTTTGTTTGATAATGGAATCATTGGTTCCATGTTGCTTATAGACAGACGTATTTAATTGTAATTATGGACTGCAGAGCTGACCATTTATAGTCTAAAACCAGAAAAGAAAACTTGTGAAGTGGCGTAATTTCCTTATAGCATAATTTTTGTCATATCAATTTTGCAGATCTATTATCATGGATTTCATGAAGGTCATCGACCAGACAGTTTGCGAAATGTGAGCTACTTATCTCCTTCTACACTTTATATGATTCAATCAAATTTTTCTTCAATCAAATCATCTTTTATTTATTTAATTTTTTATTAAATTATTTACAGAAAGAGGGAGGTGAATTTGAAGGTTTTGAAGGCTCCGGAGATCGAACAGAACTGCTGATGCTGATGATGGTGCAGTTGCAGTGAGTGGTGGTGATGATGATGATGATTGATGACGATTGAATTAGGTGAAGTAAGTCCTGAGTCCTGAGTCCTGACCAGATCTTGTGTGTTCTTCTATTTCTTCTCCTTTTTTTATTTTTTTTATTATTATTACCTGACAATTACTTTTTTCACTTCCACGTTTTCAAACACTCCTTCTATGGTGTATGGTGACATGTATGATAAGTAGTGATGATATGATGTTTATCTAAAAGATGAGTAGAAGGTGGTGAATGATGGAAATTGTAAATCGATTGACATGACTAGGCAGTGGCAAAATCGATAATTATTGGGGTTATTTTATGATTTAAATGGTGTTCATAATTGTTTGCAGATTTTTTAAGAGTTTTAATTGTTTATTTATTACGATACAATGCAATATTTTTGTATTTACTAGTTACCAGAATAATGGGCTAAGCTAGTGGATAGGAGTTGCAGGAGATTTAACAAGTTTTTCATTGAAGTTATTTGATTAGTCTAACACCCTTTCTTCGTTCATAATTGAATAGTAAGAATTTTAAGAGCAATGGCTCTTTTGGAATCAATATGTCAACTTTCATTAATGAAAACTCTCAAAAGGTTTGTGGAGTATGCTTAGATAGAAATTGAGATAAGTTTTGTTTTTACTCTGTAGTAGGATAAAGATTTGTTCAACAATTTATGAAAATGGAGTAGTTTTTATTTGATTATAAAGCTGTGATGTCCCTTGATGATATCAAAGTTTTCATCATGTTTGCCATGTATATCTACAACCTCTTTTGCTTATGAATTTTAGCAGATATATAGACTCACTTGTGATAATTAATTCCTACGTAGGTCATTGACCCTTCAAACAAAACAACCCCACTTAACAAATTTCTTCTCTGAGGGATCCATTTGGGTGTTGAATTGTTTTTGTGCCTTAAATTCATATTAACGATGTTGGTAGTTATATACTAGAATCGCATGTTCCATTTGTTGATTAACTCCCAAGTTTTCTTATTCTGCAGATTAAGAGCTTAAGACTGCCGATAAAGTTCGGAAATCATAGAGGTTTTGCATTTGTGGAGTTCGTCACAAAGCAAGAGGCACAAAATGCACTCCAAGCACTTTCAAGCACCCATCTTTATGGGCGGCATCTGGTATGTTATTTACCAATTTCAAAGTGTATTTTGCCACAGACACACACATTATCAGATAATAGCTGACGGTTGCTAAAATTCAGGTACTGGAGAGAGCAAAAGAAGGTGAGAGTTTAGAAGAATTACAGGCTCGAACGGCAGCTCAGTTTACTAATGAGATAAGCTGTTCAAGAAGAGGAAGCACATGGCAATTGTAAGGCTCGAAGAAATAGAGCACAAAGTTGTAAAAAGATTTCTAAAAGGGTAGGCCGAAAATCATGTTTCTATTGGAAGTATTAAACTGATTAGTTTGTTAAACTGCTGTTTAACTACTTTTAGTTTGCTGTTAGTTTTTGATTAATAGAATCAGTTTAATTTGTTATTTAGTTTGTTAGCATAGTTGTTAGTCAGTTATTTAACTTAATCATTTAGTTAACTTTAGTTAGTAGTTAACCATGGTTATCTTCTTGTATATAAAGAAACATTACACATCAATATATGCAGTAGTTGTAATTTTTCCAGATATCTTCTTCTCTTTCTCACTTCCACGAAAATCAACATGGTATCAGAGCTTAGAAACCTTCCACATCTTGATCAAATTAGTTCGATTAGAGTATAATTTTTACTTTAATCAAGCTCAGAGAAGCTTAATCTTTTCAGTTCTTGCAAATTTCCTTTTCTCAATCTAGCTCGATTCTTCCGATAAATGGTTAATGTGAGTGAAGATTCAAGAGTGAAGATTCGATTGCTCCTTCAATAGACTCCAACTCACCCCCTCTACGTTCATCCATCGACACGCCAGCTCGTATTGGTCTCTCAACAACTCCTGAATCGAAAACTTTGGTATTTGGAGTCGTGCCATGACTGTTTCACTTTGTGCAAAAAATAAGCTAGGTTTCGTGGATGGAACATGCACAAAGCTCTCTTCCATTCTCGTTTAATTCCGCAATGGGAGAGATGCAATTGCCGGTACTTGCTTGGATTTTTAACTCTGTTTCGAAAGACATCTTTAACGGAATAGTGTATTCCACAAGTGCAGCTCAAGTATGGCAAGACCTAAAGGAACAATATAACAAAATCAATGGCACAAGAATTTTTGGTCTTCATCGAGAGATTGTCAATTTGACTCAAAGCACAAACTCAGTAGCAATCTATTTTAACAAGCTGAAGTCACTTTGGGACGAACTTGAGTCGATAGTAAGTCTGCCTGCTCCTGATAGCGTCTCAGAAAAACATATCTGGAACATATAAATCAGCAAAAGCTACTTCAATTCTTGATGGGACTGAATGATTCATACTCAATGGTTCGAAGCCAGATCCTCCTTATGACTCCTCTGCCTAATGTCAAACAAGCGTATTCTGTGGTTCATCAAGATGAAAGCCAAAATATTTTGGCTGGGATGAATAAAAACTCTGAAGTAAGCACTGCTTTGTATGCACACAATAATGGCAAAGGACAGAACCAAGGGCAGAAGTACAAAGGAAAAAGGCCATATATTGAATGTGACTTTTGTCACTTACCTCGACACAAGCGAGAAAGCTGCTACAAGTTAATTGGTTATCCGGCTGGCTATCAGTTTACAAAAGGAAAAGGTAATTCCAAGACACAAGTCTCTGCAAACCAAGCAAATGTGCAAAATTTGGCCACTGATTCTTCGGATAATGGTAATTCCACACCACTGGTTGGACCAGTTCTGACCACTGAGCAATATAATCAGATCTTGCAATTGCTGAATAAAGAAAATATCTCACCACCAGCAGCCAATCTCGCAGGTACCTCTGTTGCCTTACTTTCTTGTTTTGATAACAATAAATGGATAATTGATACAGGAGCAACCGATCATATGACCTTCAACTTTTCAATCCTAAAATCACATACTGCCATAGGACCTTCCACCAAATACCTTGTAGGTCTACCAAATGGTACTAAAACTTATGTCAAAAATGTAGGGTCGCTTGATCGGACAAAGGGTTTACATTTATCCAATGTCTTACATATCCCTGACTTTCACCACAATTTGCTTTCTGTTTCAAAATTAACAACCTCTAATAACTGCTTTGTTACCTTTTACCCTGATTTTTGTTTAATTCAGGATCACTCCAATGGCAGGTTGAAGGGGATTGGTAAGCATAGTCAAGGTTTATATTACTTTGATCCACATTTACAAATTTCTTCTTTTATGTCAAACATAGGGCTTATGAATAAAAATGAATGTAATACCTTACCTTTATCAAATGTTGTATCTCCTATCTTACAATCAAATAAAGTGCCTGTTTTTCCTGCACCTGCAACTTTTATGTCAAATTTTTTGAATCATGATTTTGCATTGTGGCACCAACGACTAGGGCATGTGTCTTATCGGACTTTACCACTTATACACCCGAAATTGCATAAATCAAATTCATCAGCCCATCCTCACTGTTCTGTTTGTCCATTGGCCAAACAGACTAGAGTACCTTTCCCTCATAGTGAATCAAGATCTACCCATATTTTTGACCTCCAGCAAATGGATGTTTGGGGTCCATATAGGACACCTACCCATGGAAATGCTAGATACTTTCTTACCATAGTTGATGACCATTCTAGGGTCACATGGTTATTTCTTATGCAATTTAAATCTGACACTTTTTCCACAATCAAACAATTTCTTCAAATAGTTCACACACAATATCATTTACAACCAAAATGCATTAGGTCAGATAATGGCACAGAATTTTTTAACAAAAACCTTGATGATATGTTGCATAACAAAGGGATTATTCATCAAAGCTCTTGTGCCTACTCCCTCAACAAAATGGCATTGTAGAGAGGAAACATAGACACATTTTAGAGGTTGCTAGGGCCTTAAAAATTCAGTCCCATGTTCCCCATCATTTTTGGGGCTACTGTGTACAAACTGCTGTTTACCTCATTAATAGAATCCCCACTTCTATTCTTAACGGATTGTCACCTTTTGAAAATTTTTTTAAAAAACCCCCTGCATTGCATCATTTGAAAGTATTTGGATCATTGACTTATGCAACCATCCTCTCTGCCAAAGATAAGCTGTCACCAAGGGCTATTCCTTCAGTTTTCTTGGGCTATTCTCTAACCCAAAAAGGCTACCTACTTTACAATTTGTCCACCCATTCTGTGACTGTCACTAGGGATGCTGTTTTCTATGAAAACATTTTCCCTTTTGCCTTATCCAACCCTTCCCAACCTGTTTTTTCCCTTGATTCTGATTTTCTTGTTTCAGAATCAGATCTCTCTTCTTCAGATAATGTTTTACCATCTCGTCCCGAGTTCCGACTCTACCGATTCATCTTCCTTATCCTCTCTTCCTCACCAAGCTTTAGACTCTTCTCCCATTCCATCTAATATTTCTCCTCCTGTTTTAAGAAGATCCAACAGACACACTTGTCCCCCTATTTGGACACAAGACTTCATTTGCCCTACTATCCCTCATTCTTCTTCTTCAGCCAACCTTATTCAATACCCCATATCCAATTCTGTTTCTTACTCCACTGTCTCACCCTCATATAAAGCCTTCCTTTCCAATCTTTCCCTAGTTGAACCCAACTCTTTTGCTCAAGCATCTAAAGATCCACATTGGATTCTTGCTATGAACAAAGAAATCCGAGCTTTGGAACTTAATCACACCTGGTCCTTGGTGCCCTTACCTCTGGAAAAGTTCCCATTGGATGCAAATGGGTTTACAAACTGAAATATAAGGCGATGGTACTCTTGACAGATACAAGGCACGTTTGGTAGCTAAAGGATACACACAAAAAGAGGGTATTGATTATGCGAAACTTTTTCTCCCGTAGTAAAGATGGTTACTTGTTCGAACAATCGGCCTTGGCTTCTATGCACAATTGGCCTCTTTATCAACTGGATGTTGATAATGCTTTTTTGCAAGGCGATCTACGGAAGAAATTTATATGCGTCTTCCTCAAGGTTTTTCCAACCAAAAGGGAAAGGATCTTGTGTGCAGGTTGCACAAGTCTCTTTATGGCTTGAAACAGGCCTCTAGGGCCTGGAACTACAAACTCACTTCAGCTCTCTTAGATGGTGGGTTTCAGCAATCAAAATCAGACTACTCTTTGTTTCTTAAGCACCAAGATTCTCACATGGTTCTCTTGTTAGTTTATGTAGATGACATTGTCATCACTAGTACTAGTTTGGAGCTGATCCAGCAGACTAAGATCTTACTACATTCTCACTTCAAACTCAAGGACTTGGGGCTCGAAATATTTCTTGGGATTGGAAGTTGCTCGATCCTCCAAAGGTATCAATTTATGTCAACGCAAGTATGCCTTGGAGCTCATTTCAGATTCTGGTTTGGCAGCCTCTAAGCCTTCTACCATTCCTATGGAATCAAATTTGAAGCTCACTTCTAAAGACTATGACAACCAATTCTCTCTGGTCCCGATCCTCTCCTTCCAGGACCCTTCGCTTTATCGAGATTAGTTGGGAAATTGTTGTATTTGTGCATCACCTGCACTGATATCGGGCTCGGTCCAACTTGTTGAGCCAATTCATGCATCAGCCCAAGCAATCCCATATGACTGCTGCTCTCAAAGTGGTGAAGTATGTAAAATCAGCTCCAGGTTTGGGTTTGTTTTTCCCTGCCATCAACTCTATGCTTTTGTCCTCCACAGTGACTCGATGGGGTTCTTGCCTCATGACCAGAAATCGTTTCGTTATTGTATTTTCCTTGGTTCCTCCTTGGTTTCCTGGAAATCAAAACGACAAGCAACCATTTCTAAGTCTTCCTCTGAAGCTGAGTATAGAGCCATGGCCACTACAGTTTGTGAGATCATTTGGATGGTACAGCTTCTTAAAGAACTTAAGTTTTCTGACTTGGTTCCTGTTCCACTTCACTGTGATAATCAAGCAGCCACTTACATTGCTTCCAACCCCATGTTTCATGAGAGGACCAAACACATTGATATTGACTGCCACATAGTCCGAGAGCAGCTTAAGAATGGCCTCATTCGCACTGCCTATATCCCCACCTCTGAGCAGCCAGCAGACATCCTTACCAAAGCTCTTGGGAAACATTCTCACCATCATTTGCTACACAAGTTGGGAGTGCTGGATCTCTACCACCCTCCAACTTGAGGGGGGGTATTGGAAGTATTAAACTGATTAGTTTGTTAAACTGCTGTTTAACTACTTTTAGTTTGCTGTTAGTTTTTGATTAATAGAATCAGTTTAATTTGTTATTTAGTTTGTTAGCATAGTTGTTAGTCAGTTATTTAACTTAATCATTTAGTTAACTTTAGTTAGTAGTTAACCATGGTTATCTTCTTGTATATAAAGAAACATTACACATCAATATATGCAGTGGTTGTAATTTTTCCAGATATCTTCTTCTCTTTCTCACTTCCACGAAAATCAACAGTTTCAATCTTTTTTTTCGAAACAGCACATTTTTATTTCTGGTTATATAAAGATATAAAGAATGGTAGCACATTTTTACCTTTGGTTATATAAGTATATAAAGAATGGTGTTAGTCTCCTTACATTTATCGAAATATAAACCCATAATATTACCTATAAAAAAAATATATATTTAACAATTTGTATGGCTGAATATAATTGGTTTTCGTCATTATCATAAAGTTGTTTACAAACTTTTTCAAAAACATTCAATAAACATATCCGCATCAGGCTTTTCATCTGGTTAATTATAAGAAAAAATGAAGTCCAATCAATTTATTAAATTGAATAATGATATTTTTACAATTTCAACACTTTAAATAAGTTTAAAAATATCTTATAAGATTTTGAGCTTCTCCATAAATTGTAAAATAGCTTCTTTAAAATTCTATAAACACTTTTGAATTACAACCAAACTAAACAACCTGAAATAATTTCAAAAGTGCTTATGACTTCAGATAAGCTCTTTTGATCAGCAAATAAGTTCAATCAAGTAGACTCTAGAATAAATGCAACCCAAACCGGAAACAGAACCTGTCGTCCCTGTATCAAATATATCATATCAACAAATGTACGAAAATCATATCATAGGGTCTCAAACCCACGACAAGAATATAATTCAACTACAAAGTCTCATAAAAATCGTCTACAAACATACATCCAACTGTCCATATAAATATACAAATGGCATGTGATAAAACTATAATCTCTCTCTCTTTTTGTGGTTGGATAACAAGCTCTTTAACCACTGGGGTTAGTTATACCTAAAAGATTGTCTTCAACTCAGAGAAGAGGCAATTATTGCATTTACCAAAAAAAACTATAATAACTATGAATTGGGAAAGATGGAAATCTGAAAACATGTCAAAAGCATGCTGGGAATCTTAATTGATTAAACTCTTTTGTCGAAGTATGTATCAAATGCGATTCATGTTTGATGGAAACAAAGGTATCGGCAGAATGACTTTGTGGCTACTTTTAACAAACAGAACTGTAAAAGGCTCTTTGTAAATTTAGTTTTTGGATTCATGACTCAAATTTCCACCACAAACCATTCATAAATGGGCCCATCCGCATACCATTCCAATTTCCATCAACAAACCATGGAAAAACCCAAAGAGGTTGGCCAGACGGTCAATGAGATTTGCTCATTTTCTTGAGTTCTTAGATTCAAATTTTGAAGTCATCTGTCATAATAATATTGTGGGTTACTTGGTCTTTTGGGTTTGTAGAGTATTCAATGAATTTCAAAGATTAGTTAAGGTATACGCAAGCTAGTCCAGACACCTTGACTATAAAAAAAAAAAAGGGAAGTGATTTTTAGCACTATCTAATTGATCAATATCCCTCGTTACTAATAATTAAAAGTTAAAAATTAAAACAAAATTATAAAATAGAAATTATTATATTATTCTAGTAATTTTATTAAGGTTAAAATTGTCAAAACAAAAAGTATTTAAAAGTGGAGGACACTTGTCAATTTGATGGGGGCTAAAACACTTCCCGAAAACAAAACATAACAAAATTAAATTAATACCGTTGACCATATTAGTACCAGGAATTCTAGTTCTATTACATTTGTGCCCCCTTAAAATTGCTACCAATCTTTAGGTTTCCCAGCTCTAATACTTTTTAATTTAACAAAACTCGTAAATAATGGACTTTAACATAGTCATAATTGTGATAAATTTCTCCCTCTCTCTCTCTCTCTCTCTCTCTCTCTATATATATATATATATATATATATATATATATATATATTGATTAGTTTTACTCTCCATAAAACTAATTAATTGACATCTTTTTTTAATATAAAAAAAAATTCAAAGAATTTTTCAATAAAATGTAATAATTATTATCACTTTATATTAACATTTAGTTATCATATACTATTCTAAATTTTAAAGTACCATTTTTTTTTTATCATATTTAGATATAAGACTCTTATGGAACTCTCTTACAAACGTGGTATGTCACATCATCACCATGTGACATGTGAGTTCAAATGACATTGATATAATATTAAATATTATAGGCCCTATGCCAACTGGCACTGATGTGGCATTTGTAGAACTCATGTGATGATAAAAAATAATATATACAAATGGAAATGGAAATGGCCTCTGATAAAAACTATAAATGACTAATTAACTATGGATTGGCTTCTAATGTTCCACCCCGAGACAAAAAATTGGACTCCATGAGGAACTAATCTATGGAGCTACATGGAAAGTGAGGGAAAAAGTTGGGAAAAGACTGAGCGTATAAATCTTGAGAGGGGCTTCTAACAGGAGAGTAAATCAATTTGGATCAACTTCGTCATCTACGTCATTTGAGCTGGTAATTCTACCAACTTTGGTAATCCTACCATCATGATTTTTTTTGTTGGGTAGGGGGGACATTAACTTTTGCAAGCACAGTAAGTAGCACTTCTAGTGGCACATCGTCGGCAGCAATTGGCTCAGGAAGTAGCATTTTTGGCAGTATGCCTATGCCATCGGCAAGCACTGGATGTAGCTTTTTTGGCAGTACGCAATCGGCAAGCATTAGAAGTAGCATTTTTGGCGGTATGCCTACACCATGGGCAAGCATTGGTACGCCATGGGCAAGCACTGGATGTAACATTTTTGGCAGTACGCCATCGGCAAGAACTGGAAGTAGCATTTTTGGTGCTGTAACTCCACCTATTGCAAGCACAGTGTTAGCCATTGTAGTTCTGTAAAAGATAAAGGGTCATACAGGAGCTCGTCAATACGCTGTCGTTTTGAGTAAACCTTTTTAGCTATTACTTTTGAGCTCAAACGAGCTACTGTACTAATCTTACTTTACCAATATTTCATGTATTCTCTCCTCTGTATATAAGAGAGATTTTGATTGTATTTTGTTTTCATTCAACTTAATACAAATCAGCTTTTACATTTTCTTTACTCTCTTAAATCTTCTCACACAGGAATTAGTATTTTTGGCGGTACATCTTCTGCAATCCCAAGCACTGGAAGTGGCATCTTTGGATTCAGTTTCGGAGCTACTTCTTCAGCTTCCACGAGGTTTCTAACCCTTTTAAGTGTTGGAAGTGCGCAGGCATGTGTGACTTCAACTGGTTTTTCAACTTCAACTCAGAGCATGCCTAATCAGTTTGGATCAACTTCGTCATCTAGGTCATTTGGGTTGCCTGGGAATCCCGCCTTTTCCTCTGGCAGTTCATTATTGGGCTCCTCAACTTCTGTGGCTAAGCCTTTTGGTTCAACTCTTACATTTGGATTGAATTCCACTTCTTCATCAGAGGCCAACTCAATCAGCTCCACCAGTGGCTCTACCACCGATGTCTTTGGTTCCAGTTGGCGAGCCCCTAAGACTCCCTCATTTGCTTCAAAATTCAACTCTTCATCTCCCTCAACTAGGTTTCTGTTTGGAGTAACAGCTTCGTCTGGTGCTACTATCAGTGCTCCTTTGTTTGGGTCATCCACGAATACCAAATCAAGTTCCGGTTTTCCGTTTTCGTCGGCTGCAGCGGCCACCTCATCACAACCTGCCTCTGGTAATGCAGGTTCTGTATATGCATTTGGTTCTACTCCCTCAAATAATAATAATGATCAAGTGGGTATGGAAGACAGCATGGCTGAGGACACAGTTCAGGCATCCACACCTGCAGTTCCAATATTTGGTCAACAACCCATGACACCTTCGACTGGCTTTGTCTTTGGTTCAACAACTCCATCAGGAGCAAATCCTTTCCAATTTGGAAGCCAACAGAATCTAGCCACACCCCAGACCCCTTCTCCATTTCAGGCTTCTGGTAGTTTAGACTTCAATGGTGGAGGTAGCTTCACATTGGGCAGCGGCGGTGTTTACAAGTCTCGAATAAAAATCAAGAAACTCAAGGGCAGGCTCAGGAGGAAGTACATACAACAATTCTGACAGGTAATTTGGTTTCCTTTTAGGAGGCCGTGGTCATTTCCAATGCTGAAAAGGAAAATACCAAGGACAAGAGATTAACAGCATGAGCTTTGCTGTTGCCTGTTGGGTTAGTCACCGGAATTGTTTGGTACTGGCAAATATAAGTCAGACGTCGCAGGGTTTTGAAATACGTCGATCATGTCCTTCCTTTACAACTTTCTTTTGGGCAAAAATTTTATAGTTGCACTGCCAGGTATGAGTTGTCACAATTTTGTAATAGTCTTAGTAGCAAAATCTAAGAACATTTATGGTGTATTTTAGTTGATAGGGGTTTCAGGTTGGGCAGTTGTACCTTGGATCCTTTTCTGTACTCTGTTATATGTAATTATGTATCATAAAAGAAAAGGATATGAATTTTATCCTCCGCCTTCACTTGAATTTAACTATCTTCTCCTTTTCCAATTTTCCTTTTCTTTGTTTCAGATTCTTGTATGGTTCTAATATTTATTTTTTTACCAGGCAATCAATTATATGGTAGAAAGTGATGCTTTTTTTTAAGTTTTTGGTAGAATCCTGGTTATAATGTGTTTTGATGAGGCTTGATTATATTAGTAATTTTATCCGATATGAGATCACAACATTTCGGATGCCTCGCCCTTCTGCGCTTTGATGAGTAGTAGCGCATGCAATTTCTCTATTACTTGTGTCTTTGTGAAGAAGAATCATGGACCCAACGGCAAGAATGCATTTTGATCGGGCCGCCCTGATGATCCACCTGTGCAGGGTAGCTGACACCATCCATCTTGTTCATGCTGTCTCAAGTATGAAGCCGTACATGTTTTCTCATTTGTTTGGTCGTGTACTTTGTTGTTTTTTATGAAAGATTGAATTTTGTTTGTGGTTTTTGGTGGGTTTATTTCTGTCATTGTGAATAACGAGATTTGTTTATGAGGCCAGTTAGAGCCTCATGCAGCGCAGAGGCTTGCTGGGGAGGGTGTTGAAGTTTTTCTCTCTTTTTAATAAATCTTTTGTGATCTTTTATCTTTTGGGAATGGACAACCCAATTACACAAACTTTCTCTCACAACCCTGAGTTACTGGCTTACAATTGGTTAGCTCGCAAATAAGGTAAAACCCATATTGAGCAGACATATCTATTTACGAATTGACCAATTATAAACTGTCAAGTTAAAATTGTGAGAGAAAATTTGTGAGATTAGGTTAGTGTGATATATTAGGAATGATTTAAAGCTGCTGAATATAATTAGCCTGGAATGCATGGTAAGGCAGAATTTGGTGCATCTTAGTGATCACTTATGGGTGTTGTATTGCATATGGTGCTTTTGAAATTGGGGAAGATAAGGTGTTGAAAGCACTCTAGGAAGCTTTCGTTAAATTATTTGTTCAAGTATCAAATCTGATTCATATTTTATGCAAATAAAGAGTGAAACATCTCCATATTGTGGCTGTTTGTAAACGGTAAAGGCTCGCTATTTGTAAAGTAATGGAATCAAACTTTGCTGTCAGAAAACTGACCACCAACCCTGCATGGATGGGCCCATTTCGGCCCATCTGCATAACATTCCAATTTCCATCCCCAGCCTTTTTTTTACTACACGTGTAGAATTTCAACTTTGCAACCTGCTTTATATCAACCATCAAGAGACCATATGATTAAAAAATAAAAACAAGAATTTTTTTTTTTTTTTTCCTGAAATTTCGTAAAATAGTTTGCTTTCAAACTGAACAATGGAACCGGTGAAGGAAGAAGAAGTTTACAGCTGGAGAGAGAGACGGGCGAGAGAAGGAGAGGCAGAGACATATTAATAGCCGTTGATCATGGTCCTAACAGCAAGCATGCTTTTGATTGGGCCCTCATTCCTCTCTGCAGGCTTGCTGACGCCATTCATCTTGTTCATGCAGTTTCAAGTATGAAACCATACCTTTTTTTGTTATTTGTTTGGTCGTGTAGTTTGTGGATTTTGATGAAAGATTTAATTTTGCTATGTGGGTTTTGGTGGGTTTGTTCTTGTAGCTGTGAATAACGAGATTGTTTATGAGGCCAGCCGGGGGCTCATGCAGAACCTTGCTCTAGAGGCTCTTGAAGTTGCTATGGTCAGTCAGTGATTGATTTGATTTTCTTTTTTAATAGTCTTTTGTGAACTTCATGCGTTGTTGTTTGAGAGATGTTAAAAAAGAAAATCTGCTAGAATTTGTTTGATTTCTAAAATTAGTTGGAGTTTCTGTTTATGTTAGTTTAATGAAGTGGATCAACTGATGATATCCTTTATAGGTCAAGTGAAAAAAACATCAAATAGCAGTACTAGGCTTTATCCAAAATTACTTGATTTGAAGCGCTAACAATGAGCTGCTGAAAGACTTCTGGGTCCTTGTTCTTAGCTTTGTATATATGTTACAACTCCATATTTGTAAAGTTTGCTTCTTCATTGATATACAGTACAGTTACAGGATTATAATTCCCTCGATCATGCACTTCAATATAAACTTTAAATCAGTATATGATTAGCTGTTAAAGAACTTAGTAACATGAATGGACAAACTTTGTACATAAATTGATGTGTCACACAATGAATGGAAAGAGTGAAAATAAAAATATGAATTCAATAAATGAGAGAGAAGGATGTTGTAGTTTATATTGAAACCTTCATATGGTTGTTGTGTAGTGTTGTAACTTTGAGAATCAATGCAAGGTGTTATGAGAAGAGTTAGCATTAAATTATTGTAATTGACATGGACCAGGTGATGACCGAGGCTCGGATTGTGCAAGGTGAAGCAGGTAAGGTAATTTGCAAGGAAGCTGAAAGGATAAAGGCTGCAGCTGTGGTTATGGGTACCCGAGGCAGAAGCTTAATGCAAAGGTTCTTTCTGTGTGTTAGTGTGTTTTATTTTTACTATTGTAATGCCTTATCTTACTGTGGTAATGCTTCTCTTGCATGTTGTTGGATTTTTGTACAGTCCACAATTTTAAATCTGCTCCTGTCGTAATTGTTCCTGGAAAGGGTACTACCATCGAAAAACTGAAATTTTCATTGAGTAATTCAAAGTTACATTGCTGGGGTTAGTCACACAGAGTTCATTATTGTTTGGATTGGAAGAAGCTGGTGATGAATCATTGATATGACGGAACTTGGAACACGTAAGAAATTGAAGTCATGAACGCTGTGTATTCTGTAATATTTTGATTGGTCATATTGTTAGCAGGACTGCAAAATGTCTACTAATTCTAGTATTGATGTGTCATTGATTCTTTTGGCCTATTAAATGCCAAAATGAAGTTTTCTTTTACTACCTATTTAGTTTATATGGTCTCTGTTTGATCAATCAAGATCATCCCAGATTAGACATCCTAATTTTCAATTAAGTAGACCAAACCAATCTGCTAACATAATGCAGATATTCAGCAAAATTGTTGACGGTGGAAAATTCACCATCCTCCATTTAGCCTACCTTTATGAATGAATTCTTTGTCTTAAGAATATAAATATTTTCATAGGACATAAATGACTAATCTTAACCACTACTAGGTAGCCCAGTAGTCAACTAGAACTCTTGGGTGTATTACTTAAAAAGTCATAAGTTCGATCCACCTGAGTTACTAATAGAGGTGACCAATGAGGGGATTTATCCGGTTGTTAATTTCAGGGCCCTGGGCGAATAGTTGAAGTAGCACAAGTTCACCCGAACACCCTTGGTCACCAAAAAAATAAAAAATGACTAATCTTTCATCCTCTTTTTGCTACTGCACTTAGATAGGCCTGATACTAGGTCCATGGGATTAAGTTGGTCTGATAATTTACAAACAATGATTGGGTTGAGCATGTTTGGGCTCCTCTCTTTGCCAGGCTTTGCTCTGGCCACAACCACAACCACAACCACAAGAACACAAAACCTTGAGCTGTGTCATTATTGGAAATTCCATTTAAATTTTGGATGAGAGAAAGAACTCAACTTATCCTATATTGTTTGTTCTCATGGATAATATAGATGCTGTTTTCTTAACAGAAAGGCTATTATTTCAGAATTCTTGTGTGAAGGTAAAGACACTAAGTTGAGAGCTTGCAGTTTGTCCAAATAAATGTCTGATGTTGCAATAAAGTACACACACATAGTCAAGAGAATCTTTGTAGGTTTTTAACTTTTTATACCTTGGAATTGCACAATGAGAAAAGGTGGTGGAGAGAAAAACCTCAAAAGATTAGATGAAAAAAAAAAATATATATATATACATTTTCACAGAAAGCTGAAATGGGCCCAAGAAAGAGAAAAGGCAATATCATGTTTCACTATCCACAGAAAACAAAGAGAATCAAAGAGATCTTGCCTGTGGATGAGGCCAGGTCCACCTCTTCCACTGTTACTTATGGCTTGAAAATGAAGGAAAGCTGAGGTTATTGTAACTCCAAAAAGAAGAATATACAGGATTAAACTGAAGATAAGCAGGATTATTCATATCTGACGACATTCCAATCGGTGGAAAATTGGGTGGACAAGCAGGAAACACCTATTAAGTCAGCCAGCAACAATTAGACAGCCATTAAAGTCCAACATCAAAGTCTGCTTAATTTAGATTTTGTGAAATATTTCCTCTGCCTCTTTGGAAAATAAGTTGTCAATGTTGAAGTCAAGCCTGGGATTGACAGCAGCTAGTTCATTGATAGGAACTGTTGATTGTGATGATCACAAAGGAGAAGATCCAGTTGATTAACAATATGAAGTACTAACTCCTGAAACTGATAAGCATGTTAAATTATTACCTCTACTTTTCGTTGAAGAGATTGAACATAGTTGATGATTTGGTCAAGCATTAAAGCTTTTCTAGTGATCTTGTTGCACCCCGGTACTAAATCTTGCAAACACTTCATTCTCTCGCTGATTTTTTCCCTTCTAGCCTGAATAATTACAGCATAATCTGATTAAACTTTGTTCATAACATCTACCGATAACAAAGCCAGAAAACACTGAAACTGCAACTCACTCTTTCAGCTAAGCTATGACTATCAGTGGCTTGACCGCGGCGTGCTCGGACATGGATGTAATCAGGTTTTTGAACCTCAGAAACTTTTGAATTCTCTTTAGAAGTATCACCAGATGTTTCTCTGTTGTTATTGCTGTTACTTTTGTTGTTGTTGTTGTTTTGTTCTGTGATCTTTGAATCTCCCTCTTCAGCACAACCTTTCATCCGTTTGTCTTTGGCCTCATCTTCTGCTCCAACCTACCCATACCCAAAACAGAACTTTCATTAATGATCTAATTCATCTTTTAAGATCTTGTCCCTCTCTTTAATTTAACCAAATGTATCACACAAATAAAACACTTGTCTACTCAAAGCAGTAAATGAGTACATAAAAGAACAAACTTTGGCTTGAAAATTAGAACTTTTTAACACAAATTCCATACATACGTCGTTCGGCAGATAATCCCGCTTGATAATTGTTTGATCAACAACATCACCTGCAGGGGGAGTTGGATTGCTGGTCAAAGGGGCAAAAATATATACCGCATACGTTATAAATGTTTCAAAATTACTTTTGAATTTGCTACACTAACTTTAGCTAGTACATTATGTGCTTAGATAATAAATAATTGTTATATTCATTTATCTGTTTTCTTGGCGATGAGTAAACAATCAGAATTATTGAAACTGTTTGATGATCTAAAGGATAAAAAAATGGGGACCCAATTTTGCTTTTATAGGTTGCAGTAGATGGCTATGGTGTCATATGGGGAGCCGAAATGCGTTACAACTTCAATTGGTCTTTCTTTTGAAGAAAAAACTGTCATGGGAATACTGTGATCATGGAAAAAAAGAATCTATAGTTTTAATCATTTTAGAATGAAAAGGATAGAAAGTTTGCATAGGACCCCAGTTTTTCCAAAGTGAAATCATTAACATTTGTGGGGCTCTATGAGGTCTCTATCACTTGAAAAATAATCTAAACAAGAAGCACAAGTTTTGACAAGACATATTCAGCTTTCTGTACCTGTAAATGCTTGAGATGGGAAGGGTGTTGATGTTGTTGTTGAACTTCCTTGATCAAAGGCCAAATTGTGAGAGTTTCGTAAATCAGCATCCCAGATAGAAGAGGGCTGTAGCTGCAATGTCAGTAGTATATATCTATGTGAGTAAATCAGCAAGTAAATGTAATACAAAGTGTAGAAAGGATTAATTAATTACTTACAGTGAAGCAAGATGAATCAAGAAATGTTTCCGGTGAAGCACTGATGGTTCTCCGTAGCCCCATATCAGAAGGATTGATTCCCATTTCCAATCCAGAACATGAAACTACTTGTTGTACAGGATTAGACTGAAGATAACCAGGATTATTCATATCTGATGACATTCCAATTGGTGGAAAATTGGGTGGACAAGCAGGAAACACCTATTAAGTCCGCCAGTAACAATTAGACAGCCATTAAAGTCCAACATCAGAGTCTGCTTAATTTAGACATGTTGCCTCACCTCTTTGGCAAAGAAGTTGTCAATGTTGAAGTCAAGCCTGGGATTGACAGCAGCTAGTTTCATTGATAGGAACTGTTGATTGTGATGATCACAAAGGAGAAGATCCAGTTGATTAACAATATGAAGTACTAACTCCTGAAACTGATAAGCATGTTAAATTATTACCTCTACTTGTCGTTGAAGAGATTGAACATAGTTGATGATTTGGTCAAGCATTAAAGCTTTTCCAGTGATCTTGTTGCACCCCGGTACTAAATCTTGCAAACACTTCATTCTCTCGCTGATTTTTTCCCTTCTAGCCTGAATAATTACAGCATAATCTGATTAAACTTTGTTCATAACATCTACCGATAACAAAGCCAGAAAACACTGAAACTGCAACTCACTCTTTCAGCTAAGCTATGACTATCAGTGGCTTGACCGCGGCGTGCTCGGACATGGATGTAATCAGGTTTTTGAACCTCGGAAACTTTTGAATTCTCTTTAGAAGTATCACCAGATGTTTCTCTGTTGTTATTGCTGTTACTTTTGTTGTTGTTGTTGTTTTGTTCTGTGATCTTTGAATCTCCCTCTTCAGCACAACCTTTCATCCGTTTGTCTTTGGCCTCATCTTCTGCTCCAACCTACCCATACCCAAAACAGAACTTTCATTAATGATCTAATTTATCTTTTAAGATCTTGTCCCTCTCTTTAATTTAACCAAATGTATCACACAAATAAGACACTTGTCTACTCAAAACAGTAAATGAGTACATAAAAGAACAAACTTTGGCTTGAAAATTAGAACTTTTTAACACAAATTCCATACATACGTCGTTCGGCAGATAATCCCGCTTGATAATTGTTTGATCAACAACATCACCTGCAGGGGGAGTTGGATTGCTGGTCAAAGGGGCAAAAATATATACTGAATATGTTATAAATGTTTCAAAATTACTTTTGAATTTGCTACGCTAAATTTTGATAGTACATTATGTGCTTAGATAATAAATAATTGTTATATTCATTTATCAAATTGATAGATACAGTATATAACAAAGTATAAAGTGAAATCGCGGAACGAAGTTTGGCGCATTTATTTATTTATTTTCCATGTAAAACCATAAAACTTACTTGCTCTTCCTGCCTCCGTCTCAAATTTCAGAAGTAACTGATTTGCTAGTTCATCTTGAATCTTTTTAGTGTCTGCTTTATCAGATACCTCATCCAAGAGCTGTTTTTTCTTGGCTTGCTGACCAACTTCTTTGACCAGCATGGTTTTGCCAATGCCACCCATTCCGAAAACCCCAATAATGCCCACCTCAGTATCTGCTAAAGCGTTCAAGACACCATTCAAAGTTGAGAGTCTTGATTCAAATTCCTCGTAATCTTTGTTCTTAAGCCGAATGTCTTCATGAGTGGTAGGAAGGGAAACTTCACTGCATGTTTCTTTTTCCTGCAGGAATTCAGCTACAGCCTTCACCTTTTTCGATGCTTTCCTGCTATTTTTGTAAAAGGTGATCAAGTTGAAACATCGGCTGTTTGTTTTCTCTTGAATCAACTTCTCTGCTTCATCAATGATGGAATCCACATCCCTCTGCCAGTCTTTAACCTGCTGTTTGATATTTTTCACGTTCTTTTCAGCTGCAACAACCTTATCCTTCACCTCATCTCTCGCATCCTTCAGCTTTCCAATTTCTTTTTCGAGATTGCTAAAGTTGCTTTTGTAGTTGTATAAGTACATAAATGGACGCCCTATAGGAGCACCTAAGCACTTTCCAACTTCTAAAACAGCATTCCCCGCAGTTTCTTCCATTCTCAACCCGTTTTTCCTTCCTTAGAAAAAATAGAGCTGAACAAAAAAAAAATAATAAAAAAATAAAACAAAACAGAGAAAACAACGGGACAACCAGGGAACAAAACCACAATAACAGTAAAATAGTGATAAGGAAATTATTCCAGCGAAATTTAGACGCAAAAAGTGGATAGAATCGGATTACAAGTTAAAATATGAAGTGATTTGGATATTAGTGCTTACTAAAAGAGAAGCAGGGGATCCAGATCCAGAAGAAGGGGAAGCAGTGAAAAATCTAGTGATAAGTATTTTCAAGCAAAATACAAGGAAAGATCTGGTTTTGGACTTTGTATGGAGAGACTTAGTAGAAGAAATGAAAAGGGAAAGCGTACTCAGAGATGTCCATAGCAGAGGGTTGAAGTGATACAGGACATTTGTGAATTTGAATGGTTTAATAAAATTATTTTGAAAGGCTAAAAATGTTTTGTTAGTCAACAAAAAGACAGCAAAGAAAGAAACATGCCAACAAACTTTTTTTTTTTCTGCATTATTCAACAAACTATTAAATTACTAAATCTATAAAAATGCAGTAAAGCAAAGAAATGCACCAAAAAATACGATAGATCAAATATTAATTGAACTGTTTCTTGCTTTTTTTTTTTTTTTTTTTCGAAGAAAGTTTGGTAAATATCAAAAGCCTAAGTTTTCTTAAGAATTCCCCACTAAAGCAAGCATTGACGCTATAGTGAAGCAAGGTACTAAGGTGTAACAGCCACAAATGGGTAGATATCATCCTTAACAACCGGCTTGGAAGGAGAGAGGGCCCATGTGGTTATTAACCTACGTGAAGTTTTGATTTTGATGTGTTTGAAGATGGTTGATTACGTAAGAATTTGATTTCGATATGTTTAGGGATGGTTTTGATTTTGTGTAATGCGTTGTTTGAATGAAAGAGGTGAAGGAGAGGGTATTGATGAGAGAAATTTGAAATGTACATAGTTATTCAATAATTTTACTAATTTGAGGGTTAAAGAGTAATTTTATAATCTACTTATCATTTTAATAAATAAAGGGTTAAAAAGGTATGATCTATTAAAGTTGGTCATAACTCATTCTCTCCCCTTTCTATAAAGGATGGTGAGTAGAGATTCCATTTAATCTTCTTTGTTTTCTTCCTGTTCATTCTCATTAATTTTGTTTCATTATTTCATAATGCGTTTAATTTATTAAGGTATTGGGCAAACAAAGAGAGATCTTATGGCTTCTCTTTGCTCGGCCAATCTTATCTCCATCTAGGCTATCAAGAGTAGACTTGGTAAAACGGATACGGGTCACTAATTTAGAATCCATTTTTATATTTTATTAAGTATAAATCTTATCTCCATCTAGGCGAAGATGAAGGTACAAAAATATCATATCGTAAAAGATTAGAGTGGAAAGCCGACGTTTCGAAGACAATAAAATGCTAAACAAACTTACCAAAGTGAAGATAATAGTTGAAAGGAAGATGGTATCTAAATGACCAAGGCGAGATTCTGAAATGTAAACCACAATAATTCGCGGACTCTTTGAGAGTCCATCCTGAATGTTCACTAGTACTGCAGTTTCCTGATATCATATTCACTTTTATTGGTGAAGTATGTGATCATAAGATGCACTCCAGTCAAGTCTACCAATGTGAAGCCGAACAGCACCATAGGAAACTAAAGTAACCATTAGAGCTGCAGTGGGTGTCTAATCAAATAATATGTCAATACACTTTCTGCTACACCAAATATAAGTTTTAGTGTATCAACGGTAAAAGGTTCATGTGAAGGCGTTGCATAAATCCAGTGGTATAAAGCTTTATGAGACAAATTTTGCATCAGTCCAGTCAAAAGTTAAAAACATCAGACACATTAATTTAGTGGTTTGAAGAAAACAGAGTCTTGACAGGACTCTTCAATCCCTCGACATTAAACTCTCTTTACTTTAGTGTAACAAATTTGCAATACGCGCTCTCTCAATAAACAAAATAAAGGAGACTAAACTTAACAGTATCAATCATTAATTTAGTATAGTTGATGCGTAAATATTTATCTTGTGTAAATTTACACAGATTTATGGATGCTGATTTTGAAACAAGCAATAACTGAAAAGACATGGTAATATTCCCAAATAATTGAATCAATCCACTCATTAAGAGAAACTACAAGAAGCATTGGAATACCAACTTCAGTCTCGTAAAATCCATTGAGTACTCTATCTCATCTCAATATTGGGCTTCTAAATTACTTAACAAATAGATATTGAGTACATTATTAGAAGGCAAATTGAATCATTTATGAAGTCATAGATCACCTACTGTGAATATCAAAATATAATTAAGAACTTCTACTAGACTCAACTGTTATTTATGCCAAACCTAAAGGCTCTTTGTAAAGAAAGAAATCAAGCTTTTGTTTTTGAAGCATGAACATGTTTTCCAATTAATGACTCAAATTTTCATCACCTACCTTAACACTTTACATCAACAAAGCATCAGAAATCAAAACATAACAAAAATAAATAAAAACAAGAAATTTCATACAATAGTTTGCTTTCAAATTGAACAATGGAACCGGTGAAGGCAGATTGAAGAAGTGTACGGCTGGAGAGCGAGATGAAGTTACCGCCTTTAAAACCAAAGGTGCCAGTAGCAGAGCTCCAGAGAGAAGGAGAGGCAGAGGCCCTACTAACCGAAGATCAAGGAGCCCAGCTTTGGTGATTCCACCACCGTGCTTTTTTGTTTTGCGGGGGGCATCAGCTAGGGTGATCAAGTAGCACTTCTAATGGCACATCACCGGCAGCAATTGGTGTTGGGTTGGGCCTCAACTCATTCTCTCCCATATGGAGGTGAGTGGCCCAACAAATTAGGCCCGAAACAACTCTGTCTTGTTGTTATCTTCTTCTTCATTATCCAGCAGCCAAAACGTGAGAGAGTGAGTGTTCTCCTCTAGTTGCCATCTCTTTTAGCCAGCCACATCCAGCTTTGTTCCACCATCGTGTATATGTTTGAGAGTGAAGCAAAAAACAAGGAGAAACGGAGAAGAAATACGAGTTTTTGAGTCTGAGAACAGTGCATAATCAAATCGTGACCTGGAGTTCGTTTGCCGTCCGATCGTTCTGATTTTTGGATATGTCGTTCATGAGCCACAACTCTACATTCTGAACGGTGGAGATTTGAATCCAAGCATTGAAAGGCAGTCAATTGTGGGTAAACCCGAAACTGCAGTTTCTATGTCTTTTGGGATTATTCTCTCCATAACTTAACCCCTGCATAATTTCCACAAGTGTTAACACAAAATTTTGTTATGATTTTGGATAAGACTATCGAATTACGAAGCAGCAGGATACTTTCTTTGTCCATAAGGCATAAAAATGCATAAACTAAAAACTCAACTTCTGTTGTTCAAGCACTATTGGAAGAGCTGCCTGGAAATTTCTGACCAACCTGCCATGTACAGATATCAAACCACTCGATGTTTAAGCAGTCCAAACAAATCTTAAAACAATTTAAATATCACCAATACACAATGAAGAAAGAATCAAGTTTTTTATCCACTTTCAAAGCATCAAATTCACAATGAAGGAAAGCTAAAAACAATCTGACCTCAACAAAGGGAACTTGAGCCAAAATAATGTCTCACAAACTACAATGAAGGATTTGTTTATTCATTGTTATGAGTAACACAGAAGCTTCTGTAGTGTTAAGTCATAGATTTCTGGATAATTTAGATGAATAACTAGAACCAACCATGGATTTGCAACTCAAATTGGAATAAAAGAAAGAATAAACCAACTATCTCAATCTTATTATATGAATAGAATTAGTAGGAAGACAAGTTTTGCAGGTAGACCAGATCATTATTCCACTAATATTGCTTCTGTGTTAAGGGAGGTTTTGAACAAGGAAATATACATTGGTTAAAGGCATTTGGCCGGAGAACCGGGGAAAAAGTCTACTATTTGGTTGTCTAAAATTCTCCGGACTTGGTTTATTCCTCGATCAATCTTTTCTTTAACTCAATAAGCAATGACAGAACAGGCAGACAAGAGTTAGGTGAAGAAGAATACTGTATATAGCTGTAGCTCACCATTCGCCCTTAAAACGCAGCGTTTCATTCTAAAAGACACCAAGCATAAAGAAAAATTCATAAAGGCTCCTATTGGATAGCACCCCTATATTTGCAGCAGCAGCAGCGGTTTGAGAATGAAAAGGGGGAAAGAAAATGGTGAGGGAAGGGGGAGAATAAGAGGAAGAAGAACAAAGGAAAAGAAAAATGGAAAGAAAAGGAAATTTTTTTGCATCAGTCCAGTCAAAAGTTAAAAACATCTTGACACACATTAATTTAGTGGTTTGAAGAAAATCCAGTCTGAACAGAACTCTTCAATCCCAACATTAATCTCTCTTTCTATTTGTGTACCAAATTTGCAATACGCTTTCTCTTTCGATGAACAAAATAAAGGAGACTAAAGTTAACGGCATCAATCCACCCGTTAAGAGAAACTACAAGAAGCATTGGAATACGAGCTTCAGTCTTGCAAAATCCATTGAGTACTCTATCTGATCTCAATATTAGCCTTCTAAAACATAACAAACAAAAATAAATAAAAACAAGAAATTTCGGAAAATAGTTTGCTTTCAAATTGAACAATGGAATCGGTGAAGGAAGATTGAAGAAGTGTACAGCTGGAGAGTGAGATGAAGTTACTACCTTTAAAACCAAAGGTGCTAGTAGCAGAGCTCGAGAGAGAAGGAGAGGCAGAGGCCCTACTAACCGAAGATCAAGGAGCCCAGCTTTGGTACTTCTACCACCATGCTTTTTGGGGGGACGTCAACTTTTGCAAGCACGGCAAGTAGCACTTCTAGTGGCACAACGTCAGTAGCAACTGGTGTTGGGTTGGGCTTACCTCATTGTCTCCCATATGGAGATTGGAGGTGAGTAGTTCAACAAATTAGGCCAAAACAACTCCATCTTATCTTCATCTTCTTCATTGTCCAGCAGCCAAAAACGTGAGAGAGTGAGTGTTCTCTTCCAGTGGCTGTCCTTTCTAGCCAGCCATCATCCAGACAGTGAGGCAAAAACAAAGAGAAACGGAGAAGAAATATGAGATTTGAGTCTCTGAACAGTGTATCATCAAATCGTGATCTGGAGCTCGTTTGCCGTCCGATCGTTCTGATTTTTGGATATGTTGTTCATGAGACACAACTCTACATTCTGAACGGTGAAGATTGGAACTAAGGATCGCAAGGCAGTCAATTGTGGGTAAACCCGAAACTGCAGTTTTTATGTCTTTTGGGATTATTCTCTCCATAACTTAACCCCTGCATAATTTCCACAAGTATTAACACAAAATTTTGTTAGGATTTTGGATAAGACCATCAAATTACGAAGCAGCAGGATACTTTCTTTGTCTATAAAGTATAAAATGCATTTAACTAAAAGCTCAACTTCTTTGTGTTTTGGGCAGACACACTTCTGTTGTTCAAGCACTATTGGAAGAGCTGCCTGGAAATTTCTGACCAACCTGCCATGTAGAGATATCAAACCACTTAATGTTTAAGCAGTCCAAACAAATCTTAAAACAATTTAAATATTACCAATACACAAGTGTTAACGGGAATAAGAAAATCCAGATAAAAGTAATCGTTCACTGAATACTTACCACTTTCCTGTGAAGTTGTTGTATAGTAGTGTTAAGGTCACCCTCCCAGCATTTTTTATCGTCATACAAAATATGCTCTCTTTTGTCTAAGTTTGGTGTGCTTAAGACTCCTCCCGAGAATGTGTTCATATTGGGGCATTTAACCACATTCAAGTCTTCCAAAAATGGGAATTTGAATGTGTAACTCCCAGAGCAAAAACTTGTGAGACTTTTTAAATTTTCAAGTGACAATGACTTCAATTTGTCGAAAACAATTTCATCGTTTTCTGTATCTCCCTCATTTGATACTACTTCTGGCATCATTCTACAGTCGTATATTGTCACTCGTTCGAGTCGCACTAGACTTTTTGCTGTTGAAGATGATACCAAGTTTATCAATCCATCGCATTGCCATACGAATAGACTAGTTAGACTTTCATAGGTCGCTGAAGATGGCAGTAGATTAATCAAAGTGTGGCAAAAATAGACATCTAGCATTTCAAGATTTTGAATAATTGAGTCCAAATGAGAGTCTTGTTTCCATATGTCTTTCAAATTAGAAAGTCCCCGTAGCTCCAATTGTTTTATCTGTGTGAGCATCCCAGCACGTTTCTCATCTTCTCCACATGAAAAAATCTCTTTGTATGGACAAACTGTTAATACCAGTTTTTGGAGGTTGTTAAATCCCTCAAGGATTTCAATTGGAAAGCATGCTGAATCATCCTTAATGATCTCAAGAAATTTCACTTTGGAAAACTGATGTTCTGGAAACTGGTCTTGCCATATAGACGTGATGTCCTCTCCACTTAATGTGATCAATTCCAAATTGGAGTTAACCTAAAAATCAACCGTATAAATCATATCAAAATTAATATTCTCTTTAACATTTCATATGGTATTTAATAATTTTGTGTGTATATATTTTAAATCGGAAGCAAGCAGAAAAAAATATTTTTTTTGACTGTAGACAAACTAGGAGTCATGCAAATAGCAATTTTACTATATAACTTTAATTTATGTCAAAATCTAATTTAATTTATGTCTAGTAAGCATTGAGCAAAGGCAGTGGCAAGGCAATTAAGGAAATTGCCATAGGTTTCCTCTGAATTAGGACAGGACAAAGTTAATAGTAATACAATGAATTTTACTATTTATTATCTGCAATAAGTTTTTAAACTATAAGATAAATATTACACTAAATAATTTTGGATGATATAACTCATACTTATTATATTATCATGAATACCGATAATAACATAACATTTCAACTTATTATTATCTAGAGCTGATAACTTCTTGTAATTTCTCTATGTAATCCTGAATTATAACAATTCTAAGCATTTTTGTCCCACTCAAAGTGAAAAATTCCACATGCACTCATATATAGCTCACCATTCGCCTTAAAACGCGGCGTTTCATTCCAAATGACAACACAACCATTTAGAAAATTGCTGAGGGCACCTAAGTAATTTAAGAGACAAACATCCCTCTTCTATCTATAAATAAAGCCGAAAGCTCACTCAAATCCCTAACCAGCAGCCTTATTAGGTGAAATGAATCTGCTTTTCCTCAAAATTTGTTGGTAGACAAGAGAAGAGAAGGTGCTGTGATGAAGGAGTAATTAATCTGAGATTAACATGAAGATAATCTCTCTATCCATTCTAAATTATACTGAGCACCTTTTCTTCCTCTTCGCAAACTTCTTTCATCCATTTTTTTTTTTTCAACATTGAACCTCAAATGAAATCTCAATTTTTCTATTGAATTGATGGTAGGTCGTATCGTTGATGATGCTAGCATTTCACAGAGTAGAGAATGAATTACCTTTCATTTTTTGGGTTTTCAATTTTTTTTCAATTTTTTTATAATTTCTTATACTTTCGGATTTTTTTATTTTAATAACTGATTGTATTTTTTAAAATATAAATTTTGAATGTAGACAAACTAGGGATCATGCAAATAGCTGTAACTTTAATTTATGTCAAAATCTAATTTGATTTAGCATGAAATGGACAGGACAAATTTTTCATGGTAATACAAAGAATATTTATTATATTTACAATATATATTTTATTATTTATTATCTTTTATAAGTTTTTAAACTTCTAAGTTTTTAATATTTATGAATTTTATTTACATTTAAATTTTAAATTTTAATATTTAATGTTTTTTTTATTAATAAACTTGAATTATACTGCCAACGATTCAAGTTTGAAGGGGAATAAGAAAATCAAAGAAAAATAATTGCTAACAGAATACATACCTCTTCTTTGTATATATGTTGTATAGTTGTATTAAGGTCACCTTCCCAACACCATTTGTCTTTATCCTCCTTATCTTGTTGAACTTTCAATAAACTTGGTGTGTTTAAGATTCCTCCGGAGAAAGACTTCATCTTGGGACAACTATCCACAATTAGTTCTTTCAAAGATGGGAAGTTCAATGTGTATTTCCCCGGGTAGAAGCATGTGAGACTCTCTAAACATATTAGTGACAACAACTTCAATTTGCTGAAAACAATTTCATCTTCTACTGCCACATCTTTCTCATTTGATACTATTTCTATCATCATTAAGCAAAGTTCTATTTTCATTTCTCTTAGCTGTACCAAATGTTTTGCTACGGATGACATGCCTATGTTTATCAATCCATTACACCAATGTACTTTCAAAACTGTTAAATTTTCGAAAGATGCCGAGGATGGTAGCACATATATCATTCTGAAACATAAACTTACTTCAAGAACTTCAAGATTTTGAAGAACAGCATCCAGTCTGAAGTCATTCCTCCACAAGTATTTCACATCAGAAAGATAGCTCAAATTCAAACTTTTTATTTGTATCAATGTCTCTGTACGTTTCTCATCCTCTCCACATGTGAATATTTCCTCGTACGAACCTTCTCTCAGTATGAGTTCTTTCAGATTATTCAATCTTTGAAGGATGCCAACCGGAATATTTGTAGATCTATCACCATTGATCACAACTGTACATCTGCTGAAGAAGTTTTCTGGAACTTGATGCTGCAATGTTGCCAAGTCGTCCACTCTGCTTAATGTTAATTCCTCCAAATTGGGGTTAATCTACAGATCAATTTGACAAAATCAAGTTGAAGTTGAAACTCTCTCAACCAATTCAACACATAAATATCAAGTAATCTATATATAAATGAGGAAAATATTTTGAATCAATGCATTGGTAAAGAAAAAATTAAAGATATATTTATTTAACAAGATATATTTATCTTTTATGTTAGTTTATTTAGGAAAATTAATGCATTAGTAAAGAAAAAATTAAAGATATGTTTATTTAACAAGATATATTTATTTTTTATGTTAGTTTATTTAGAAAATAAATGCATTGGTAAAGAAAAAATTAAAGATATATTTATTTAACAAGATAAATAATGTTAGTTTATTTAGAAAATTAATGCATTGGTAAAGAAAAAATTAAAGATATATTTATTTAATAAGATAAATAATGTTAATTTATTTAGAAAATTAATGCATTGGTAAAGAAAAAATTGAAGATATATTTATTTAATAAGATAAATAATGTTAGTTTATTTAGAAAATTAATGCATTGGTAAAGAAAAAATTAAAGATATATTTATTTAACAAGATATATTTATTTTTTATGTTAGTTTATTTAGAAAAATTAAAGAAAGAAAAAACGGCACTTAACTTTTGGACCAAGAAGATATATTTATTATATTTTTTTTCTTTATTCATTGTCAAAAAGAATTTCAAAATATTTGGTGAATAAATGAAAAACAGAACTATAGTTTTTTAAAAATAAATGCGCTCTTCTAAGACAATTTTTTTTTCTTATTATTATTAAGATAGAAAAAGGATCATACCTTATATTCGGAAGTGAATATGTGTAGTCTGTGACAATTACACACCTCCAACTTCTTTAACATTGGCCATTCTAAAGTGTGTTTACCAGGGTAGAAAGTTGTAAGTTCTGGCAAGTCTTCAAGTTTTAGAAAGGCTACTCGGGGAAAGATAAATGTATCAGTTGCTTCTGCTCCCTCTTCTTTGACAACAATCTCCTTTAATTCCTTACAATGCCTTATCTCAAGGTGTTGGAGTTGCTCAAAGCTTTTGATTATCAGAGATGGAAATACATATTTTAATTTTTGACAGCCATGCACAATCAAGCTTTTCAAATTTTGATAGCCACAAGATATTGTCGGAAGTTGGTTGTCCCAGATCTTTTCAGAATTGATTGCTCCAAGTTCTAAGGCCTCCAAACTAGGGAAAATAACCTGCTCAAAAGTGTTGATTTTTGTTTCAGTATTTTACCATATGAAGCCGAGAAACAATAGTATGTGACATGCCATTAATGTTATAAAGCTCTCTTTTGTGTATCAATCATGGAAATAATTATCACAATATGCCATATGATAAAACAACATACTATAAATCTCAAATTGTATCTTCAAAGTTAGTTTTAAACGTCTAAACATTGACAACACAATTTTTAGTAAAGAGATTTAACTGAAATTTTAAATCACAAGAAGGATTGAGCAAAAGGATAAGAATAATATAAAGAAAATATAGACAAATTACCTTTTTGTTAAAAATAGGTGTGACAGTATTAACTAGCTCATCCTCGGAATAGATTTCATTGGACTGCAAATTAATTGATGATCCCACCTGTCTGGTTTGCAATGTTGAAGGTGTATTTGCTGCTGAGTAGAAGCTTGCAATCCTTGGAAGATTAATCAAAGCCAAGAAGCGTAATTGAAAGAATTCAATCTTATCAATCACTTCATTCTTGTTTACTCTGTCTTCTCTTTCAACAACAAAAATCTCATTCATATTCTCACAGGCTTTCACCCGAATTCTTTGAAGTTGTGGAAGACTTCTACTAGCATTGGAGAATGAGAAGATATTTTCCAATTTAGAACAACTTTCCACTTCTATAACTTTTAAGTTGTAGAAAGACTTTGTTGTGGGTTGACCATAACATATCTTTTTCAAGTTAGTCAAGTTGAAAAGAATCACAGACTCCAAGAGGGGGAAGGCATCATAAGGTCTGCACTCTGTTGAGTCAACAATGCACATGATGTTAGGATTATTATGGACATGGAGATGTTTCAATTGTGAAAAACCCTCCTTGTCTAATTCGTAAACATCATTCTTGAGACTCTCCAATTTGTCTAAGCACAAGAATTCAACATTCCTAAAGCACTGAAATTGCTCTAGCCAAATTTTATTGACAGAACTGAATTCCAATTTCAGTGTTCTTAATGTGGCAGGTTCATCATACAAAAAGCTCTTAATATACATGTATGTCATCCCATCATTACCATATATGTCGTCTTGACCAAATGACCAATGTCCTATTGATATTTTGTACCTTTCCAGCTTTTTGGACAAGAAGTCCTTTGGCAAAATCCTGTCATTGGAAATGTATATTTCTAAAGCTGTCAGTTGAGACAAATGCTTAAACTCCTCAAGTCCTTCAACCGTCCACATAATGGAGCATCCACTCATATACAATTCTTCCAATTGTAATAAGCATGATATAACATTTGGTGCGATAACTTTTAGATTTCGACAATTACTTAAATCTAACAACCTTAGTTGAGTCAATTTACCTATTTCTCCTATCAATTGCTTAATCTGACAACATTGCAAACTAAGAATTTTCAGTTGTCTCAACTCTCCAATAATTGTTATATCTTCAAAATTGCCATAATTCAAACATAATGTTTGAAGATTTATTAGAAGACTAAGAGACGATGACAAGGACAACTTCATGTTGAGTAAACTTAGAACTCTGAGGTTACCCATCCCTACAAAAAATTTCTCAGGGATTTCGAAAGAAGAATCCTTCATCCCCATACTGAAAAAATCAAGTTTTGGACAATCCAAACCTTCAGGCCAAAGCTCGCTAATCACACTAGTATCAGCTAACGAGATTTTTGAGCACTTTTTCAATTCATCTTTATTTCTCCATTCCCTCTCCATGTTATTTCGCTCAGTAAATACATGTTGATCTCTATGTGCAATTGTAATGGCAACCGCACGAACAACGTCATGCATAGAAAAATGTTCATTGGTTCGCCCATCAAGTAACAAACACAACGCGTCGGGGTAAGTGGCGTTGTTAGACCAGAGGTCGCCAAGTGCTGCTAGGCAGCGTTTAAAGCGGTTACTGGTTTCCAGCCGATATACCCTAAGT
Source organism: Pistacia atlantica (assembly GCA_026229545.1). Classification (NCBI taxonomy): domain Eukaryota; kingdom Viridiplantae; phylum Streptophyta; class Magnoliopsida; order Sapindales; family Anacardiaceae; genus Pistacia; species Pistacia atlantica. The sequence continues at coordinate 25,469,086 of JAPEIT010000015.1, read as the reverse complement.
GTGGACAATGCTGCTACAAAAACGTCAACCACGACGGGTCAGTGAGCCGCGGCCTCTACTAGATTCTGAAAAGGAGGCCAGCTCCAAAAAACACCCGTGACTCTGTAGTAGAGTTGTCGTAACAGTAGAACCAGAGGAGTTGAATAGCACAAAACGCCGCATCCAGGATCACAAAAATATTCAGGCGTTAACAGACAACCGCGGCAGAGCCGAACTGAGTGTCTGTTAAAACGAGAAACTTCTGTGAAGAAGGAGGGCTTCTGGCCAGAGAAATTTTTAACAGAACTAATGCATTAAGAAATTTAGAGAGAGAGAGACATTGTAGAAAGAAGTTTTTATTGCGTTTTTTTCTTCTCTGCCTTCTGAAAGAAGGGGAGGCTCCTTATATAGGAGAAGGGAAGCACAATACAAGCATTACAAACCATACACGTAATACATAGGGATTACAAACATTTCAACAAGTGGAAGGCCAAGATCTGGCCAACATAAAAGTGAAATACAAGTGGCAAAAGATTAAGATAAACGGCTAAGATCTTGCCGACAGTCGATGGAGGCTACGTGTCTTCATCTGGGAAGAGGATGATGGCAATAGGATGACGTCATTCAGAGGATGAGGTGTCAGCCCTGTTTGGATCTTTATTGTCGTCAGAATCCATTGGGTTGTGAGTGTATCCAAGAGTCTTCCACCAGAGTGGATCAGGAGAATATGGGTCTTGGGAGTCTTGGACCATGCGGGCTTGGGCCTGGACATAGGCTGGATTGTTGAGAACAAGGTTAAGGTCTTCATCACCAGTTTGTATTCCAGGGATGGTGATTGCATGGGTTGGGTCGTATTCTAAAGGATAAAGTGTTTTTTTTGGGGGCGCTGTGATTGATGAGTTGAGTGTATTGGCAGACTGGGACAGTATCTTTGACTTTTGGGCAGACATTTGAAGAGGATCCTGCCTGGGAGTCTGCATGTTGGTAAACAGCGGTGATCAAGGTTTGGCAGTAAGTAGGAGGAAGTGTATCCCAAGGTGGTTCTGAGGGATTATGGCGAGGCCATAGGGATGGAGGGATATATTTATTTATGTGGCACATATGGGTTTGAAAATGTTTAAGTTCCTGAAGATGGAAAGACCAGTCTGTATGGAGGGAAAATGGATGGAGGTGATATCTTTTAACAGTGCCAATATGGGTGAGGTCAATGGTGAGGTAATGATCTCGTTGGAAAGTAAAGATAACATGGGATGTAGGAAAATGAAGCTTGGTGCAGAGGGATGCTTGTTGAGTGAAAAGAT
>JAPEIT010000015.1:25449869-25467706 GCA_026229545.1 Pistacia atlantica | reverse complement strand
TGAATGGAATATAATATTTGTTCTTTTAATATATAACATGGAATTTATAGGGTGATATAAGAAAAAGCTTTAATTTTACAACTTTGAAATGGGACTTCTTTTGTCCATTAGTGGAGTGGTTGTCAATAGCTCCACTCTTTCAAGTTTCAACCCATGATGAGCCTTCCCAGCTCCAACTCAACGGTCATTCACGTAAACCCAATGTCTAAAATTAGTTTATTAATATTTGAGTCTTGGCCGGGTTAGATTCAGGTAAGCTTAAATAAGGTTAAGATTTTTGTATTATTAGTAGTTTGTAATAGTGAGAAGCCTAATGTGAAAAAAAAATAAAAATAGAGAGTTAGAGTGAGTTGCTGTTATAATTGTGTAAAGTTTTGATACTCGTAAAGAATTCTCTGTTAAATACTCGACATAGCTTCTTAATCAGAACAAACCAAAATAAATTGTGTATTCTGTCTTTTATATTATACTTTACTTACGACGTATTTGGTTTTTTGGTTTCAACAAATAGCTCCACTCTTTCAAGTTTCAACCCATGATGAGCCTTCCGAGCTCCAACTCAACAATCATATATAAAAATGTACGCATGTCACGGCCCTTGGATTGTGAATTACTGAGAAATTAAAGACTATAATACTCTCTTAATTTGAGATTTTACTTCTGGTAATTTTGTTTCTTCTAGATTCATTTTTCTAATGCTACCTATATTTATATAAGAGTAATACCAAATATACAAACTAATTATTCAAGCTCTTATATACAAAGTGACTTAACATAATCTGTTAGACTGAAATATCTTTCATTTATTACATTATTACATACACTCATCAAACACTTAGAGATCATAGAAATCTTTGCAAATTTTCTGACAGCTGAAAATAAAATTCAGTTTAGATTTAAACCCTTCATCCATAATCGAATTTCTTCAACAGCCATGGATGAACTCGACATTCAAAAGAACAAAGTATTACATGAAGAAATCAAATAATAGACATGTCTTGAGCATAGGCAAGAATTCTCTTGAGCTCCCTGTTATAGAGGCATGGTCGCTCCAGATTGACAAGGTGACCTGCCTTCTCTATTGCCTTCAAGGTTGCATTCTGTCCGACTTGTCTATCAATTAATTAATTAAATAAATTATATATCGTCATAAATTATTTGGTCGATGTTGATTCTTTTTCAGTGGAATAATTGTAGCAAAAAAAACACAGGTAAATAAAGAAATAAATGTACATCAATTAAGATGAAGTAATAAATAACCTTACTCTTTCAAGTTCCAGGCAGTTTCCATATCGAAAATCAAATCATTTTTACCCCACAAGATATACACCTTCTGCAAAAATTAATTTAAATTTTATATATTACATGAATTTTAAGAGAACTTTATTAATTGATGAGTAATTAAGGACATAATAACTAAGATAATTGTCTAATTAGTACTTATGGCTAATGCATACTCAAGTAGGGCTTCAATCGAGCCGAGCCGAACCAAACCAAGTATTGAAAAGCTCGTGCTCGGCTCAGCTGGAATAGTCGAGTGTGCTGTCGACAAAAACTACGCCATTGTAACAAAATAATTGCGTACCTGTTGGTAACTAGGGATAGTAAATTGCTCATCACTTATGACCAAAGCTTTTAGAAGTTCAGCTCTCTCCTTTCTGTGGTTAAACATTTTCTGCCATCAGAGACCCACTTCATAGTCAACACTCAAGAATTCAAATAAGCACCGGTTATTAAAATATTTTTTTGAGCAAAAACCTAAAGATTAGGGAGGGATGATGTATGTCGGAACTAGACACATGGTAGATCAGTTTCTAGAGCTATTATTCGTTTTGACCCTTAATGAACGAAATAGAAAAACAACAGGAACAAAATAATAATAGTTAAACAAAACAAACAGTAAACAAATAAAGCAATACGCGTAATTTACCCTGGTTCACCCAATGTGGGCTACGTCCAGCTGAGTCAATATTATTGTAATATGCCTCACCTCTCTCGTTTACAATGAATGAATTGTTCTCACACCCATAACAAGAGAAAAGTATGTTTATATACTAGGTTTAAGAGATTAAACCTAGTTTTACAAGAATTCCTATTCCTAAGCCTAACCCAAAAAGGAATTAATAACTTAAAAGGAATCTTACAGCGGTTATACATGGAAAAGCCCAAAACCGCCTACGGGCTTGGGGGCATTGCCCCCGCGACCCCCGAGTGCGTTGCCCCCGCGACCCCCGAGTGCGTCTCCGTTACCCATTAATGCTGAAGTAGTCGACAACTCCAACACTTAAGACTCACATGGTTTTGTCCTAAAAAGGTACGTTTGGGTGATAAGGGTATCCTTATGCCATATAAACGACCAAGACTCTCATCAGGGGCTAAACACATGGGTATGTGGATGTATGCTCCTTTCTAGCATCAACTGCTAATGTATATGTGGATGTGTACTCCTTCTAGTGTCAACTGTTGATGTATGTATGATCCAAATACATAGTGTGTGGGTTCTCAAATGTATTGTCTACTTTAGACTCTAGAACCTGTACAGTTTTATCCTAAAAAAGCATCTTGGATAATGAGAGTGTCTTATGCTATATAAGCGATCAAATTTCTCGTCTCCTAACAGATGGCGGACTTTGACGCCGACAAGGAGTAATATTATTGAAAAAGGAAAATATGAAGTCATAAAATACAATTCAATACAACATAAGGAAAATCTGTATTTCGGAAACTCCAAACTATCCTGACTAAGTATATTGCGAATATCGGAAGCAGGTTTATCTCACCATTTCATAAAAGAAGATCCCACCAATTAGCTAAGCTACAACTTCACAATAAAAAAGTGCCGCGTACCTCCAAAATTTCTTTGTAAATGAATTCGGGCAGTCGTGGGAAGTTGTAACTGGCGACATCAAGGAGAGTCTTCACACGCTCAGCTGTTTCAGGAAGCAAGTAATCTACCCAGGAAGAGAACCCAACTCTCTGAAGCGCGGCATTGCTGACAGACTCAGTCAACGCCATGACTGAGCAAGTCACCACCACCGACTCAACCAAGTCAGGGTACATTTCAGCCATTTTTAACGCCACCGTCCCGCCATAGCTGAGCCCAACCAAGGTGCATCTCTCCACTCCGAGCTTCCTCAGCGCCTTACCCATACACTCACTTTGAAACTCCACTGTCCGCTGAGCTCGGTCCGTAATCGAGCCGCCAAAGAAGAGAAAATCCGGAACGTACACAGAATACGTTTTGGCAAAGGCTAGAACCTGGAATTGCCAAGTTAGAATACCATCGAAGCCAAATCCATGAAGAAACACCACAGCTGGCTTGTTGTTAGTTGTTTGAGTTGGAAGCCAGAAGTTTAAGATCGTCCCTGGCTCGATCTCTACTTCCTGAGTTGTCATCCCAACTAGCTTCACTGCCCCATGCAATAAGGATTTATATATCGAGAAAAAGTTCACCATCTCTGTGTATGTTTTTGTTCTTCCAACTATCTAACGGAGAAAAAGAAAGACACTGTTGTGCCCTAGTCGCGGAAAGGAACGTGAATAATTCCCTGAAGAAGTACTGATGTAATAGTTAAGTACAGGCTGTATAGCATTTATTAGACATTGACTTATCTGTGAAATGAAGGGTTGGAACACACAGTCTATTAGGTTATAAAAGGATAATACTCGCATTCAAACTGTTATTAGGTGAAGAGTTAAATTCATCTTATATTCTATCGTTATATCAAAGTTCAGTTTCGATTGAGTTTTGACCAGCGGGTGGAAAGTCAGGTGGCTTTTCACGACCCAAAAAGCGAAAACCACCAAAGTTGCGATGGATGGCTGTTAACAGTTCCATTGCCATGGATGGCTGTTAACAGTTCGACATTGATTAACAACTACTGCACTGCACAGGTAAATCTGAAAGAAAGAGACATTAAATGGTAATGCTCAGAGTTCAACGGTGGAATTAATGAGGGCATCAATATATTTTGCATAGAACAGAACAAGCTCTCAGCTTGGTTAATTTGAGTCAGTTATGACGATGTTGATAGTATGTAAATAGAACGGGCTGGGCTAACTTGGATTTGGTATTTAAGGGCCTATTTCATTTGTCATGTTTTCAACCCGACTGGGTTTATTAGCACCATAGGGGCTAGGACAGAGCAGAAAAGCCATACTTTTTAATAAAATTTATAATAATAAATTAAATTATTAAAATTAACTTTAATTTTTATTTTTATTTTTTTATAAATACTTTTGAAAGCCTATTATTATCTCATAAATGCTATTTTTTTTTTTTTTGATATTCACATTATTCCAAAATTGTAAATTTTTTTAATTGTTTTATAGATAAATTTTTTGATATTTTTTCTTCAAAGTATTAGTAACTATTTTAATCTATATATTTTTTTATCATTTAACTATATTATATTATTAAGATTATTTGTAATAAGGGTTTTTACTTTTAGTTTTAAATTTATCTGAACTTTCAATCTGATTACCTAAAATTTTATTTTAGAAATAAAGATAATGGGAGGGTATATAACATAAGTACTTATAAAAAAAAAAAAAAAAAATGAAATGAATGGCATTCATGGAATTTATAGGGTGATATAAGAAAAAGATCTATATGTTTACACATATAACTTATGCTCAAGCTCAAACTGCAAACAAATGTCAAATATTATGCCTTCAACATTGCTTTCTATATATATGAAGTTTGATTTTTTGGGTTAGATTTTTCTTTGTATTAGATATATTTATAAAAGTAGTATAAAACTTACGTGATTTATAACTCTATGATCGACATATCATTCATGTATATGTATTAAGTTAAATTTTTATACACATTTATTCGTTTTTTTATCACGTGAGTTTGTACATCCATTATTATTCTTTATACAATCATATAACCACATAGATCACAATTACATATAACACCGTATGCTACATGTGTGCATTATATCGGTTTACTACTTGTACTGTTGTACAAGATTCTTCAAGCACTTTGAGAGAGAGAGAGAGATCTGCAAATTTTGTGAGGGCTAAGAGAAAAATTCAGTTTAAATTAACACCCTCATCGATAATCCAATTCCTTCAACAGATAGCCATGGATTAACTCTATATTAAGAAGTACAAATGAACAAATACAAAAACGCCATGTAGATCCAATAAAGAAAGCTTCAATTCATCGATCAGTTAACACCAGAAATGCAAGAATTTCCACTAGCTTTGTTGAGCAGATCAGGCAAGAATTCGCTTGAGCTCCCTGTTGTAAACGCATGGTCGTTCTAGGTTAACAAGATGACCTGCCTTCTCTATTGCCTTCAATGTTGTTTTCTGTCCAATTTGTCTGTCAATTTAATTCAATGATTGTCATTAATTATTTGATTGATGCTGATTTATGTTCATATTCATATGGTCCCTCTATTGATTACAAGTCAATTTTTTTGTTTTTTAAGAGTAATTCTACTCTTTCCAATTGAAATTCTAAATTTTTTTTTTCATTTTTCATAACCAGTGGTATCTGGATTAGCTTACCTACACCTCACTAATCCTCCGAAACCCTAAAACTACCAATCAGATAAGAGCTCTAATGTCTAACCATATTAGCAATAAAGAATGAACTCAAATTCAAAACCTCTTGAATAACACACCGAAAAATCCCTATCGAGCCACTCAAAAATTCTAAATTTTCCATTCTAAATAATATGTCGGCTCATTTGATGTTCATATATCATTTAACACATCAACTTCTCATTTACACAACAAAACCATGTAAAAGAAGGTAATTAAATAGATTAAGTAAACTTACTGTTTAAGGTTCCGGGCAGTTTCCATATCGAAAATCAAATCATTTTCACCCCACAAGAGATATACCTTCTGCAATTAATCATCAAATATATGAATGTTTAATTAAAGAATTATGAGAACTTCATTGATGAATAATGACTAAGATAATCATTTATTTATTTTAATATTTCAAATTCTTAAGATTTTTTTTTTTTTTTCCAAAACCTGGATCCCTAAATATCTTGAATCGAGATAGCTCAACTAATGCATACTGAATTTAACCATTTACTAAATCAAGAACCTATTGCATTAAATATTACGTCTACCGTTCTACTATTCTATTAATATCTCGGCTTCAAATAAAATATTATCTTATAACGGAACAGATAAGGCTTTGTTTTATTATATTTTTAAAATTAAATCGATATTCAAAGTGGGAACCATATGTTATCTCTTAAGTCTTATCGAAGTATGAAATCGATAAATATAGTTGACATTTCAACTAAGTTATTAGATTCATCTCAATCATAGAATTTAAATATATTTTTTTCCCATAGTGGCTTTAGGTATTTTGTCTTGGTTGACTTAGAATGCCCCAATTGATATATAAAATACATCAATGATGAAATCTCTATGCCAAAATTGATCAAAACCTAGCACCAAAGTCGAAATGAAATGGCCAAAAGATAGATAGTTAATATTAAGAGTAAAGATTTTTTCTCACCTTTGTCTTAATGACACTTTTCCACCCGAAGTTTATGATTTGTTAACACCCAAAATATATTTTATTTTTTCAGTTGTCATTTAGCAACTTACCAAAAGTTAAGATAAGAGAGATTTTATAAAATAGAGATTAATGGATTGAATGACTATAATCGATTGAAAATTCTTCATTGTAAATCAGCTAAAAACAAGAAATTCTAATTTTACGGTAGTCGACAATCGGTAAGAAATCAGATGCTGGAGTGAGAGAAGTTTTATAGACAAAAAATCGAAGGTTCAAATGGTGGTGACCGAAAGAATTTTCGGTGTCAGAATCGGCTTTAATTGATAATGAAATAGGACTTTAATTAGTAATAGAATATCAACTTTGGGTGAAAAAGTTGTACTTTTTTTATGGAAAGGTGTCATTAAGTCAAATTTGGGAGGGAAAAAATCGTTTACTCTTAATATTAATATTGCGTACCTGTGGATAATAAGGGATAGTAAATTCCCTATCACTTATAACCAGAGCCTCTAGAAGTTCAGTTTTCTCCTTTCTGTAGATAGAAATCGTCTGCCATTTCATAGTCAACACTCAAACATTCGAATAACCACCATATTAGCTAAACTACAACTTCACAGTACGTAAATATGGAGATATCATCACATTTTGTGACAATGGATATTTGTATTAAAGAAAAAAGAGCACCTCCAAAATTTCTTTGTAAATGAATTGGGGAAGTCTTGGCAGATTGTAAGTGGCGATGTCAAGGAGAGTCTTCGTACCGTCGGCCGTTTTAGGAAGCAAGTAATCCGGCCAGCGAGAGAAACCGATTCTCTGAAGCGCAGCATTGCTGACAGACTCCGTTAACGCCATGACTGAGCAAGTCACCACCATCGATTCAACCAAGTCAGGGTACATCTCAGCCATTTTGAAAGCCACCATCCCGCCATAGCTGAGCCCAACCAAGGTGCACCTCTCCACACCGAGTTTCCTCAGTCCCCTAGCCATACACTCACTTTGAAACTCCACTGTCCGCTCAGGTCGGTCCGTGAACGAGCTGCCAAAGAAGAGAAAATCCGGAACGTAGACTGCATACGTTTTGGCCAAGGCTAGCACCTGAAATTGCCAAGTTAGAATACCATCGAATCCAAACCCGTGAAGAAACACCAGAGCTGGCTTGTTGTTAGTTGTATCTGTTGGAAGCCAGAAGTTCAAGACCGTCCCTGGCTCGATCTCGACTGCTTGAGTCGTCATCCCGACTAGCTTCATTACGCCATGCAAGAAGGATTTGTATATCGACAAAAACTTTACCATTTTTCTTTATGGAGGTGAAGAAAGACACGACAGTACTTTAATGGAGTAAAGGTATGTGAACGGTTCCTTGAAAAAATTGAGAATTCAAGAACTGAAGGACTGAGAGATTTGACTAGCCATAGGAAGAATCTCCATAAAATCTTTTGACAGCAGCAATTCAATTCGATTTCTAATATAATAAGAGAAATGCTAGGTGTAATCCCCAATAAATAATTTATCTCGGTTCAAAATATCAAATTTGAAGGACTTTATAAACGTGTTAAATAATATTTTAATTTTTTTAATAATGAGTGTTAGTTCAAAATTTATTAGTTTATGTCACTTAAGTCAAATATATCTATTAAAATTAAAATTAAAAATTTTCTAAGTTGTATTAGCTGTCCTCTGATCTTGACATTTTATACTTGGCTTTTTACATTAGTTTAAGTCTCTTAATTCATCAGCATCAGATACGGATGGTGGCTACAAGAATTTGGCGTGATGTTTTTTTTTTCTTTTTTTGGTTCAGGGGTTAACTGAGGTTTGAGAATACATCAACTAATCTTTAAGAAAAATTATCCCACAGGCCACAGCAACCCATCATCGTAAACTCTTAGATAAATCATGAATAAAAGTATTACTTTCACGCTCAACTGAGAATCGAACCTGGTAATGGGTGTTTTTTTTATTTAATATATTTTTAATAATTTCTTCTATAGACATAGATCTATTTCTGTATCTGAGGAATAATCGAAGTGTATGTATATAATATAGTCTTATTAGAATTAATTAAATATATTTAGTCTATGGATGATGCATAGTAGTCGCAAGCTAAGCTTCATATTAAATAGCTATGGTACCATTAATTTCTTAATAATAAAATGCAACTCCCATTTAGGATGAGAAAAAACAAATATAAATACATTCTCGAATCTCAAAAAAACAAATAAAGTTAAGCAAACTCTTATAAATTCATGCACAGAATCATATTCTTGGAAAACCCTCTAATTGTAGTGACATTTTTGTTCTTCTGTCAAAGTAGCGAGAATTTTCTTGAGGTGCTCGTTGTAGACGAAGGGTCGCTCCAGGTTAACCAGGTGACCAGCCTTCTCTATTGCCAGTAAGGTTGCTTTCTCTCCCACCTGCCTGCATTATCGTTATAGTACTTGTCATTTATTGTTTAGTCGATAAAGGAAACTAAAATCTGAAATTATTTCCCAAGTTGTATACGTATATATTTTATGATGAGTTGAATGACTACTCAACCACCTTATGGTTATGGAATTTAATTTCCAAATATCAAATCAAGAAGACGTGTCTAAAAAAATACATTGAAATCAACGAAATCTTAAGCCAGCTAGGCTTTGATCAATAATTTATGTATTAAGATAAAGTTAACTCACTCTTTCAAGTTCCGGGCAGTTTCCATATCGAAAATCAGATCATTTTCACCCCACAAGAGATATATCTTCTGCAAAAATTTAAACCAATATATAGTAATTAGATAACATATACAAGAAAATAGTCTGTAGAAGATGTAGAATTCATTACCTGTGGGTAATGAGGAATGGAGAATTTCTTATCACTTATCACCAACGCCTCTAGAAGTTCAGTTTGCTCCTTCCTGTGATCAGACATGACCTGCCCACGTAGTGGAAAATATAAATGGCAGTATTAGATACCTCTTGAACCTCAATAGATCTTCATATTTCATGAATGAAACTAAACGATATATTTACCTCTAAAATGTCTTCGCTGATGAATTTAGGCACTCTCGGCAAGTTGTAGCTGCCGATGTCAAAGAGAGTCCTCAAACCCTCGACTGTTTTAGGAAGCAAAAACTCTGCCCAGGAAGAGAACCCGATTCTCTGGAGCCCGGCATTGCTTACAGACTCAGTCAACGCCATGACTGAGCAACTCACCACCATCGACTCAACCAAGTCCGGATACATTTCAGCCATTTTGAACCCAACCATCCCACCATAGCTGAGTCCAACAAGAGTGCACTTCTCCACTCCGAGCTTCCTCAGCCCTTCAGCCATACACTCACTCTGAAACTCCACCGTCCGCTCAGGTCGGTCAGTAACTGAACCGCCGAAGAAGAGAAAATCCGGAACGTAGACTGCATAGTTTTTGGCCAAGGCGAACACCTGGAATTGCCAGTTTAGAATGCCGTCCATGTCAAATCCATGAAGAAACACCACGGCAGGCTTGTTTGTTTTGTTCTTCGTCTTCTTAGTCGTTTCAGTTGGAACCCAGAAGTTCAAGACCGTCCCTGGTTCGATCTCGACGGCTTGGGTTGTCATCCCAACTAGCTTCAGTACCCCATGTAACAAGGGCTTGTAAATTGAGAAAAAGTTGACCATCTCTCTGTGTTCTTCGCACCTCTAATTAATTTCTAGAGAGGAGATTTATGAGAAAGCTCAGATTCTATAATCTATATATATAGTGACGAAAAGAAATGTGAAACTCTGATAAAAATGTATGAAACATATAGCTCAACTTGTCAAGAAATCTCCCACGTTGCTTCGGTCTGAGGTCAAACATTCTAGGAGAGGTCAGCTAAATTAGCCCTTAGGATTAGAATAAATAAACCATTTTGATAAGATCAATTAGGTTGAAAGTAAAGGTCAAATCGAAATTCCAATTATAAGACCAATTAGGTTAAAAGTAAAAGTCCCTGGGTTGACGAAATTTTTTATTCGTCAGAGAGTGGGAAAATATGATGCCTGTTTTGACTCACTTGATTAGTTAGGAGATCAATGGGCGGCCAAGTCAAACATGAATTATGTAAGAAGTTTAGGGTTTGTCTAGTATCATTAACTTGGTCAATTTGGTAGACCTTTATAACACGTCGCTATTTTGGTAAGGAGCTAGTTTTTGCGGTTAAGTTCTACTTCTACCCAAGAACTCTATTATAATACCCAAGTAATTGGTGATGATAGATTTGGCCCATGGTCATGCACGTAGATTATGAGAAAGTGTGTTAAAATTTGTATTTGTTTCATATTATCAATTTGGTAGATTGTTATATATATATATATATATATATATATATATATATATATATATATATATATATATATATATGTGGTTGCACTTTCTTTCCATAAAAGTTAACTGTTAAGAGTAAGTTCTAACCACTCAAATCGCTAATTTAATAAATTATATATATATATATATTGGGAGCTAGAGTTCTACCTAATCCACTTTGTCAAATTACATGAAAAAAAACAAAAACATTAGCAGTGGGTGGTTTACGGCAGCTAGTTTTCATATGCTAAATCATTCCAAATTCCTTGTCTTCATCGATATTACTCTTAAAAAAACAAAAATTTAACGAATCTAAATTCAAAATTGAACTTCTCCAATCGTATTAATAAAATGATATCTGTAAGGGAATTTGATTATCATAAAGTTGAACATCTTAACTATGATTCAATTTATCTAATAATTTTGCAATGTTTGTCTTGTATTAGATTATATAAATAAAACAAAACCATTTATAAGATTCGTATGAATTAATTTCTCATTGGATTTTGTAGTTCGGGTTTTTTTTATGACCGAAGTGTTTAAACCAGTTTGTGCGCACTTCAACTAACCTTTGAAATACATTAAACACCATACAAGTTTGATGTTTCAAGTAAACGAGACTCATTGAACACCCTACAAATCCAATATTTTAGGTAAGCTACAAATATGGTTAGTGGCCTCAATGTGGTTTAAACCTAAAAAATCAATGAAAAGAATAAACTTTCCTGGATGTTTAATTTGTTCTTATTCTTAACGTCAGTTTTATGAGTAGTATTAGTTGTGATCCACTCCACATAAATATATAGAAAAATAAATAAATAAAAATCATATCGTTCAACTCTGAATTAAGAATCGGATATGGACGATTGGTAGGTTGATAGAATGTTCAAGTGTATATATTTTCAATATCTTAAATTCTTAATTAATGATTATTTAAGTTTGATAATCGCTATAAAAACAAAAGCACAGCTAGTGATTGGTTGTAAGTGTTGCTCGTCGGCCGCCTTGTGATGAAATACAATTTTCGGTCAACAATCTCATTGGGAGGCCCAAGCTGTTCGGGGTTCGTGATCATTTTCTATTAGCTCCGAAGAGATATGTTCTGTTCGGGGTTCGTGATCATTTTTTGTTCGCCCCGAAGAGATATGTTCTGCTTGGTTCCACATGCGTTCCAAATAAGTTCGACAAATTTAATTCCATCCAATTCTGCTCTTCTTGTCTAGTCTCCCCCTGAAGAGGAGAAGTAGGTGGAAAAAATGTTTCGGTTTCCATGAAGGTGACATCCATAGTAACATAAGTGCGACCAGAAGTAGGATCATAGCATCTATATCCTTTTTTATGAAAAGCATAGCCCAGAAAAAAACATCGACGAGTACAAGGGTCCAGCTTAGTCCACTGGTTTTTATGGAGATGGACATACGCTACGCACCTAAATACATGTGGAGGAAGCATCAAGACTGCATGCACTAGAGTATAGCCCGAGAGTGCTTGTAATGGAGTTCCAAAATCCAACACCTTAGAGGGCATCCGGTTGAGCAAATGAACGGTAGTGGTGACAGCGTCAGCCCAAAACCGATTAGGAGCATGGGCACCAATTAAGAGAGCTCGAGCGGTTTCAAGAACGTGGCAGTTTTTCTACTCAACAATGTCGTTTTGTTGAGGGGTTTGGGGTATGAAGTCTCGTGAATAATGCCATGTTGTTGAAAGTACTCACGAAATTGGTGATTGACATATCCACCACCATTATCCGATCTAATGACCTGAACCTTAGCTGAAAATTGTGTTCGCACCATAGCATGAAATGATTTAAACACACCGATACTTCATCTTTATGTTTGAGCAAATACAGCCAAGTCATGCGAGTGCAGTCATCAACAAACAACGCAAACCATCTGACTTTGCGTTTAGGGTTTAGGGTGTAGTAATTGGGGAAGGACCCCACACATCAGAGTGGATCAAAGCAAATGGAATATCCTTTTTATTCAAACTTAATGGAAAAGAAGCCCTATGACTTTTTGCCAATATGCAAGTTTCACATTGAAAATCAAACTTATTCATCTGAGAAAATAAATCTGGGAACAAATGTTTCATACAGGTGAAGGACGGATGTCCTGATCGACGGTGCCAAAGCCAAAGTTCCTTTTCTTTGACACCAAGAGAATGATGCGTATGATGTGCTTGGCCCACACTCACGTCTTCCATATAGTAGATAAAGATAGAACAAGTAAAGTGTTTTGCATCTGTAACACAGGAGATAAGGCCACAGTGCCCACTCCAGTGATCAGAGAGGTAACGCCATTAGCATTGCCAATATTCGTACGTTTCAGTAAGGAAGTCGTGATGAAATCCATAGCAGAAAACGTCATATGGTCAGTGGCGCCAAAGTCCAGGAGCCATGCACCACTGTTATCATCATTAGTCGAAGTATAACAAGCACAACCAGAGTTACCTGAGTTTGGAACCAGTGTCATCTGTGGTGTGAAAGAGAGTTGAGGTTCGACAGTAACCACGATTGGTTGACCAGAGCCTGCATCCTTAGTGCCAAGGTCACGACCCTTCTTAGCCTCGAGATCATTCCACCAATCAAGATACCCATGCAGTTTAAAGCAAGTGTCACGAGTGTGTCTCGAATTGCCACAATGAGAGCACTTTAAACCGTCGGAAGATGCACAAGATTTATGCTTGCCATTGTGCATGGTAGGAGGGTGGGCAGAGGATCCAAGTCTGAGTCTTTTGGTGGCGAGAATAGCGCTAGATACACCATTTGCACTGCCAGTGATCATAACAGATTGACGGATGGCTTCACGGCAGACATGGGCATACACTTGCTCCACGGTAGGGAATGGGCGAAGCTGCAACATGTCGCCCTGGATCTTATCGAGTCGATCATCCAGACAATCCAAGAAAACATATACTATGTCTTCTTGAAGGATAAGATTATAATGTTGGATATCAACGGCACACTCCATAGGATTACGCCGCCGGAAGTCAATCTCACACCATAAGCCTTGGAGATCATTGTACTATTCCTCAAGGAAGCCTCCAGCCTGTTTCAACTATGTCACTCGACGTCGAAGATCATAGACCTGAGACGTGTCACTACCATCGAAGTAAGTGGTAGCAATGGAATCCCACACCAACTTGGCCGTAGGAAACCGAATGAAATTCCCTATCAAGGAGGGATCCATGGAGTTGATCAACCAACCTTTGACAATGGCATTGTCCGTATGCCATTTGTGAAATGTTGGATCTATCGAAGATGGTTGTGGAATATCACCATTGATATATCCCAACTTGTCTTTGCCAGAGATATACATCTCGACAACTTGGGACCAGAGAGCATAGTTGGTTTCATTCAACTTGATGCCGATCGGAGCAGCGGAGGGTTCGGTGGTCATGGTCGGGGTTTGGACTTTGGTGAGAGCTTCGGTGGTCATGGTCGGGGTTTGGACTTTGGTGAGAGCTTCGGTCATCTTAGCCGTGAAGTCAGAGAAGAGAGAATTGGAATGAGACTCACCAGTCAAGGGTGCTGTATCAGAGTTTGACGACATGGTGGGCAGGGTGAGGGATGGGAAGTTTAGGGTAGGTGCGTACCAGGGTTAGGCTCTGATACCATGTCAAAAAGTTCTCAATCAAAATCATTTTTATTCTTGTTACAATTCTGTTTTATAAGTACATATCAGGATATATTTTCTATACATATTTTTCTCCTATAATTACGCTAACCGTATGAAGGAGATAATTTCTTTCCATCTAACTTCCTATAACTACTCTAATTCCTTTAATATACAACTCACGCCAACAGCAACCAAGCAAGTGAAGTAGCTCAACAATTAAGAAACAAATTAATTGCTCCCATTAATTGCTCCCTCAATCATGCTTAAACATAGCCTTTGTATTTAATTAATAAAGCGTTATCTGGACTAAATTGTCCTATAATATAATCGAGTTTTTATGAGTAAAAATATTTCTCACTTTCTCTCACAAACGCGATGTTTACCGGACCACGAAAGAATAACATCAATATATTCTTCATGAATTTTTTTTTTTTTTTTTTTTAAATCTCAACTTGTTTGGGAAAAGTCAATAGAGTTGAGATTTTTAATATTAAAAAAAATTAATCAAAATAAAATTCCTGTAATTAGAAAAAAAAAAAAAATTGAATTTTAGGCCACATATCTTATTTATCAATATTTTTTTTTTTTTTGTTATCAGAGTATTTAGATTAGTTTGTGCATACTTTGACTAATCTCTTAATACCCTAAAATTAACGATCGGATAAACTTTATCGTGACTATTCTTATTAGCAATCGAGGAGAATCGAACTCAATATCTTTTGAGTAATACATTTAATAATCTTTATCGTTCTATCTGATCATCTAAGGGTAGTTTAATTTATCAATATTAAAAAAATTATGCGGATTAAAAGATTTGCCTTGAATGAAAGTTGGAACCCAGAAGTTCAAGACCGTCCCTGGTTCGATCTCGACGGCTTGGGTTGTCATCCCAACTAGCTTCAGTACCCCATGTAACAAGGGCTTGTAAATGGAGAAAAAGTTGACCATCTCTCTGTCTTCTTCGCACTTCTAATTAATTTCCAGAGAGGAGATTTATGAGAAAACTCAGATTCTATAATCTATATATATAGTGACGAAAAAGAATGTGAAACTCTGATAAAAATCTGTGAAACATGTAGCTCAACCGCTCAAGAAATCTCCCACGTTGCTAGGAGAGGTCAGCTAAATTAGCCCTTAGGATTAGAGTGTAGTGTTTGTCTAAGTTTATAAGCTGGTCAAACTTGTTTATAAATTTTAAAATTAAACTGATCTATTTATTTATAATTATTTTAAGCTTATAAGCCAAAAAAAAAATAAGTTGGGAGGTAAGTACTTTTTTTTTTTTTTTTTTTTTTGGCTTATAAGCACTTTGCTTATAAGCTAGTTTGACCAAGTATATTACCATATTATCCTTGTTTAATTTTAAAATTACATATTATGCCCTTGTTTAATGTAGTACCTTTTTTAGTAATTTTATAATAAAATATACTTATAAGCCACATTTTACCAAACACGTTAACTATTTATCACTCACTTATAAGTACTTTAACCAAACACGTAATTGTTTAAAATTTCAAATACTTATAAGTAAATTTTAGCTTATAAGTAATTATTGCTTATAAGCTAATTTTCATAAGCTAAGACAAACACCCCTAGATAAACCATTTTGATAAGATCAATTAGGTTAAAAGTAAAAGTCAAATCGAAATTCCAATTACAATTTTGTTGAATGGAGCTATAGCGGTTGACGAAATTTTTTATTCGTCGGAGAGTGGGAAAATATGATGCTGGTTTTGACTCACTTGATTGGTTGGGCGGCGAAGCCAAACATGAATTATGTAAGAAGTAAGTTGTATTTGTCTAATATCATTAACTTGGTCAATTTGGTAGACCTTTATAAGGCGTCGCAAATTTGGGAAGGAGCTAGCTTTTGGGGGCTAAGTTTTACCACAAAACTTTATTATAATACCAAAGTCATTGGTGACGATAGATTTGGACCATGGTCATGCACCTCGAACATGATAAAGGGTGTTAGAAATTATATTTATTTCATATTATTAATTTAGTAGATTGTTATGTATATATATGTGATTAGACTCTCTTTGCATAAAAGTTAATTTTTTAGAGTAAATTATATCTATTCACATTGTCATATATATATATATATATATATATATGAGAACTTGAGTTCTACCTAGTCCACTTTATCAAATGACAGACAAAAAAACAAAACATTATTAGTGGATGGTTTAGGGCAGCTAGTTTTCATATGCTAAATCATTCCAAATTCCTTGGCTTCATCGATATTATTCTTAAAAAAAACAAAAATTTAACGAATCTAAATTCAAAACTGAACTTCTCCAATAGTATTAAAAAAATGATATTGATAAGGGAATTTGATTATCATAAAGTTGAACATCTTAACTATGATTCAATTTATATAATAATTTTGCAATAGTTGTCTTGTATTAGATTATATAAATAAAACAAAATCATTTATGAGATTCGATTGAATTAATTTCTATGTGGATTTTGTAGCTTGGGTTTTTTTATGACCAAAGTGTTTAAATCAGTTTGTACGTACTTCAACTAATTTTTTAAATAAATTAAACACCTTGTAAACCCAATGTTCCAAACAAACGGGACTCATGAAACACCCTATAAACTCAATGTTTTAAGTAAGTTACAAATGTGATTAGCGGCCTCAATGTGATTTAAATCCAAAAAATTAATAAAAAGAATAAACTTTCCTGGATGTTTAATCTGGTCTTATTTTTAGTATTAGTTGTGATCCACTCCACATAAATATATAGAAAAATAAATAAATAAAAATCATATCGTTCAACTCTGAATTTAGAATCAGATATGGACGATTGGTATGTTGATAGAATGTTCAAGGGTATATATTTTTAATATCTTCTTAATTAATGATTATTTAAGTTTGATAATCGCTATAAAAACAAAAACACAGCTGGTGACTGGTTGTAAGTGTTGGTCGTCGGCCGCCTTGTGATGAAATACAATTTCCGGTCAACAGTCTCGTTGGGAGGCCCAAGCAAGCAGCCAAGTAAAGTAGCTCAACAATTAAGAAACAAATTAATGACCCCATTAATTGCTCCCTTAATCATGCTTAAACATAGCCTCTGTATTTAATTAATAAAGCGTTATCTGAACTTAATTGTCTTATAATATAATCGAGTTTTTATAAGTAATATTACAATAACAAACACTTCTCATTAACTTTTTATTACAAACGCGACGTGTCAGCTCGTAATTAATCAGCTCACATGAGTCCCACGTGACTAAGTCAATTACGAGTTACCACGTTGTATTTGTGATAAATGTTTGTCATACTATCTTTATTCAGTTTTTATTAAGAGTAAACTACTTTTTCTCATCCAAAAAATTTCAAAATACCACTTTTCCACCAAAGTTTATATTCTAACCAATCGTCATCTGATTTTGACATCTTT